>VZTI01003090.1:316908-351385 GCA_013397865.1 Struthidea cinerea | reverse complement strand
AAAAAAAAAAGGGGAAAAAATAACTTCAGTTTACTTTACACCCTGGTTTTAGTCAGATTGGGAAATTGTGCATAGACCCCAAGTGGTGCAAGAGAATTAAAATCTGGCAACAAATTTTGATGGCATTAGAAATTTTAAAAGCATTTTCCTTAAGTGGGCAAGGAATTTGGTTGCAAGAATAATCATGAAAGCTTGTGTCTATTCTGAAATCACTTAGGTATGTTTCTTTTTATTTAGAGAGAAAAATTTCCCAGCAGAATGGGAATCGTGATATAGGTGATCCACTCTCTGCCCACAAATAATGAAGCACCAAATTTTAATCTCTTCATCTGAACATTATGATGTCATTATTAGCTCTCCTGAAAAGTTAATGAGCCTCAGCAAAAGACCAAAGTTCAGTCCTCACAGGATGGTTGGCAAGACCAGAGCCATAGCTGGGATGGATATTAGTGAACAATTTTATAAGCTGAAACATAGCTGAGAAAGTTTACAGAATATAAAATTCTGTTCTTTGAAGAGCCTATTATCTCTAACTGAAACTAGGAAGGAGTATCACAAGTCATTTGTAATTTATAACGGAACTATTTCTAGGCTGGAGTACTGAAGTCAGTGGTTTTTGCTTTCTTCTAAATACAGTGCCTCATGCATGAAACTTTCAAACACTTGTTAATTTTTCCAGTTGCGCAAGCAATAGATTACTATGGAGATAACTGGATAAATAAGTTAAGAATTAAATAATTCAAAAACTGAAAGTAATTTGAAATGCTGAAAGATTCTAAAGTAGGTAACAGGTGTCAAAAGGCTGGATGTACAGTGAAATGCTTAGAAAGCAAACCATGAAGTACATATCAGTGATTTACATAACTGAGTAAATTTTGAGCAGGTTTTAAAAAAGTTTAAAGGGAATGTTTCAGGGTTTGGGTTTTTTTGGTAAACAACTACTTCTTGAATAATTAGTAGAGATTAATGCAAAAATAATTGTATTCTTCTGGAAATTAATTTCAAAAAAGCAGTGTGTATTCAAAGGACTTCTGAAATCTATTTTAATGACTGGGAAGTAAATTGCACCTTTAAAATATGCAAACAAGGTGTTTCATTAATAGTCATCCTGGCCCTGAAAACTGGACTGTAATATGAGCCCACTTTCTCATTTACACTGTTATCCTCATGTTATGCTGATATGCTGGTATCTTCAGTGTTACCTGGTAAAATTTGTATTAAAAATTAACATCAAGTGTGTGCATGATGACAGTAATTACTTCTCTCTATCCCAAACATCCAAACGCTCGAAAGGCATAAATATAGATGTTTGCGTGATTTTTGTCAAGGTGTCCTTGAATGAGAGGATTTAAACCTCGACAGTGTTGCTTGGGCCCAAGCCAAGTCATGTGTCCTCATTGGTCTTGAGGCTTTTCCTGTGAATGCAGCTGTCACTCTCCTTTGCAGAGTATCCTAATGGAATGAGACTTCTCTGTCCAGTCCCTGTCTAAGCCCATGGGTGTGTGGCTGAGGCTCTGGGAACCCCCAGCTACTTAGCACCCCTCACTTGAGGGTGATAGTTTTCATTGCTCCGAGACCAACTCTGCAAAAGAAAAAAACAACCTCTTAACTATGAGACTTATAAAATTATGTATTAAGTAAATTAGCTTGATTAAAAATATATGCATATATCATACTTAAGTGATGTGCAAAGTGCAAGGGGATCATTGCCTGCTATATTTGAACCTTCTCTATGTGCACAGGCTTCATTGTTGTGGCAATACTGATAAAGCTAAAGCAGTGCATTCCCTAGTCTTCAGCTCTATCAGTAGAAGCATATTGGTGAACATACAGTTTGTTTCCCTTCCCTTAGGAAAACTGGGATATTAGGACTTACATTTCCTCAGAGATTTTACAATTGGACTGTGGCTGTACCAAATTGCCTGCATTTTTTGCATACTCCTGATGAAAATTGCACTGACATTTGAGTATATTCATTAGGATGGTCATGAAAATGCAATGGTAATGGTGCAAAGGAGTTCTGCCTCTCACAAAACAAATGGAACATATTTTCCTATGGTTTTGTCTACTTAATGATGTCCTATTTATCTTACACACACATTCTGTCCCTTTTCCTCTGTTTTCTGATGTAGCTGTTAACATCCTGGTCATCAGGTGGTGTGCCTTGTCAAGGAAATACGTATAATTACAGGTGGACTGAGTATAGCCTCCTTTTCCATCAATGGTATAATTAATTTAGGTATCTTCCTTTGCCTTTGCTAGTAGTTTTTGAATTCTCTGGGCCTCTTCCCCTCTAAAGTTTCTGGAAAGGAGAAAGATACCAGGAAGCATGGTATCCTGGAAAGTCATGCCTCACTCTACATAACTGGTTCAAAACTGTCATGAGCCCTGGCCTCAGAAGGAGACTTTAACGATCAAATAAATATACAACTTGGGATACGTTTCCTCAAAGCAGACTGAGACCATCTAAAAGCTAGCTGCATTTAGAATGGATGATTCTGTTCTTGCCAATATCCTTGTACCCAATTTTGGCACTCACTTGACTCCTTGGTGAGTGGATTCAATCTGCTAAATCCTCTGGGCGGAGTGGGACTGCCCATTTGGGCAGCAGTCAGCTCTTAGATTCGTTCTGCTGCATCCTCTACCAGCACCCTTTCCCTCTGATTATCCTGACATGCTTCCTATGCTGTGTCCTTGTCTGCCACTGGACTTGCTTATCAAGCTTTCTAGATCTACATTTATTCAACTAGAATGCCGTTAAATCAACCTTTCCTCACAGAGCTGCTCCACTGGGAGTTTTGTGGACAAAAACAAAAGGTCTGTTTCATCTGCAGTCACTTTTCTTACTGCTGGGGGCTTCTCTGCTTCCCTGTGCTATCACCCAGCACCTGGAAGGAATTTCCAGTCTTTCTCTTTAGAGCATCTTCACCAGCAGAGTAGTAAATCCATAAATCCTTGCTGTGACTAATAGTGCATATTTTCATGTTGTTAATCCTATTTCTATTTTAGTTGATCATATAGAAAAGACTTATAAAGTGCAGGGTCCTACTATCCATTTTCTTTTGCCATGGGATATTAATTGCTGACTGCCCTCTAACATTTCACAGGACCGGTCCGTTGGAGCATTTGGCCATCATATAATATTTCCAATTTTTGGCTTTTAATAGTAGACCTTTTTGTTCATAGCTGGAACTAGATTTACTGCTAAGTTAAGCAGTTTCCTGAACTTCAGAAAAAGGGTTGGTTTTGACATTTGACAGTTAAACTCAGAAATTTTACTGCACTTGATAACTCTTTGGCAATTTGTTCCTTTCTGCACATGTCATGGTGCTTTGCTAAATTCAGCATCAACCTTCTTGATCTGTAGATAAGGAAACTAAGATACAGACATGCAGTTACTAATTTCTTAGCTCTGATTAGAACTTTGATTTTCTGACTGCTTTGTTACTTCTTTGAATAGATTCCCTTAATCTAGCATCTGAATTTTATTGTTTTTTTTAAACTAGTCTATAGTTATCCTACCATTCTAGAGAAGTATGAAATCCCACGGTGTATGCCAGTGCTCCTCAGAATATATGGTATAGACTAAGGTGCACAAAATGTTCTAACGCAGTTACAGGAGATGGACTTGTTAAAGATAACTGGGAATAATGAACACATCAAAGTTAGGGTGGTGAATAATGTTAATGTGTTTCACAGGCAGAAGTTTAACAAGCTTAACTCAGTGGTTCTGGGGAGACCTCTGTCTGAACATAACACAGTTTTTAAATTATTCTTGAAAGAAGAAGGTGCCAGGAGCAGAGGAATCACTACTTTAAAGAAAAGAATGAGGCTTCTACAGGCACTGCATGCCTTTGAAAGATGGCACCTAATACAGCAGGGGAAATTTGGAGGGAAACAGTAGGGATGGTGCAGTTCTTCCTCTGTATAGGTCTGAAGTGAAGAGAGGACCTAAATTCAGCTGCATGATGTTCCTGAGGCAGCCACATCCATCCAGGGATGAGGGAATAAATGGGTCCTGATGGCTGGAAATTATTTGAAGAGCTGTTACTTGAGAAGGCAATCTGCACTGCGATGGCTCAGGGGAGATGCAAAGGGGTGGGAGGAAGGGAAGAAAACAGGCCTACACCCAACTTGCTTTCTTCTTAGTTCCTTGTGGGGAGGAGCAGATGGGGAGACAGCAGCAGCTCCTCCCCTGTCTTGCTCTTGCTGCTCATCAGGGATGTCATTGGTGCAGCAGGAAGGGTTTAATTGCTCCTCCTGGCATGCGGAGACCTTCAGTGTGTCTTTCCTATAAAGGAAAGGAGGGCATTGTGATTCTGCTCTGGAGATGATGAAGCTCTTGGTTCATCATTCCTGGGTCAGCTGACCCAGCAGCTAAGCAAAGCACAGCAATAACCAGTTTATGGCTCTGGAGTGCTTCCTTCAGGTCTCTCCCTCATGACACATAGAAGAGAGAAAGACTGTGAGAAGAAAAAGATTTACCACAAACTTTGGAGAACTTTGGACTGAGGTAAGTTCAGGTGACAGCTTTCAGAGGAAAGGGAAGGTGAATAAGAAGAGAGAGGGAAAACTAAAGGTCAGAGTATTTGTGAGATGTCTGTGCTGTGAAGGAGAGGGATACATTGAAAAGCAGAAGAAATGGGTGGGAAATAAGTATTCTGAGGGCAGAGGATGATGAAGGTTTGAGGGACCTGATGCTTGTTGAAGAGTTGTTCTGAATAGAAAGTGATCAGATCCTTACAGGAGCAAATAGGAGGAGATGTTTGGGGAAGGAACATGTCCTGGGGATTGATAAATATGACTTAATTCGCTGTAGTGATTTGCAAGAAGCAACAGGAGGGGCTATGAAATAGATGTGAATTTAGAAGCTGAAGGAGAAGGATATAAATGCAGGAGTTTTGACAGAAAGATATTATAAAGAGAGGTATTTTGAGAATTGTGAAATAGTAATTTTCAAGAAGAAAAAGCAGAAGTTGAATATTTATAAGAGGAAATTATTATGCTCATGTTGTATGATACAGTCTTCACTCAAAAGCCAGACTCATCTGTCTTTAGAAAATTGCCTAATTATTTGATACTTGAACAAATCCTAATTTGATTTTCTAACATGTGGAAGAGGTTTGGGGTCTCTTTTTGTTTGTTTGTTTGTTTTTTGTTGGTTGCTTTCATTTGTTTGTTTGCTGGGGTTTTTTTACAAAGCTCAGGACACCTTCGAAAATAAGGGCAGGATCTTTAGAAGAAATGTTACCTTTGGTGAATCTGTCTGCAATGTCTCAAGTGTAAGTCTCTTCACAGAATTTTTTGGTTGTTGACTACTCCTCCTAGCAGCCATGAAATAGGGGAGTATAGCAGAAGGTCTAAAGGAAAATAAGGAGTAGAGGCAGGGATATGATTGAGAGTCTGGAGAAGGTGTTGATTGTTGATGAAAACAGAGAATTGATTAATTGGGTGCAGGTAACGTATCAAAAGGGTTGAAGGCCAGAGGATGGATTGAAGAATGAGTTTGTTTGGGTTTTTTTTTAAGAATGGGCTAATAAAAGAGAAATTGTCACCTGGACACATCCTGTGCTGGTAACTGCCAGGAAAGCATATGATGGCTTGGGGTGCGAGGAGGTGTGGAGGAAATAACAGATGCTGTGAGGAGAGAAATGTCGATTATCAGAGCCCAAGGTGCTCCAGCTGTACAGGACAGCCTTTCCTGCTTGGACAGGCCATTATTACAGCCTATCATGGTCATTGAAAAGAAACTCTGTGCAAAGAAGTCCTTGCAGAGGTTTCCTTTCTCTGGATTTACCCTGTGGAGATGTACACTGCAGCTCCGTATTTTCGTGTGAAGGAAGCCTCTAAAGCTCGTTACCTAAAAGAGTCTTTTGTTTCTGCCTTTCTAGTAACAAAGAAAGTTTTTGGTGCTAAAATAAGTGGTGTGATGTACTGTACTTCTAAAGCTGTTAAAAGGCTCTTAACAGCTCCATAAAATACTTGCTGCCTCCTCCTGTGCTTTCAGAAAATTTTACTCTAATATTTATCTCGCTGGCTTATACAGACTTTCCTCCCTTTTAAAACGTAAGTTGTTAATTATTTCTGGGTTGCCATGATCAACTCCCCTCCAGCTATTAAAATGTACTTGCATTGTAGTTTTATTATTGCTTGCAAAATATTGGAAAAAATAATTCTGCTAGACAGTTGAATTTGAAATATACATATTGACTCGGCAATGCAAATGGATCTTTTATGTTAATTTCCTGCAAATATTCAAATGGTGGAGTTTTACGGGAAAAAGCACTCATAAAAGCAAGTCTTCATGAATATTCACTGAAAGTGAATTTTGAATGGTACACTTGGGCCTAATCTTTGAAAGTCATGCTGTGTGGGCACCAGTTTACATAGGTCACTTCACACTACAGCAAAAACTGCAGCATTCAACTAGTCAGCACTGCACAAATAGGAGCTAATATTGGTTTTAAGGGGTTTGCAGAATATGATAAAAAAGCATGCTTACAATACACTGCAAAATTCTGCATTTTTTCAGAACTCTTTGTGAACAGAAGACAAGGTAAAATTCATGAACAAATTAGGTGTCAAGGCTTTGCCCACCACTAATGAAAACATTCAAAAGCAATTGTAATGGTGCAGAACTCCCATGGTGTTTTGGGAGAGAAATGTATTACCTGAAATTCTACTTCAAACATCCCAGGAATTCTAGGAAATTATTTGACGTTGGCATTGCACTGTATAAGTATAAAACATATACATGCAACTGTGCTCGGTTTGTGCACATCAGTTTAGTAAAATTGGAGTTTTGAGTAAGTGTATTGCTGTATTCCCTTCATTCTTTTACTTTTTCATCCTACCAGTGGATCATTGTTACCAAGTCAAACACATTGAAATTTGGCAGTGGTCGTGTTAAGCTTGCCTTTTATGCAAACTTAACTAGTCCCTGTGGTTTTATCACCTTCAATAAGTTGTTCTGCTGAGCATATGCAAATAGGTATTTTTGAGGGCTTACAACTTAATTTTAGGAAGATGACTTCTCATATAAAAGTTTGCATCAGAGCATTTGAATTTTAGACACGTGGTCTTCTAAATTTTCTACTCAACGCACAGACTGCTATATAACAAACCAGGCTTTATGGTTTCTTTTCCTAAGCAACCTGCCCTGACCTCCTAGAGCCTCTGTGTGTCCTGAGACACTCTGCTATCCATGGGTCAGGAAAACAACTGCTCTGGAATGGGTTTTTTTGGATAATGCTATCTACCATGGATAGGGTGTTGAATCATTAGGATCAGGCCCCCATTTATAACACAACTTTCTGGTGCAGGTCAGATTCTCCAATGACAGTGGGGTTGCTTAAAGCACCCCAGAGGCTAATGAGGGCTTTCTTTCCTGACGAAATGAACAATTGTAACTAAAAGCTTGAAGCACTCAAATTATGTCACTTTCCTTGTCTCACAATTCTAATTCTGTTAAATGGGTATAAGGTGTTCTTCATGAGAATTCATTGCATAATACTAGCACACTTTTTTTTTTTTTTGCCTGTAGGATTCCCTGTTTTCATATGTGTATGTTAAAGAGCCTTCAAAACATTCCTGTGAATAGGATCCGTATTGCCTGCAAAATCACTCTCAGGTTTTTTTGTTTGTGGTACAGTTTATGTTGCACCTCTGTTCGTGGTTGCAAAGGTCTTTGGATGCTTTCTCATCTTTTAACCTCCTGCAGGTAGTTTATCGATTATACTCGTGATGAACAAAAATGTAGTGATTCTTGACCTGGGTAGCTGTTGGCCTGCAAAGTGGTTTTGCAGGGTTTGTACTGCTGTCTAATGTATTTGGATGAAGTATGCAAAGGGAAAAATTGTAATTTCTGCTCGTTATTTTGGGGAATAGAGGGTGTAATATGAGTCAGGGCCATTTTCCCAAACTGAGCACTATTGACATATGCTACAGTCTGCCTGGGAGGTAGTGAGGCTCTCAAGTACTTGCAGAATATAACAGAAAGTGCATTTTGTGGTGAATATACCCTGACTTTCCTTTCAGACATCTGTTAGATCTGCAAGGATTCTTGGAGCAAGCCTCGCTGGTTGCTAGAAAGTGGTGGAAGTGAGGAAAACATGATTTTTTTATTATTTTTTTTTAATATTTCGGGACTGCCAAGAAATACTCACAAGCCAGTTGAATGTTTTTGGCCACTTGGTAAGTTCCCACCTTTGTCAGGTGCGTGCTCCATGCTCATAGTTGTTCCCATTGTTTGATGCCCTGAGATGGTAGCTAATGACTAGGATTTTATTACCATATTTTCTGTCTGTTCTCTCTCCCGTGTGTTTTGTAAGACCTGGTTTGTTCTTGATGTGCAAAAGCTCTGGCTGCCGCACTGTCGATGGTACTGTGGTAGCACGTGGTCTGACTGTATTTATCTAGAAAAGCTTTATGGGCTGAGTTCTTGCACTGTGCCTCAGACAAATGTTTTCCCCCCAGCCCTTCGGTGGTAAACAAAGTTCTTTACGTTTGAATACTTTAGGGCATGTAATTCTGACGACAGAGCTAGGATGCTGAGTGACTACCAGAACATTAAAACATTGCCAAGTGACTGATAACACTTCAGCAGGAATTACTATTTATCTTTTATGACCTTAGGAAAAAGATCTGTATTAAAGCAGAGATGTTCCAGGAATGGTCAAGGAGCTTGTTTGATATGGGATGAAGGGCTTGTTAAAATGCATTAAGAGTTATGACAGAGGATGATTTCCTAGCAGTTGTATACGTTGCCAAAGAATTTTGTCACTATGTAGCCAATAAAAGTCCAAATATGCTAAGGTGACAAGTTACTGGCGGCAATATCAACAAAATTGTAGGGAAAGATACCAGCCAGGTTGCATCTCATGCAACTTCCATAATAAAGATAAAATTTATAGATGCTTCATATATCCTCAGGGGACGTATTAATTGGTGCTTCTCCGTCCAGAAACACACGTAAACAACCCGCTGAAGCCCATGCTCAGCTCACCGACGACAGCTTTGCAGCTTGCTTGTGCCCGCTCCGCAGAGCGCTACCGAAGGGAGAAATGCGATTCGAGAAAAAAAACAACTCCTGAGGATGTTTCTTCGCCGCACAATTTTGCCGCGGAGAGCAAGCCCGGCGCGGCCGCTCCCTGCGCGGGTGCGTGGGCTCAGGGTGTCCCAGCGCTGCCGCTTTAACGCGCGGCGGGGCCGCGGGGGCGGGGAAGGGCCGCGGCGTTGCCCGGCGACGGCGGCGGCGGCGGCGTGGCCGCGGGGAGCGCCGGGCTCCGCTGGCCCCGCTCGCTGCGCGCCGCTCCCGGCCGGGCAATAGCGCTACATCAGCCCTTCCACCGCCGCCCCGGCCCCGGCCCGCTGCGCCCCGGCGCAGGCGCTGGCTGTTAGAAAAAGCTCCACACGGGACAGATGGGGAACGTGGTTTTAATCAGCTTTGCCGAGCGCTGAGAGGAGCAGCCGGCGTGAGGTGGGCGGCGGGGTAAGGCATGAGGGGACGGTAGGAGCACCGCTCCTGGCTCCCTGGGGAACGGGGGTGTCCCTCGGCGTGCCCGGGAGTAGCGCGGTGGGGATGGCAGCTCCCAGGGAGCGGTGCGAGGCTGAGGTAAGCGCCGGGGGGCTGTAGGCGTGAGGTCCAACCAACTCGCCTGAAGCCCTCGGCAGAGACTTCGGAGGCCCAAGTTGCATGCCCCGGTTTGCTGCTGTGTCCCGTATTCCTTACTGTGACACACAGAGCCAGGTGACGCGACAGATCCGGGATAAACTCCCTTCGGCCATGAGCCTGCGCGCCCTCGAGTCGGCCTAATCCCATGGCCTTGCTCGGAGAAATGTCTCGGCCCTAGCCGGCAAGGGTGTGCAGGTGGGCTTGCTGGCTGGAATCTGGATGAAGAATTCAAACCCTTGAAATCCCTAGCCGGGCATCACCTCTGTTGGTGCAAAAGAGCAGGTTCCTCCTACGGACTGTGTCTGTTTTCTGTGGTTTGCAGATCCCAGCTGTCACCCACCTGCGTTTCGCTGGCCAGAAGATGTAGATGTCCCTTGCGACTGAGTCCTTGCATGGGCGTTATGAGGATGAAATGCTACATAAACTCTTAAAGCACAGCACCTGAGGACATTGCTACCGACATGGACATCATTATTTATTTATGTTTGCTTTAATCAGGAGGAGCTTTTCTGTAAACATGAATTGCCAGGCTCTTTCCTTGAGATGTCGTTTCTTGTTTCATGCTATTGAAACATTAATCTTAACTTATTATGACTCCTTTGTGTTGGTCAGCTCTCAGGGACATTTCCCTAGGCTTGAAAATGTGGGAGCTTTCAAGAATGTGTCAATCGTGCCAACTCAAGCCACTTGTGGGCTGCCAGACCGAAGTACTTTTTGTCATAGCTCAGTAGCTGTTCAAAGTATTATATCCTGCACTCAGAGGTTTTGTGTTCAGGAATGTCCATATAGGTCTTCGCCTTCGTCCTACAAACGGCTTCTTTCAGAAGGCCTTGGTACCTGTATCACAGAGGACAAAAGGGACTTGCATCCAGGGTCCTCCAGCAACGCTTCCAGTTTTATTTTTCATAATCACAAGGATTGCTTCTCTACTCCCCGTTCTCCAAGGCTTGGAGCTTCATTTACGTTAACTGTATGGTTGAAACCTGAGCAAGAAGGTGTAATGTAAGTAGTATTGAAGGTGTTTACTTTCCTGGTGCTCTTAAAAAAATTGATCGTTGTAGTCACGGTCATTATTAGCAAGCTCTTTAAACTTTTAAAAGGTGTGGTGGGAAACTCTGACGTTTATAGAGCCGTATTTAGGTTGGGGTCTTCCCAGATGTCAAGACAAGTGGCTTCAGTTTCAGTGGCATTGACTCAGATGATAGTTAATTGCTTTTAGTGTTTGGAACTGTTCATACATAAGGTGCATGTCTATTCTCAAAAAGAGAAATTTGTGTTTCCAATTTGCATTCCTCCTGAAAGCTGCTAGAAAATTATGTGGTCAAATGGTTGTGCTGTTGCTGCTTTCATGATGGAAAAAAATTATCTAAGATGTTAGGACTTCTCCAACACAAGTTTGTCTTAAAAACAAACAAGGAAAGCCACCAAAATGTATATTTTGGAGCCACAGAAGAGAGGTCATAGTGTTCCTGGAAGATGTGGGGAACGTTGGCAGACTGTGTTGCTGCTTTAACAAACTATTCCACTATTTAAACTGCTAGTGAAGTTTCACTAGGTGCTCACAAAATAGAGGTGGCTAAGCATGCTCCCTCTCCTGTTTGCCTACATGTTGCATTTTCAGGAAATACTGCTGTTAGAAGTGACCTTTTGGCTTGACTGAGCCTTACTGTTATGAAAAACCTTCTTTTTGAAAAACGCATGCCAGATCCTACAAAAAAAGTTCCTGTCATCTATCACAAAATGCAGAGTCTCCTACTCTTTCTTACCTTCGTTGTGCAGATCTCTTTGAAATAAAGCACACAAAGAGTATAGTCTGTTCCTTCGCACTACATGCCACAAACGATTTTATGCTTGTGTTCATAACTTATTCTTAGAATGTAGCTAATGATCTGCTTTGTTAAGGCATTCTTGATACTTGTTTTGCATGCTGCTGTGAAATAGTAACTTGTCTAAGGGTAGCAAAATCATCAGAAAAAATAGAAATATCTAAAATTGTAATGCAAAATTATGGTATGTTTTATGCAGTGATAATTACCTCAAAAAACTCAACCTAACTGTAGAATTTGTGGTTATGGATGGGAAATAAATGAGATCTGCAGAGCAAAAGGGACTTTTGTTTGAGTTGAAGTTAAATCATTTCAGCTGGTGGTATGTGTAAAGCCATCTCTGGAGCTTTGGCCTAGGTTTTTTTTTATAGGCAGCATTTTCTGTATGATGGTTGAATCTCGACTGTCAGAGAGTCCATTTCTGTTGTTGTCCCATGCTGTGAATTCATGTCCACACACACACAAGCACATCAGAATCTCCTTCAGCAGAGCACATGCCTAACCTGGAGCAGAAGCATCCTGCTAATTTCCAAGCATGTTGCAGCGATGTGTTGAGTGAGATCTGTGAAAGTCTTTTGTCAATGGGATAGGCTTTGATGCATGGAGCCTAAAACAATGAAATGTTATGTCCTTAGTTTCAAATGATTAAGTGCTGTGAAGAAACCAGACTCTACTGATGACTGATAAGCCATGGACTAGTGTAAAAGATTAGCTTCCAATTGCTGCTGTGTTAATAACTACACAGTGTACATCTTCCTGTTCAGCGGGTTTTATAGATCACTTTAAAATTTAAATGTTTTTATTCAATTTTTGTAATAGATCACTTCGTTCTTATGCCTTGTGAGATTTGCTGCTACTGAACATGTAGAAAAGACAATGGTAAAGCCCAGTCCTGAAAATTGAAGATGGACAGCAGTTATTCCAGTGGTCAGGATGATATGCCACTGTCCAGGTGCTTTTGTTCCACTGTTCACAGAAAGAACTGTGTAATTTTTCTCTTTTCATAAAAGGATCTTCAGTTCTGGTGGAACAGTTGTTGCCCGTGAATAGCCATTGAAACTTGACTCGGAAGGCATCTTACGAAAGGGAAATAATTTACCAGCAAACTAAGATGCTTTCCGTTTTATTATATGGGTTTAGTGAGTCCTTCAGGTTGGCAGATGGAGTTTGACTTACTGGATGTCCTACATTTTGCAGTCCCTGATGGGGAATTGTCACTGTTACATGTCATTTGTGAGACCTTTTAAACCCCATTATCACAGCAGAGGAGCGTCACAGAACTGGGATGCATTCTAACGAAGTCTTTGTGTCCCCACCAAAGCATTAGGAAGATCAGCCAGAACGAGTTGCTCATTTTGCCGGTAGAGTGATTGAAAGTTTAACAAGGTTTTGGGTTTTTTTTGCTTTCAAAGTGTTCTTACATCAACTACAGCAGGCCCTTGTGTTTTGGACATGCCATACTAATGTGTTTTTGTGCTGAATTTTATATGGTCTGCCTGTGAGAGCGTGTGCTTAGGAAAGAAGCTAGGAGTGTTGCTGCACGGTATCCCATTACATCCTGTGGCATTCTGATATGCATGTATCCATGTAAGAGAATAGCAGGATTTTTGTTAGAAGTTACTGTGCTAGCTGAAATGAGAGAGAGTGATAGGAGGATCCAAGTCTGAAGGCCCTTTAAAGATTGCAGATAAGCAGAGACACCAAGAATTTTTTTCATCAATTTCATATGTCAAGTTTTCTCCTGTGAATCTGGGAGACAATACACTTTGACACAGAGAGAGGAGTCCGGTCACGTTACGGATTTATTTGAAGCCCTGATGTTCTTCTAAGATGTTTAGTAGAGATATTTGTAGACATGCTTTTAAGTCAATGCGTATTGGAAATATTGAAGAAAAGCAAGAGAAGAGTGAGAAAGCATTGACATTTGTACTCCAGTCTTTAAATTTACTTTCTCTTTAGGCAGTAAGTGAGCAGAGTTCTTGCCCCTGAATTTCATTCTTGCCTCGTGCTTCCTTCTTGCTGCATGTACTCATCAGTTAATGTAATTGCCTTCAGTAAGCCTGTGTGTAGCCTGTATGTAAGCTTTAGCACAATATAAGGAACTATATGATGATAACCCTTCACAATGGAATAGGATAAGAGTATGGGTACAAGCTTAGCATATGTGAGTAACTATTACAGGCTGCTTATATCAATGTAGTGTGAACTGCAGCAAGTTCAGATGCCCAGAAGATACTGGTGGTGGCAAAAGGTGAGCTGAGACCTTTTACATGCAAAAGGATCTGCAGGAATGGCCTGGTTGTGAAGTGGGTAGCACATATATTTTTTAACTTTATTTATCTAAGGGACTAAAATCATATGGTATTACTTAATATCCATTCAGATGTTTTACATTAGGAATTAGACTGAAAGGGGTATTTGCCATAAGATACTGTGCATCTGATTTTGAACCAGTGGAGATGTTCCCATTTGCTCCAGTTAATGTGTGGGAAACACCAGTGCAGCCACGTTAGATTCCCTAGAATCTTTTTCTCTTTGAAAGCAGACCGAGTGGATTTGTGTTACTTGCTTTTTTCCCCTCCAACCCCACCACTGAGATGTATGTAGTCAGCTATTGGCTCCGTGGGACTGCAGGTTAGCAGAAGTTGAAGACTTCACAAAGAACTGTGGCTTCTCTCTGTAATCATGGTTGGATTGGAAAATCAAGCTGAGAGACAGAAGTAATGCTTCCTCCTATTTCACCTGTGTTAGAAGTAGTTTGGATTTTTTCTTTTTTCTTTTTCCTTCCCTCTCTTCTCTTTTCCCTCTTGATTTTCCTCTTTTGCTAGAAAGTCACAATTCACATTTGTTCTTTCCAGTTTTCAAAGTGATGTACATCAAGGTCGCTTCCCTTCTTAAAGTCATGACACCTTTGGGGATAAAAACAATGTGGGGATGTTTGTTTTAGATAACTAAAATAAACAACCCCCTGGATTATCCAATTATTGTTTATCCAGGAACTGGGTAAATCCAGTTCCTAAATATTTTGCTACTTAGCTGAGCCTTCCTTCACATTTATTATCTAACAAAACTAGCATGTTTACAAGCAAACAAAATATTGAAAAGACCAGTGGACAATTTATTAAGAAATGTGGTTTTAGTAAGATTGGGAAAACAGAAGTCTTCATTTTGCGTGGTGTTTCATTGACAGCATTCCAGCGGGCTAAAATAGTAACAGTTAGGAGGAATTAATTTTTCTCTTGGATTTAAAGGCAAATTAGTGAATAATGGCAGTATCAAAGAACAGCCTTTTTGATACTTTTCTTTTATAAATAAAGAGTAGGTGAAGACACTTATCAGTATATAGGGTTTTTTTGTTTTTATTTTTTTTTGCCTCTGAAATATGTGTAAGTAAATACTAATCTCATATGAATTTTATACGCTTCCTTCTTGTGACTTAGTGCACTGATTTAGTCTGGTGTAACTGTTAAAATATTTGACTTTTTGTGGGTCAATACATTGGGAACTGTATTTCCTGAGCAGCTCAAATGGTAAGGGTAGAACTTTATAATTTTTCTTGTATTTACGATTACTTTAATAAAGCACATCGTTGTTTCACAAGCTAATGGAGCCTGTGCTTTCTCAGAACTCTTGACATCATGGTGATTGGATTGGCAAAAACATTTCAGCAGCTTGAAATGAAAAATGGGTTGCTGTGGATGGTATTCTCTGTACCTTATATGTCATTGTTGCATTTGCTGTTGATGTGACTTTTGTGGGGAAAAAATACTAATAAGTGTCTGATTATCCTTTTTGCCTTGCTCTAGTTTCTTAGGTTAAAGAAAAGCACTGCAAAGGGGAGAGTGTAGGGTAAGCTGGTGTTTGGGCTGCTTTACTGGAACAGATTGGGTGGAAAGATGGAAGACTTATTACCAAAGCATGTAATTTGTACTGCTTTTTGTGGTTATATTCCATTTGTCTTGTTAGACTAAGGAAAATTGAAGTGCCTCCACAGGATGTACTGAGTTGCACAGCTTTGTATGAGAAGTGTGGCAGAGACCTGCAGAGTCACTGTGGTTTCTGTCATGGAACCTTTGAGAGGAGGCAAATGGGACCTCTCTTCCACACCCAAATGAACTGGGGTTGCAAGCACTCAATAAAAAAAGCAAAACGCAAAACCCAACCAACCAACCAACCAAAACCCCAAAAAAACCCAAAAACCTCACAGATCAAGACAGAAAATATCTTTGCTAAAGTTCTTTTACACTTAGTACATCCTGTGACTTTCGCTGTCACTGAGCATCTTCTCAAGAGCTGTATTTTTAATGTTTATTTTAATACATTCTGGTTAGCATCACTTTACAGGATAGCACCTTGGCAAGAATGTGTATATGTGTGTGCCTCTGACCTTATGTTGTTTTTCTTGGTTATTTCCAAAGGTGTGTGATAGAAAAGGCTATTGATGGGCAGACTGTGTTCAAACTCACAATCTCTGAGAAAGAGACCATGTTTTATTATCGCACAGTAAATGGTTTGCAGCCACCAATAAAAGTAATGACACTGGGGAGAATTCTTGTGAAGAAATGGATTCATCTTAGTGTGCAGGTGAGTAAAATAAAAACCATTTAATATTTGTTGAAATACAACATTTGTGTGCGAGTGGTATAACTGTTTAAATATAAAAGAATAAATTGGGGGATGTAAAGGATAACTCCTGAGTCTTGCAGGTAAGGATCTTAATTTGGGAGCTCATTTTGAGTAAATTGCTAATTTAGCACTGGAAAGAAATGCTGTGCTCATTCTTCTGAGCAAACAGACTACAAAACTGAAAATTCTCACCTTTAAGCACATGAGTATGTGAGGTGAAGAAAAGCTTGTACTAGTATCTTACTTATAGCTGACATTACCAATTAGTCTTGGGTCTCAGTTTATTTCCTGTAGACGAGAACGCCATTCTCATCTATCCGTGCTAGTGTGCTTACCTTATGGAGGTGTGTCCCATTTAATTTTGAAAACTCCTTACAGTGCACCTAAGTAAATGTGTGAGTTTGTGCAGAATCAGTCAAGCTAGTAAGTTACAGAGCTATTACCTCTTATTTTAAAAATATGATTCAGAATTGTTAGAGCACAATTCTTGTGTTCTAAAAGTCTTCTGTTGACATAACTTTTTAATAAGTGTACAAATATCCACTGAGGATAAAGCAAATTTGAGTTTGTTAAAATTTAAACTGTATGTACAAAAATCAGTAAACAAACAGGGAAGAAATTAAAATTCAGTTATTTGCATGTCTTGTAATTCCCAACAGACACCCTAGTAAATTCTATTTGTAAGCCAAGTTCAACTAATAATTGTAAAACACAATCATCAGGTATTGAAATGTTTATCTTCTCCTTCCTTCATTTCCTTTATCCATTCTACTAAATTTCATTTTGTCTACAGCACAATCAAGAATAGTTTTGCTGCTTTCTTGAAACTTGCTAAAAGGTATTGACTGTGATTTGGATTTTTAGTGCTGATCTTGTCACTTGTAAGGAGTATCTAAGCCGACGTCTTGATTTTTTTGCAGTTTTCTTTTTTTCCAGGATAACAGCATGGTAGTGTGAATAAGATTTTGGCTGTTGGATTAAAAGAGTGACCTTAAGGTAGAACTAATGAACTTTACACTTCAAGCACTCCAAGGGTGCTATATTACTGCTGTTGCTGTCAGCCGCATTTTGTACCTCAGAAACTGCTAAAGCCTGGCATAGCCAAGTGAAAGTGAAAGGGCTGGTTAAATACACACACAGATGCTGAACTGCATTACAAAGGAACATGAAGCACCCTGTGGAATTTGCTCCTTTGTTTCTCTGCAGAAGGTTGTTCAATTCATAGCAGGAGTAAAGGAGTATAGCTTCTAGACCCTTAAAGGAACTGCAGGCTTAATGCGTTTTCCAAGTTTCTGAGCTCCGAACTTTCCTGTGCTTAGTGCTATTGTAGGATTCAGCTTGCCATTAAAAATGATAGTGGCTGCAGCATGATCCATTTAGCCCTTGGCCTGGCTATCAGACTTTAGGAAAAGGTTTGGGTCTTTGTTTGTTTTTTAGCAGGTGTCCAAAAGCATTTTTTTTCCATAAATGGAAAAATAAATGGAAAATGAAAATACGAGAGAGACCATAAAAAAATATGCAAAAGTAACTTGCATCTGGAAGTGTCTGTGTATCATACACATAGATGCTAGGCAACAGACACCATGACAGAGGAGTGTGAAGTATTGGTTACAGATGTGAAACTGAATTTAGAGAGAAAAAAAATACGGTGGGATGGCAGATATGTTTGGAATTCAGGTGTAAGAGCATATGCCTATTCAGGAATGATAAAAATAAAAGCTAAATGGTGGAATAGCACCAAATAGTAATTAAATGATAAGAGGGAAGGAAAGAAGAAAGGATAGCACAGACTGAAAATAATTTCTTTGGAATAAAATAATTCTGGGGGAAGAGAAGGCTAGTAAATTAATTCTACTGAGGTAATCTAGGAATTTAAATCCTTCGGTTTGTATTTAGATGTGTAATTTGTTAGAAGGAACTACTGCTAAGAGCTGTGTTATTGCAGAGACTTATTTTCCAGTTTATAGCTGGGAAATTTAAGTTCTACTAACAAGAGCAGGGCCCAAACATTCCTGTGTGTTCTGCATGAAGGGTTTCTTCATCGAGTAGTTGCTGAAGCAGAAAGCTTGGGTATACCAGCTTTGTTAAGTGATGAGGGCATTATCAGAGATGTAGGTCTCAAGAATAATGTTGAGCATTCATAACTAGAGTCAGATGAAATAGAAGAGTAAACAGGTCTTTGGTTCTCTGAGTGCACTTTTGGGTTTCAAAGAGAACAAGCAAATGCAACTATTTTAATGAAACAAGGCAAAATTTGGAGTCCAGAGATTGGATGGAAAAAAAGCCCGGAGGTTTTTAAAAATTAGTATAATGGAATTAAGAGAAATTTCTGCCCTTAAAGGAAAAAAATATGGATATTTACTGCCCCGGCTTATCTGTGTGAATAAGCACCTCTGCAGTTAGAGAGGGCAGAGTGTGTGAGCATTGGGGAATGGGGAAGCAAATTCACAGAGAATGCTATGTAGGATAGAAATAAATCTATAAAGTGGTTAATATGAATTAGACTGTCAAATGGTAAAAAAATTATTACGATTTTTTTTTGTGTAAGAAGGCAAGACCTGTGTATATAGTGAAAGTGTGCTTAAGATTAAGGATGATTTGAGTAAGGTCCCCAGAATAAATAAATACTTTGCTTCTGTTTTCAAGCGTCACAGAGCAAAACCAATCCGGGCAACAGAAATTAATGTATGGAGACAAAAGTGATCTAAAGAGTAGAAACCTGAATTTGCAAGGTTATTGTGAACATACTGCTGCAATCAGATGGCCTTTGTCCAAAAATTCTGACAGAACTGGCACATAAAATCCTGTGACCAGGAGATACTCTATGCAAAGTTACCAGTCAGAGATGTATCTATAATGCTAATATTTAGGTAGGATGTCCTGTTGATGCCAGCCAGCAACCAAGCACCTGAGCCCTCCTCACCCTTGCCAGTGGAACAGGGGAGACACCAGAAACCGCAGAAGTGAGAAAAACTCATGAAGGAAAGGGGCTGAGAGGGGAGCAAACGATATAAAGGCAATCACTCACTGCCTCCCACAAGCACACCACTGCCCAGCCAATTTCTTAGCAGCAGGCCACCTTGGAAGCAAAACCCCTATCTCCTCAAATTCCTTCTTCTACCCTAGTTTTTATTGCTGAGCATGAGGCTATAGAATAAGGAATATCTTTGTCCCAGCTGTCTCCCTTCCCAGTTTCTTGGCCTGACCCTGGCTTACTGCTGAGGTGGGATGAGGAGTTCAACTGGGAAAAGAGAAAGGCTTGCCACTGGCCAAGCCCTCTTCAGAAATGAGTAAGATACTAATGTGTTATCCATGCTGTTTTAGCCACAAATTTGAAACATGGCACCCTACAGGGTGTTGTGAAAAAATTTACCTCCACCCCAGCCAAAGCCTGTACCAAGAGGAAGGAAAAAGGATCTTGGCAATGCAGAACTATTTGTCTTGATGCAGTGGTGTATGAGGATTTAGAAAAGATCTTTGAAGAAATAGATAAAGATGTGGAGCTAAATGAAAAAGGGGATAAAATGCAGCATGGATTTACTATAGATAGCTCATCACTGTCTAACCTCTTAGCTTTTTTTTGATGAGAAAGCTGATTTTCAGGCAAAGTAAATGTGTCAGATTTCCTCTATCTGGAGTTGAGTTTAGCATTGATGTGACAACCTATGAGAAGTTGTAGGGTCAAAGGGAATGCTCATGGGAAAGGTTGGCAATAGATACTGCTCAAAGAAACTTGCTTATAATCCTGGGAAGGGGGGAGGCAAAAACCCAGTTGAATTGTTTGAGAAGTAGTCTTTGGACAAGTCTTGTGTTTTATTTTTGTTAATGATCTTGGCACAAATATTGAGAGTGTACCTATCATAGTAGCTGGTAACAGACATAATCAGAAAGGGGAACAGTAAGATGTCATACAGGAAGAATGGCATGACCAAAAAGTCTGTGCGAGCTGTCTTGAAATAAAGTTGGTATTACAAAATGCAAAGCAGTGAACTCGAAATTCCTCACAAAATTATTTTACTGTTCTAGTTGTTTTCAGTAGGTGAGGATCACGTCTTTCAGGTTTCTGAAAGTTTTAGGGCCCTTCTGGGTGTCTGATCTTGATTTAATGATATTTTTCACTGTATATATTAGCAAAATCTCTGAAGGTACACACTGGGTAAAAGATATATAGCCTTAACTTAAGAGAATCTGGTATGCGCTGAAGTGAAACCTCAGAAAAATTGGTGTCTTAAAATCTTAACTTTTAAAGAAATAAAAGAATTGAGCATAGCAATGCATAATTAAGGCCAATTGTGTACCATATTATCTTTGCAAAGTGAAACCAAGATCAGATGTATGCCACTTAATAACAGCAGCACCATTGTGTATTTTCTTTTTCAGTTTCACTGTTAAGAGTCTTTCACTCTCCCTTTGATACTTCAGAATTTATTTAACCAATTAAGAAGAGCGGAATTTAAACATGAATTTGCAGATACAGACAAGGCTGCTGAAGCAGGAGATTCTTTGAGAACATGTCAGATTGATGTTTTGGTTTCATATTTAGTGTCTGCAATTATAAAAATAGTCTTTTTGCTAGACTTTATTTTGCCTGATCATATCTATGTAACTCTGCCATGTTTTGGCAGACTATAGCACATTAAAAGCTTTGGAAAGTAAGTTTAAAATCTAAATGCAGAGAGGTAACCGTGACTGAATTACTCTCCTGGGAGGAAAATGCTCTTAGAGTGCCTATTGAAATCAGCATTATCATTTCAATACATGTCAAATATGAGTCATTTGCTAGTTTAGGCAAAATTTCTTTATAAATCTTTAAATCTTCCACTTCTTTCAAGAAAAGGTTAAAGTACTTATGATTTAATGAGACCGCTTTACATCATAACTGTTTGACTATCAAGAGAAAACTTGTCCTTTCCAATTTGTGAAATCCTTTTATTTTCTGCACAAGTTTTTGAATACTTTACAATTTATTTTATAAGCAAAGAACCTGAGACTTAAAAGCCGGGAGGCAACCATTTATTCTATACACTCCCTGCATATGTATTACTAAATACAGGGTGTTCTAAACTGTGTAGTCCCTAAGTTTAATAAGGGCATGAGAAAGCAAGAAAGCATTTTGATTTAACAAACCACTTTGATCTCCTCTTTGAAGTCATCACTTACTATTAAGAGTAGTTTGTCACATCCAAGAAGGGAGTGGAGAGTTTGCATTAATTCTAAATTTTGGAGCTTCTTGTCTATTAATTGTGTGTTGAAAATATTGAGGAGGATGCAGTCTATCCATATGGCTGGTGCTGCGCTCCCACCAGACAGTGGAAATAAAGCGTGTTAGTCTGTCATGTATTTCAGTGTGTGTTTAGAGAACTGTTCACAGACACAATGAGCATAGAGCTGCTTCATCATCTGTTCTGCTACTGTTGCAGGCCATTCAGGTACTGCTGCTGGACATGCAGCGTCTGTATTCTTTGGTATTAGTAAAACTTTTTTTGTGTTTTTCCTGCATCCAGAGGTTCTACTATGGTTCTTGCCTCTTCTCCTCCTGTTCTATGGGTATTAGGAGGCTGACTGTGTAAATTTGGAAGCGCTGTTGTTGTAACTTCAGCTTCTTGACAAAACAGGATATTTCCCAGATGCTTCTTTCTACTAACACTGTTTCTTAAACTACTTCTTTTCTTGCCTGAATATGAGTTTGAATATATTTACAGATTTAAATTTGCAGCCTAACAGCTGCCTCGGAACACTAGACAAGGAACTTCGCCTGGACTAAGATTTTAATTTCAGAGAATGCCAAAAATACTGGTTTTGTCAATGCCATCTTGATTCCACTTCTGGAAATTGCAAATGCTTTTTGTAATTGCAATTGCAAATCCCACTGAAATCTGCCCAGACTCTGTTATATATAGTAGGAATGGAATGAAGCCTCTGTATGGCCAGTGCTGAGAGGAGGTGGTGTTGAATGTTCTGCAGAAGCTATGCCTGATTTGTCTGGAGAGTTTCAAGATTTGAAAACCATCAATTTTCAATTTGCTTAGCAAGTGGTTTGTTTCCTTATCCAAAAATGAGTTGCAGCCAATTAAATTGTATTTTTAATAATGAAAACACTGGAATGATCTGCCTTCTTTTTTTTTCCCTCAGTCTCAAAACTTTAAATGTCCTGCAGGTCTCAGGTACTTTTGTGTGCCCTTGAGTTGTGTGGGGAGAAACCTGGAGAGTTGGGAACTGTCTCCTTGCACTTGTTACAGCTAGTTGGTATACTACACTAAGATGAGACTTGCAGTGTACATCTACATTGTCACTTTTGTGTATGGGAAGAGTTCTCGATACAGGTTTGCCTTCTGTCTATTTTGCTTGTTTTACTACTGATATGCTTCAATTTGATTCCTTTTCGGGGAGACCAAGCTTGAAGTTGTAGAGTGGAGTATCACCATTTAGAGCACACCATTTGCAATGTGGGCAGAAGGTCCTCCAGCAGGTAGTTCTTGGCACGCACAGTGTGTGAGTAGAAAACTGGCAACTGATTCCAACCTCTTTGCTGGTAAAGGTGGATCACAAATACTGAGCAACTGTCCTTTCCTCTTTATGCTGTGCAAGTTGCTAACTAAATGTCTTCACAAGATACTTGAAACTTTTTTTGATTAGTCTAAAAACTTCATGAGTACAGTGAAAGAGAGCAGCTTTTGTCTTCCTGTTGGTTTGTTTGTTTTGGGGGTTTTACTTATTTTTTTAAGTAATTTCTACATTTGGTTCAGGTTTTTGTAGCGTAAAGACAGACTTAAATCAGAAGTCTGATCAAGAAATGGAAGATGAAACTTTCAGGTTGTCCTTTGTGCAACCTCCATTATTTATGTGTGAACTCTGTCTTACATCTTGTGTTAACATCTATGCGTGCAGCAAATGGAGGGTGACATAAATTACACGTGTAGATCTTGTACAACACAAAATCAGTGTGTGCTGGTGGCAGTCCAGAGGGGGAGTCTTGTTGTAAGACTTCACATGTACCATTTTCTCATAGAAGCAAAGAGTATTTCCTGGCTCTGAACAACTTATCAGCTTGTCTGGAAGGTAGAATGTTCTAGGATGGGAGAGGGAGAGGAACACCTCCTCTCCATGTATCTCATTCCAGTGCCTTGGCTCAATAATGCTGTAATTTTTGCATCATTTAAGGACTACTGTATCTGTTTGATAGCTGTCTAGATAGCCTGTCTTGGAGTATGAAAGAAGAGAACATGAATAGGAACAACTTTCTTTTAGATGTATCGCTGACTTATTTTCTGACAATCAGTGGTTTTTGAAGCTTCTTAAGCTAGACTGTCTTGAATAGTCACTAATTGACCTGTTTTTAGTTTAATAGTCTAATTTTTCTTATAATTTATATATTAGCATATATATAATTTATATTTTGGCATTGGACTCTTGTGATAATGAGTTCCTCATATGGAATTACGGCTGAATGAAATTGTTTTTTATTTTAAATCCTCTGTCTGTCTTTATTTTAAAACTTCTTTTTGCCAATTTCTTTTGCCAGTTTCTTTCTCTTTATCATTCTCATGCTATTTGGTATTTTGGTTATAGAATGTGATCATATGTCAAAATCGTTTATAAATGAGATTTCTCCTTATATGAAGCCATTCTGCAGTTTGTTCATCCTTACTGAACTTTTCTCAAACTTTTGGGATTATTTGAGGATGCAAGGGACAGAACTCCACTTGTTATCCCAGACACTTTGCGCCGTAAATTTCTAAGCAATGAAGTTTTGTGGGATTATTTTTAATTTCTTTCCCAATAAGGAATGTTTCTCTTTGCTCATTAGTGAGGAACTCTATAGTAACTCCAAGACCACTTGGAGCAGTGACTGTTCAGAATTTAGTGTTGTGTTTACATGGATAAGAACGTCTTTCTCTTGTCAGCTACCTTGTGGTTAACACATTTAGTCTATTACTTTACTGCCTGTTCTTTAACAATTTTGAGATCCTTTGTCACTTTGAAGTATGCTTTGACTTTTATTGTCTGCATGTATTCGGTCCTTTTTTTTCACCTCACTAACCACTGTTTTCAAGCCTGTACAAAATGTTAAATAGCAGAGACTGTTGGAGTTACTTAGTGATAAGGTACTGTCTGTGTGAAATGGGACCATTTAATCTCTCCCAAGTTTGAAACCTTTCTAGAAAGCCAGTATATTATTTTGGTCAGTTCTTTTTATCTACGTGCATCTTTACTTCAAAGAATTCAAACTGGATCTTGATTTCCTTCCACAAAAGTCATGTTGCCTTTTCTAGTGTACAGTATTAATCCATGTGCTTTTCCAACCAATTCATCCAGTACAGACTTGATTGATTCTCAGAAGAAATGGTCCAAGACCCGGTCATGCATCATGTCTATAATTTTAATTTCTGCATTGTTCTTTGCTCTTTGCAGGGTTAATTGAAAATAGGTCAGAGGGTTTTTTTTGTTTCTGCTTCCTTTCTGATCTTCCATTGAATCTGAAGGTGCTCTTTTTATTAAAAAAAAAAAAGGCTGGAATAGCAGCTTCTGCAATATGTTTTAATACAGTTAGCTCATTTACTTTATCAAAATTTGAGCTTTCTTTAAGGCATAGCAACAGTTTTCAGTGGTATGATCTATATAATTCCTGACATTCAGGTTCAAACATCTTGGGCTTTAGATTTCAAAGACAGATACATTGTGTCATAATTCACAGTCTATGTGCATGCTTAGTTAGGACATTTCTGGTTTAGATACTTGATTTTTCTCCTCCAGCTTTTTGTTTCTTTCCCAATTTGATATACAAATAAACTGGCTCTATTTGGGTACAGGAACAGCTGACCCTCCTTTGATTCTATCTGTTCTAGAAAAGGGTTTCAATTTGGAATTGACCTAAATTCCTTCTTCCAAGTACTGTTTGTGTGCAGAGTCATGCAGCCTTGCTTGTCTGACCCTTTGTGATACTGGCAGCATTTCAAAGAAAGGCACTGGCTTTTTATCTTCTGCCTCCTGAATAAAAGCCAAAATATTTTCCTCTCAAACCTCTCTTCTTTCCAGTGGTGTTCAGGTGTCTCCTTGCTACTGACTGTAGATGGCCTGTCTATTTCGTGAGGTTCATTCTCGTTGCACCTCTAAGCAAATCATCATGTGATACTGAGTGGCAGCATAAAATAAACCATCAACATTGCTCCTAATCTGATGTTTCAGAACTTCACACTTCTGTTTCTTTCCATTGAAATGCTTACCCTTGAAGATTTATCCTCAGTACTTGGAGATGTGTGACTTTCCAGCTTGATGACCATGTCCCATGGAACTTCTGTGGTTTTTGGAATCAGGACTGGTCAAAAGAAAAAGCCTGTCGTCTTTCTGAGATTCTCTAGTTCCTACTTACTTGTTCCTTATGTATGTACCTCTTGTCTGTAAGTCAGGTAATTATGCATGTAACAGGTTGCATTGCCACTCTTCTGCTGGACTTCTGAGTGCATTTAATTATGTTTGAAGGGCCTTTATCCTTTTCCTTAAATTGTGTTTGTTGACATCCTCATATGTGTTGTTCAGTAATCTCCCTGGCTTTTCTGTGCTTTAACTCGAGGCCTGTACTCTAAAGTGCACAGGACACCACTTTATAAGCAGCCTCCCCTGGTCATCTCCTGGCCCGTCTCTAGCAAAATGGGGCTGAGGGAGATGCTGCATAAACTGTTTCATTTAGCTTTTTCCAGAAAGAAACTACCAAAAATAAGCTACCAAAACACTGTCCTCCAAAGTCCGTTTTGGTCTGTGTTCAATTAACAGCACAGTTTGGATCTGTGGCAAAGCTTGGCTGCTAAGATGCTTGGTAACTCTGGAGAAAAGCAGTTATTATAAAAAATGAAAATTGAGGCTTACAGTGAATTGCCATCAAAAAGAGTGTTGGGGCGTTACAGTACAAAGGAGTAGTTGAATGACCATTTCTAAAGGACTTTGTGATGGAGGGAAGAAAGCAGGGCACAGAGGAGGAGGGAAAGGCCTGAAGTAAGGTTGTGGGGAGGAATATGAAAAGAATCAAAGACAGAATTTTGTGGCTCCTTGACCATGAAAAGAAACTAAGCCCTGAAAGAAAAGATGAGACTTTATTTGCAAAAATCCCTTAACTGGATACATGGAACTTTTTTGTGGCAAGGCATTCAGAGGGCAAGAATAATTGCTTTCTTCTTATGTAAATCATCCCCCAAAAAAGACACAGGAACGGATTTTCTAGTTTTCAGTCCCAGCAGAGCTGTCCAGCTCTGTTTTGTAGAACCAGTGTATTCTTGCATTAAATTTGGGAATGACTGAGAAGTCACGGTACTGAGTGGTGCAAAATGGTGCAAAATCATCAGAAATAATCAATTTAAAATACTAGAATTTAATATGCTGCCGATAGTATAATACAGGGTTAATAATTGTATATTAGTAACAGCTCCCCTCATTTGTGGAGGTATGTGCTTGTTCTTTGACTAGTGAAGCACAGAGACTTTATTCAGAAGGGACATTTCATTTGACATCCACATCTCATCCCTAATTTACATGACTACAAGTAGTTCGTGAAAATTCTGAATCAGTGGTTTTTCTGTATTTTAAATGGAGGGGGCAGAGAGAAAATGTGCATTGTTATGAGATTATCTAAAATGTACTTTCTGACCTTTTGTTTCAATTAATTGTGGCAAGTCTATGTAACTGCTTAAGCTACTAAAAAGAAGCTTGTTTAATCCTTAATACTTGTCTCCTTTCATGTTACTGTAGTGATCACTGAATGTTGGATCTGATTTGTTCTGTGACTTGGGGAAAATAGAGTCATTATGCAGCAAGAAAGCAATTGTTCTCCATGCATTTTCAGATCTGGTGACTAGGATCCTCTCATGGTTTTTTGCTTGGAACTCATTTACAGCACAGGTGTCACTCGTTAAAGCTTTCCATGTAAAAAGAATAGAGTTTGCTCGATGGTTAAAGGAGTGGTTTAATAGCAAAGCTTATTTGTTAATTACTTTAGTTTCTAACAGAATCTGTATTTGCAGTTTTGCGCTCTTGGCTCCTCTGTGCCACTCCCCTGCCCCAATGTGTTTGTTCTGTCCTGAGGCATCAGTAAGATATTGATGCAGTTCTACTGACTCTGGCACTACAGAATATTTTTCATTGGTGCAGTGCTGGCTGGCGTAGAAAGTGGCATAGCTATAATTAACCATTTTAATACTGCTTCATACTACTGAATACTTTCTAAGTACTGGCCAACAAAAGATTAAGTGAAAATTGCCAATCTAAAATGGGAATGATTACTATGTGCAAAATGATCACTAATCTCTGATTCAATGTTTATTTTCAAGCAGTGATTACTTTTTAAAATACTGATTCTTTAAAAATACAGACTATTTCAAAAGCTCTTTTCACATTGGTCTTTCTTTGTCTCTAGCCTGATTTATCAGATAATTGAGTATGGGTTACATCACTCAGTTTTTAATACAGTACTAAAATCACCCCATATAAAAAATGAACAACATGCATGTTTCGTATTTTGGATCCTTCTGCTTGCTGTCACTTGCATTTTTGCATCTTGAAGGCTTTGTTCATGAAATAGCTATTAGTTTTTATTAAGCTTGTAAACTGCCTTATGGATCAGTCTGCGTTCCAATTGCTTTTTGATTTTGCTGTTTAGGGTCAAATTTATATTAATACATGGCTTATTCTTAAACAGAGTTAATTGCTTCAGGAGCATTCCAGGGTTCCCTTCCCCTTACACCCTCTCCCCCCCCCCTTTTTTTTTTTTTTTTAATTTCTGTTGTTCTTCAGGGAATTTGAGCTGAACTAGTGGATCTATGCACGGAAAGAAGGACTTGGATTGAAGGAAAACCATTTCCCACTGAGAAGGGATTAACATTGTAGGAGATAGTGAAAAAGAAAAGTAAAGGAGGGCGAAGAGAAAAGCTAAATATCTTTTATACAAATGCTAGGAGCATATGTAATAAGACTGCTGAATGGGAGTGACATGTTTTCAAGGATAAGAAAGATATTATTGGAATAAGAGAGACAACCAGGAAAATGAAGGGGGATTTAAAATGCCAAGATACACAGTTTCAGTGAAGGGAGACTAATATTAAGCTGAAAGAGATGTAACAATATTGCTGAGGGATGATACTCCATCTGCAGTAGGAAACACTCCTGCTCTCACCCCCTCCATTTTTAATTTTTTTTAAACTACTTTTTTTAAAACTAAGTTCAGTGGTTTGTATGCAAGGACATGTTAATGTAGTGGGGATTCTTGGCTGTTGTACCAGACTTGCCGGTGCTCAGAAAAAAAGCCCCACCATTAAAAGTATTTTAGACATACAGTGGTCCCTAAGAAAACCAGAACTTTGATTTGAAGAATGCTGGTGTATTGAAGAGGAGACAGTAGGGAGAGAGATTGTTAGAGATCAGTTATGATATGGACTGTGTTAAAACTACAAATGAGAGCGTGTTTCTGCTGTCACTGTAAGGTTGTTGCCTTTATGCTGTTAATGAAAGAGTGTAGAATATTGTCACAGTTATGGAAAGATTGTAAATATAAATCTGTATGTGGAGACAAGAAGCAAAATCAAATGATCAAAAATCATGAAATTTGAAATGGTTGTGGGGTGGGGGTTTGGGCTAGATGGAGAAGCAGCCCTAAAGTTATTGATTTTAGCAAAGCTAACTTTGAAGGAAAGCAAAATGCTCCTGGGGTTTTTGCCTGCAATCCTGTGATGAATGGGAAATCCACTCCACACAAGTAGAGAGTACATAGTGTATAAAACACGTAGAGAGGCTGCAATTAAAATTCATCCCAGTTAAGTCAAGAAAAGGAAAGGCCGATATGGGCCTGAGGCAAAAGAAGGAAAGGCAAAGAGACAACTTGCCCCTCCCGACCTTATGCTTTTTCCTTCCCCTTCGCTGTTCTTTACTATTTCTTCTACTGTCCCTTTATCCTCTCCAGCCCTTCTGTTTTAAGATAGTTCTGTCACTGTGGTCCCCCGATGAGGTTTCTTCCTCAAGTCTCTTGTTTTTTTCACACTGGATTCCTCAGAGTATAGGCATAACTGTTCAGAGTGCTCATAACATGGCCACGAGTCTTTCTCCCCTATTCTCCCCAAAAACACTTGCACTGTGCATCCCCTTAAATATGGTTGCAAGATGTATATAGCGGACATATTTTTTCTTTCCTGACTTCTTTTATCTGTTTGTGAATCTGGAATGATTTCAATTCACTGTGTGGCAAGGGAAGCTGGAGCTGGGGAGGGCAAGCGAGGGGGTATGTAACAACTCATGTAGATGGTATGTATATATGGAAATCTTTAGAAAAAGACACTGTGCTGTGCTGGAACATCTTCTGCTGAAATGGCAGCATTTCTCTGAGAGCCAAGAGTGAAACAAGCGCATACATGGTTGTATTCCTTTCTTTTGTGCAGAGTTTGGACACAAATTGTGTCTTCTTTTGGGACTGTCTGTGCAAGTTGCTTTATTGTTGAACCTCCCACATACATGTTATGAGACATCTTGTTTGAAGGTGTAAAGAACAGATACGAGGAAGAAAGTAAATTTAACATATTTAAAGTCTGAATCTGGGCAGGTGTAAAATGACATTGCTGAAGCTGTAGACAGTTTGTAGTAGCTGAAGATCTGGCCCTTAACTAACACAAACAGTTTGAACAAATTTTGATCTGGCATTATATTTTTAAAGGTGAACAAAGATTATTATGGCAGAAGTGGATTTTGGAGAGAGATTTAATGGGACATTGGCGGAAGATTGAATGGTCTTTTTCTGTCAATCTGTATTCTCTATTTTCTTATTCAAATTGCAGTGATTTGTTAACTGCAGAAATTGGCAACAGGCAGAGAGGATGACCATGTGGTCTTATGGCATTCAGCTGATGACCTGTTTCTGATGATGGTATGAGGGATCATAAAGTTTAGTTCCATGTGTATTGTGATGATAGTTGCATCTATATTTAAAGCTTTCTGTCACTGAAGCACTCTTGGTGTTGTCAGATGTCTATTGGACTGGATGAGCTGCAACTTCTTGCAATTGAATGTCAATAAGACCAAAGCAATTTTGGTTGATTCATAGCACCAGCTTAAGCATATTCACTTGCACAGATTACATTTGACAGATAGTTACCTTCAGCTGAACTCTGTGGTTAGAAGCCTTGGTATATTCTTGACAGTGAGCTTAGAGCTGATGCCTTATGTTTATTTCATATCCTGTTTTTGCCTTCCTAATACTGCATGTGTATGTCTACATTTAAATAAATTCACAGCTGAAGTACTAGTCACTCCACTTGTTATCTCTGGACAGAATGTTGTGATGAGTCAATTTCAGTATTTAAAAAATGGTGTTTTTTTTCCCATTTAGGCAGTTTTAATTTCAAAAGCTATCTAATCAAGGATTTTTTTTTATCAGGAACTTCTGGAAAAGTGTCTGTCAAAGTCTAACAAGAAGAGGATAAAAAAAAAGAGGTAGAGGATATAAGCAAAGATGAAAAAGTATTATTCTTTTTGGAATGTTTTTCTGGTATTCTATCAGTTTTCTGGCCTGCAGGGAAATACAGTCAGCACAGGTGTTCTTGCCCTATTATGTTAGTGAAAGTTAAAATCCTCTGGATTCTGGAACAAGATTGTGCACAGTGTCATCAAATACTGATGTGTGTTAGCATCCCCTATAAATTTTGTAAAGAAAGGCATCTTTCATTGCCATTTCTCATAACAGTTCTAAAATAGTCTGGATTAAAATGGTTTCAATCCTTGATTCAGTTAGTTGATCCTGTTTATGGTGAATTTACGTACACTGAAACTTCATTTGGAACATACTGAAGAACCAAACTTTTGAATTATTTCAAACCATTTCTCTCTGTGGGTTCCTAATCAGCTTAAAGAAGCGTCTTGATTTTGAAGAAAAAGTCAGTAATTTAACACCAAATACCTTGTACATACACTGTTTCCTCTCACTCACAAGTTCAGTTTCTGTTCTTAAAGGCAAAGGTGATTTTCCTGTAAAGCTTTAGGAGGTCCTAAAAGGGAGATTTGTTTGCTTCCTTCTCTCAGTGAAGAATAGGATTGCAGCATCCTTGAATTTTGATATAAATGAACCAGAAGTAAAATATTTAAATTAAGAGGCTTGTAGTTGCATATTTCAGCTAGACTGATGTGTTCTGGTGAGAGGACGGAGTTGACTCTGCAGTTTTGGCAAGAGTTACGTAATGAATCTTGGCCTAGAACTATGTTGGCAGGTCTTCCTTCTAAAAATGGCAGAATGATTGAAAGTAAAGGAATATCTCCTAACCATGGAGGGTAACTTAAGCACCTTCTTTTTGAAAATCATCATAATAAATTCCCTGGCCATGTTGTTACTTACGTTAGTGGTGGCAATGAAAAGCCTCGGACCCTCTTTATTTTCTTCCTGTAAAATGCTGTTCATCCTGAGAACCAAAGAAGTGTGAAAAGCATCACACTGAAACCTCTACAGTAGCCAGGGTTGCACCTTGCCTCTACCATCTTCTGTTCTTTTCCTTCAGACTTGCAGCTAAGTTGCTTCAAAGACTTGAAATACAGAGGGGTGAGTTTGTGTTTGCTTGGGGGCATGGAGTTCCTACAGCTTAAAAACTACATTTTTTGCCATGTGACGGTAGTATAGGATTTGAATACGGAAACAGAGGAATTTAGAAATGTGAACCAATAATTTAATAATAGCAGATAAAATTGATTTTATTTGTGTGTAGCTTTTGCATTTGCTATGAGATTTTGGGCATACAAACTAAAAACAGCACTGAAGAATGGTGACAGTGTTGCAGCAGCATCAGCCTCACTGGAAAACTCGTCAGGCAGTTCTTTTGCTGGTACAGAAGGTGCCATTTGTCTGTCAAGTGTTATGCAGATAGATTATCTGAGCTGGCTTGTCCTCTTGGATATTTTTCTTTAGTTTCCATAGCCCTCCCTCCCACAAACCCCCTGTCCCTATTAACGTGGTTATTAGCGTCTTTTTTGGTCTGTTTGAGAACAAGTTCATAGACAAATTCCTTCTGACATATCCTTGTTCTCATATGTTTGCTACATAAATTCATTATCTCTTGCCAAGCTTTAGATCTGCCAAGTTCCCTCTGTGTTGTCTCAATTTTCATTCCAGAGAAAAATTAAAATGCAAAGTGCAAAACACTAAAAATGAACTCTTTTTATTTTAAAGGTTGTAAGCTTTGTCTCTGAGAGAGGGAAAAACAGAACAAAAAAAAAAGACCGCAGGAGACTTTGATGTATGTAAAACATCTGCCCAAACATCTCTAGCAATAATGTCAACACAGCGATAGTTCTTATTCTTGAATTATTTGTTCAGCTAAGGTTTTAAATTTGGGTTAGGCTGCCTTTGGTACTTTGCAAGGAGAGCTAAGCAATGTGGGACTGTAGGAGCAGGCTCTGTGCTAGTGCTGGTGAGCAATGTGTGGAGTAGAAGGTGGTTGAGTGTGACGTGGAATCCTGACTCATCTGCAGAGGTTAAACTGTGGGAACCTCTTTATTTTCTAAAGCAGTCATAAGGTGGCTGATAGGTTATCTGAAGGATTGGGAGAAGCAGAGGAGTTTTGGGGTCTTGTGGTCATAGAATCATAGAATATCCTGAGTTGGAAGAGACCCACACAGATGATAGAAGTCCAACTCCTGGCCCTGCACAGCACCAGCCCCAAGTGCCTGAGAGCATTATCCAAATGCTTCTTGAACTCTGTCATGCTTGGGCTGTGACCGCTTCCCTGGGGATCCTGTTCCAGAGCCCAACCACCCTCTGGATGATGAACCTTTTCCCAGTGTCTGGCCTAAATTTCCCCTGACACAGCTTCATGCCATTCTCTTGGGCCCTGTCACTGATCACCAGAGGGAAGAGATCAGTGTCTGCCCCTCTCCTTCCCAGGTTAAACTATTTTGTTCCCTACTTGTATTAATGTTTGAGAAAAATAGTACTTGGGGGCAAGAATCTGCTCCCATCTGTATTCACTACATTAATCACATTGTTTAGGTTTTTTGTTGCTGTTGGTTTTTTTTTTTCTTTTTGTTTGTTTGGTTTTTTAAAGCTAAATGTAAATATAGTAGATAAAAAGGAGGAAATAAAAATTAGTAGAATAATACAAAATGAGAATAAGGCAAAAATGGGGGCTAGGGAAGGAGCCTTTAAAATGAATGTTCAAGGTGTGTAAATTCTGTAATTTATTCAGTGAGGAAAGGTGTTGAGTTGTGGCAGAAAGTTGTCTGCCATTTCTGATTCATCAATTTAGGGACATGAAGACGCTCAGATTTTTAAAAAATATGTAAATTGCTGCATTGCGGTTTTTGGTCACTAGCTCTGCTTAAATGACAGCTGAAAGTAAGCTTGGATTCATGCTAGTGGTTTCATCCTGGTTATTCCCCCCAAATTCTTTTGCTGAAGTCCATATCACTGACCTTTCCTCTTTACAGAAAATCATTTATGAAATATTAAAGCTGTGTGGAAGCCTTTGTAATTGCAGCTTCAGCAAGATTTGCAATTATGCAAGAAAATACTGAAATACATACCTGTGTGCATCTCATCTCTTTGATATGCAAAAACCCTTTACTCTTTCTTTTATTAACTGTTACACTTCTGTTTCTCACCTGCTTTTGCAGAGGAAGTATCTGAACCTGCATGTCCCCCAGTGGTAGAATATGCTGTGTATCTTTATATGAGGATGCAAAAAGAGCATATTTAGACAGCTTGACGGTGAAAAAGATTTTTATGCTCAAGTTTCTGATTAGACCATTATAGCAGCATCACTAATTCCCCTCCTTCCATCTATTGTCTTCTTTCTTCTGTTGTCATCAGTGACCACTGTTGATTTGTTGACTCTATTAAGGTATTCAAGGAAGCCACAGGCCTGTCATTTTGGTCATAACCTTAATCTGTTTTCTCACCTTGGGAGAAAATGTGTTAATACACTGTCTGTTTCTATAGAATGAACTCATTGAGAAAGTTCCTGACGCAACAAATCTGCAATACATTTAGAAGGTAGAAAGGTTTTCTGAATCTTGGTTATTTTAACAGATAGCAAGCTATGTTTAGATGGCAATTTTTATAAGTACCATACCACATTAAGTGACAGTAAGCAATTTTAACAGTACGTTGTGTAGTAACTTTTGAGCTGGATGAGTTACAGCTCCTCCTGATTTCTCATAATCTCTGATTCCTTGTTATTTCTGAATGATTAAGCAGATCATTTATGCTAACTTCTACTTTAATTTACATCTCTGTAAAGGCTGTGTAACTTTATTGATTCTGGAGTTGCTTTAGTTTTTAAGACAAGTAAAGGGAGGGGCCACTTCTGCCGGCTTGCTGATTTGGAAAATAAATTGAACT
>VZTI01003090.1:250906-316868 GCA_013397865.1 Struthidea cinerea | reverse complement strand
TTTTTTGCCTTACAAGTAAATTGTGTAGCTGCCTAATTGCTTCTCATAAAACATGTTAAAATTCGTCATATTGTGTATCACCTTCTTTATAATGATTATTTCTAATTCTGCGTAACCACTTGCTCTGCAAATAGGGCTTATTTTAAGGAAAATGAAAACAGACTTGTTTGAGTTTTCTTACAGTTTATTTTTTGTTCTCTTATTTGGGGGAGAATTTGCTTTTTCTCTTGTATTTGGGAAACTGACGTGTTTTAGTTTGTATAAATTTTTAAAATTTAACTTGCATTAGCAAGCTAGCTAAATTTGCATTTTTAACTTAAAAATTAGCACTTTTTTCATTTTTTAAAAATTTTAGTATGCAGCTATCTGATTTTTGGAATAATCTTGTTCACTGTCAGGTATATATCATAGATCCCTGAGCTGCTCCTTTTTCATCTTATTTGAAAACAGTGGTGTCCGTTACATGTACTGGAATGTAACCATTTCCTAGTATTGGAAGGTGCATTTTTGGTCCTTGTTTTTATTGTCTTGGTCAGTCCTGCCCCTGCCATCTGAGACTTTGTGTGATGGTCTGAATAGCTGTAAGAGCTGAAGTTGCAGTTGAAGTGCTTACCATCACTGTTGACTGGAAAATTAAGTAGGCCAGGATTGGTATAATTTGGCTTCAATGACTGGAAAATACTTTTTTTTTCCTTTCTTTTTTGCTGCCAGAGTTCTCTCTGTTGTGAAACTCCTCATTTATGGCCTGCAAATCTGGGAAGCAATCCTTCTGGTTAATTAATCTATCTTGCCAGACACTGGGATCTACTTATTAGAACAAAAGATGATGAAAGGAAATGTTAAGATTAAATTGTATTTTATGGTTACTAGAAGCTATGATAAATAAGAGTAAAAAGAATGTATATTCAACCAGTGGAAGAGATTAATATTTTCTTGAAATAGCTCCCATTAATTTATCTGTAATATTTTAATAAATCTTTCCCATGCCAATAAATATTGGAATAGGAAAGATAACAAAGGGAAAGGTTGTACTAACTGAAAAACAGATGTCTCTGAAGCATATACTAATTACAAATTAAAATATTTGGGAACTGCATCTGTTGGTTGTGTGTCATTTAGTACAGTGAAGCTTTGATCCCTGGTTAGTGATCTCTAGCTCTGCTGTGATACATTTAGGGATTCTTAAGGATTTTTTTTTTAATGGAACATAAAGAATTCTTTTCTGTGTCTCTCCTTTCTATCTTATTTATTAGAAATCATTTTCCATGAGGTATATGGGTGGTATTAATATTAAGACTGACTTCTAATGGAAAAAGTCTTACTAATGCAAAAAGATCGTAGTGTTCACTGAAGAAAGGTTCAGTTAACTTCATTTGTTTTGGCTGAAATGGTGCAATTCAATTCCACATGGAAGAGACTAAAATTGTCTCAGTTGCCTTTATATATATATGTAAGAGGACATTTTGATGACAGATTGATTAATGTGTGTGAAGAAAAAGCGTATGTTGCTTAAGTAGGCCAGATATCACACATGTACATTGCAAGGGAATAAATGTGAGTGTTATTATGTGACAGCCAAAACTTTCTAGATTATCTCAGAACTCCCACAAACTGGGTTTGGCTTCGAAAGGGTCATTGTAGTTCAAAAAAGTGGAGTCAATATAACTGTGTCTTGTACTTGATATCAAAATCTCTTCTGCCTCAGTGTTAATGATGAGGAATATTAGGCTATTTGTTTCTTTTTTTTTTAAAGCATATTGTTAATTTTTATTGTACTACTACAAATTTTTACAATACCTATTATACTCTTTACTTTTAACTGTTATATTATTCATTTATTTATACGTTGGTATACCAGTAGGCATTTTACCTGTAGCTATCAGTACAACACATGGCTTATAAATAAAAGAGAAAGAAAAAACCCATGGTATTCTTCAGTCAAGGAGCTTCTGCTTTTTGCCATAGTCTCTTAGCCAGTGCAACTGCTCTGAAGTGGAATATTTGGTTGTGATGTTTCTTTTTTGCCACACAGATTACTGCAATATGGTGGAAGTTAGCAGTTCTGTTAGCACTTAATACATGAAAATAGTGGCTTTTGTTTACGTGGCAGTTCTGTCTGAACCAAACCGAGTGGCAAAATTCATGTTAAATTTCATTGTTGTGTTTTCAGGGGTAGGATCTGAAGAGCACAGATCTTTAGGTGAGAAAATAAAGTTGTAACATGTTTCCTGTACCTGTCTCTTTTTATTAACAATAACATGGACGCAATCCTGTGCCATGTTCTCTGGAATGACCCCGCTTGAACAGGGAGGTTGGACCATGTGATCCACTGTGGTCCCTCCCAGTCTGTGATTTTGTGATTCTGCAGTACTGTGACCCATAGGGCAAGAAAGCTTTCCTAAGTAGGAAGGGGTTTTATTTGGTATTGCTGTCTCTGATGCACAATTTGCTTGTGCTAGAGAACTGTAAGCTTAATTTGGGATGCACCAAAAGAACTTGCCTCTGAGCTCTTTGGCCCAGCACCTCTCATCTTTGAATTTCTTTTGGATCATACCAAGCGTGCTGTTAGACAAAAGAGTATTGGTATCTTTCACCCCCGCAGTTCACCACCAAATGGATTTTCCATTGCTTGGAATTGGTGTTAGGTTCTATGTTGGCAGAGGCTGATGTTGTTTCCGAGCAAATGTATCTTGGTAGCTAATCCTTGCCACCTCCTTGAGAGGTGATTTGCTGCATCTAACAGATGGGAAGCACAGGAGCATGAGGTGGTTTCAGGGCTGGGATTAGAGTGCTGATGTCCCAGGCTTCTGGTTCTGTGGTCTGCCCAGTAAAGCCAACCTTTCCTACTCATCTCCTGCTACTCTCTTGTGGCAAATTCCCATTAAATGTTATTAATAAGGACAACAAGGGAATAATCCTGTGGTCCTAGTCAGGAGGGGAAGTGTTCTTTTAGTTCTGTGCTATTGTATGGAATTTAATGCTGATGGTCAGGAGACCTTAAGTAACTACATCAAACAGCCCATCTGGTGCCAGCCTTTCTTCTTATTTAGCTTAGTCTAAACTGACACCAAACTTTGAGACTTCCTCTCCTCCCACAGTGGAGAGCCGCTGGGATTTTTTATACCACACATGGTTTCCCTCCTACATTTTCCTCCCATGTCAGATATTCATACCCCCTTTAATAACCAGCAGGGGGATCATTACATTGAGCTACTGCCAAATGCATAATGACTGCTGCCTTTGCCTTACACAGTCACTGCACTACTGATATCCAATTCAGCATTGTAAAGTGCTTAGGGCTACCTTGGGGATGTGCTATATTAAACCCAACTATTCTAAATCCTATTTAATACAAAGAGATTGGTGGTGGGGGAGGGGGGAGGGAGATTTAAAATTGTCGTTAGTCACCTATTTTCAACAAGTAAAAATACCTGGTCACTTAGGGCCCAATTCTGTCACTCTTAAGTCATAAATAGACCCCCTGATTTTAGTATGGGGTGCATGGAGGTGAGCACTCTGCTTGCCACAGGGGGAGGCAGAATTGGGTCCTGTAAAGCCGTGCCTGAGACAGTAAGTTTGCAAGAAGCTGATGGGGGTGAGCGTGCCCATTTCTGAATTCCCCTTACAAATGTTTTACAGTGGAAACAGGAAAGTGGAAACATGCTTCATATCTGACTTAAAATAAAGGTACTCTTAAACTTGTAAAAGGCAACATTTTTATTTGAATGATATGACAGAGCTGCCACAGGAGTGTTACCTGCTATAAAGAAAGCTTAAGAATTATTACCTTTATTAGACCAGTGACACTGAGCTTTAGCCATACATTTCTAACTTCTGTCCCTCTACAGAGACAATTTTCTTTTCTTAAATAAACTGTCATGCTAGTGTTAATATATTGTTGGCTCCCTCATACTCTGAGAATACTGCTGATATAAAACATGTATATGTTAGATTGGTAATAGTATCTTTAGTGTAGCTGACTAGAACAAATGTGTTTCCCTCATGGCTGTGCTAATGTGATAAAGGAAAATTGGCTGTTCATCAGCTTTTGGCTGGGTAAAGACAGTAGAGATGGAACCACATTCTTTTTTATGCATTAATACCACTGAGAACTTTTCACTAGTTATATTTCATGTGCAGGCATGTTGTGCAAAGATGTTGTAAAACATGAGATAATGCTACAAATAACAAAGTAGAAAAGCCTGTATCTTTTATGATGATAACAGTCAAACACCAAATGACAGTTACAGGCTGTAAAAAATGTGATGCAGAAAAAAAATGCAGTGTAACCACAATATATACGTATACTTAGGCTCTTGCAAATAGGGCATCAGATGTTTAGAGGGCTTTGAATTAAAATTAAATAAAAAACTGTTGTATTTAGGTCATTGATGTGTCAACACAAAAGATAATTTAAAATGGAGAGATGTATTTTGAGCGGTGAAACTCATATGCAATAACTTTTTGAACAAATCTCAAGGCTTAGTAATTATGATAATAGCCTTCAAATTTCCATCAGTGGAAGGGCAATAAATATTCCTGTCTAAATTTGGGAAATATTGACTGAATCTGGAAATGGCAATAAAGCTCAGCATGCATGTGTATGTTTGAAAGTACAGTTTAAGGAGAAAAATTCATTTGTACAATTTTGTGTGAAGCCAAGAAAAAAAAAAAAGCCGAACAAACCCCTCCATCTTATTTCATGTTTTCTTTCTTAAAATGCTGATAGACTCATGTTGCCCAAGGCACTGATGCTGATCATCTAAGCTCAGATTTATAGATAATTGTGTCCGTTTATCTTGGTCTGAAATTTGAAAGACTTTATTGTCAGAGTAGTATTGTGTGTGCTTATATTGTGGTTTTCAAGCTGGTATTTTGTTAACTGGTAAGTAAGTTCTGTCTTTCCTTTTTTTGCAACAAATTATTCTGGTTTGTAAACCTTCTGTGTCCTCACATAGGTATTGTTCTTATGGAAGCAATAATTCCAGGTTTATTTTGTTTTGATTAGTGTAACTATCAAGGTGGGCTAAAGCACTCTATTTTTATTGGCCTTGATAGACACCAGGCATCCATATCTGCAAAACTTAAAAAATGCTCTGTAAATTGGCAGCAACAAAATGGTGTTTCAAAATCTGAAAGCTACCAAGTTCTCATGTGAAAAAAGCTTTATGCAAGCTAAACATCGCTAAATCCCAAGTAATTTCATTTTTTTGGTAAATAAATCACTTTCTCAAATAAAAGTTTTTAGATAAGTCCAACTTAGTTTCTATAATTAACTTCATTAATGGGAACCTGACTATAGCTGCAATAATTCTGGTTTTCATTTGTGAAGGCCTGGAGTTTTTAAATGAGAGTATTGAATTTCCTAAAATGTAAGGCTGAAAGACACTCCCATATTATTAAACTTTTCCTAATTTTAGGTAACCTGAATTTCTAATGCAAACCCCCCCCCTCCCCCCCCCCACCCCCCCAACTTTGGAAAAGCTCGGCATCTTGTGACTTTGTGGAGCTGGGAGAATGCCATAAAGTATTTCTATGAACGTTAGCTCAGATGTAAAATGAATTGGCAGGGAAGGGAGCACTTGCAGAAAACAGTACCCTGGGGTGCTGGCTGAGTGCATATTCCTAGCCAAGGGTTCCCTTGATGTAAGGGAATTACCCAGTGGGTGTAAAGCAGATATAGGCACTTCCTATACCGTTCCCTTCAGCCCTTGTAGAAAGAAGCATGCTGGGGTTAGGGAGGCGTTTTGGGGGGTGTTAGAGGCCTGTGTTTGGTTATCCTGAGCGTGGTGTACAGCCCCTTGAGGCCTGTTTGAAGTGATGTATGAGAAGAGCTGTGACAGCTGTAACATGTGCCCATGGCCCGAAGTGGTGATGGAGCTGTAACCAGCCTTGTACCTTGTGAAACACACCCACCCTTCTTTTCCACTCTTCCCCTCCACCTCCACCAGATCCCTGTACTGTATTTCCTTCTTTGATTTAACCCATGTACAAATTCTATACTCTCTGCATCCGGGTGGACGAAAAAGAAGTAACTGCTTTCAGCAGACACCAAAAATAAAGACGCACAGCAAATAGCCTGAGGTAATGTTATCAGTTAATCAGTGATAGACAAAAAAATGTAGAGAAATAAAAGTTATTGCATGATAAAGCATGTGTTTGCCCCTTTACATTGATTCTATAGGTGCATCACAGCCGAATTAGTTTCTTCTTGAATGGCTGGGAAGATGATAACACACCTTTTGATTCACGGACTCTTATGGGAACAGTTGTAGATACTGAAGCTGATGGTACTCTGCAAATTGGACAAAGCTTCACAGGTAAATTTTGTAGTCCTTTAGTGGAATGCACTGGAATAGTCAAAATAAAATATGCATGATGTGGTTAAAAGAAGTGTGTGAGTAATTTTAAGTTATCTATATGCTGAGAAGTAATACCTTACTGCAGAAGAAAATTCTTATTGTGCAATTAGCGTTCTCAAAAGATTGGCTGGAAGATAGAAAAAATTATGATCATCTACCAAACATCTGTGTGTTCCTGCATATAGGTAGGTTTTCCTGCGTTCTCTAAAACATGTATGTTAAGTGACTTATTCCACTGATTTCTGATCAAAGTTTTTCTGAGTAAATGTAGGAAACTATTTCAGAATGGAATTGTGCATGGCCTCTAGACTACACTCCTCTTTCTGCAGTCAGGAACAGAGCTGAAGGTTTCTGGCTGTCTGTGTTCTTCAGTTCTATCGATAATCATGTAAACCACGGCAGAATGAGAATATTTCAGCCTCTAGTAATGCCTGAGAGTTTTACTCTTCATCTGCATCTGGAGTTTTTTATGTACTATACCATGACATGATCATTGAAGAACAGTGGGGGATGTTTTGCTGCTTTTCGCTAATTCTTGGCTCTGCGGGTGTAAGAGCACTGACTATTGCACTTCAGGAACATGCACAATTTGAAGTTAACTCCTAAATATATGTCACATAAACAGCTTTATTGTATCTTTGGGCAAGAAAGTATTCTGTGCTCCATTTCTTAAAGCTTGTATTTGGAAATGTATTTTGTTGTGGTTTTGATTTTGAATACTGGATAGCTAATAATCATGTAAAAGAAAGGAATATTTTAAAATGCTTTTTATCTTTATTGTATAAATTGATAGGTACAGTTGTACCTACTGTATCTCTTCTCTAATTAGAGGTGGCACATGGACTGGCTCATTACTTCTGTCTAATGAGCCGATCCCTGTGCCACCTCTCTAATCAGAAAAGAGATAGGTACAAAATGTTCTTATAAAGTTATTATAAATCATTCTTTTTTATCAAAAAAATTAAGTCACTGCCCTCTATAGTTTTGTCCAGGTCCAAGATGGTTTCATTCAGGAGGGGTAATTGTGCAAGAGAGATATCTGAGTGCTGAATTAAAGGTGCTCTCATGCAGTGCAAAGCTGCCTTCTGCTCAATAGATTATTTATAGTATATTTTCTTAGGTTTAGAGCAATTTGTTGGAAGAATGCAAGATTTCCGATTTTACCCAGTGGCACTTACAAACAGGTAAAGAACTTTTATTTTTGTAACAAAATAAGAGTGTCACGAGAAGAAAGTGTAGATGACAATATGCTTTTTTCCCAAAGTATAGTGCTTTTCAGATGTTCCCTTTAGATAACTGCTTATGACGATGTAGTTTCCTGAGCTTCATTTCAAAGATTACCTTTAATCTAAAAAATCTTGAGTTAAAATGAATTCAACAAATTAATATGTTTTTCTTTTAACTGTTGCTTAAATAGGCTTGATGTGTGTAGTGGTGTATGTAGTATATATGTAGTGAAACAAAACTGTAATAAATATGTGCTCTCCGCGTTATTGTTGTCCTTGCTACAACCTGACTTAGTATGTATTCTGCAGAGAGTAGATCCACTTGCTAGATTACAATGCTTATAAACTGTCTAGGTGTTATCTACTCATCATAATTCTGACATAATAGTGTGTGCTGATAAGCTTAGCCCTGGTGGATAAGACTTGCTAAGCTTCCTCCGAGCTCTGTGTAAACTGTAGGGCAAGGAAGGGAGCACAGCAGACTAGTCCAGTTTTGACCACTCAAATACCAGCGATGCAGATGAGGAGGACAGGCACTCCAACTGATTAGCACGCTGGTTTTGTGGTTGGAAGCTTGGCTGCCTGTGTTTAGCTGTTGCTTTCCTCTGGTTTCACTTCTCCACAGTATCCATGTCAGGAATTCTTGGTGTACCCCTGCCCCGAGGTGCCATTGTCCCTTGCTCTCTAGATGAGATTGTCACCATAAGGCACCAATGACTTTGCTACCTCAGCCCACAGAGCCCTGGGCAATTGCTTTGACTTCCTCTATTCCCGAGGCCAAATTACTGTTGCCACTGCAATTTCTGTTGCCCTCCAGCCTCCCTTCCTAGCACATTACAAAGAAATGTTACCTTTGTTATCCAGCTCATGCTGGATTAATCCAGTCAATTCAGGCTGGCCAGAAGTAGTCAGGTCCTATTTGTCTGCATGGTGCTTCTGGGGAGGCTGCATGCAATGACACTCAGGACTGCAGACCTTCAGGCTACTTAATGATAGTCTTTCAATACGATGTAGAGCAGTTTCCTCGGAGCTCAGCTGTCTGCAGGACATTATGATGAACTGAGCTCCTGTGAATTGGAAGTATTAATGTGAATCTGAATTCCAAGTTTTATGAAAATCATGTTGGTTGTATTTCTCAGAGCAGCGCTTGTCAAATCTTTTGAACTACAGTTTAGGTCAGTGAAATGAATAAAGCTTAACAATTGAAAATGAAGGTATTTTACAGACTGTTTTGACCTACTGATGTCTTTGTAGATTTGGTTTTATATCCACAAATAACTTGGTCCAAAATGTTTGTCTGGGATAAACTGGGAAGGAAAGTCTTGCCTGCATACCAATTAATTTATGTCTATGGCTATGTAAAAGGTCCTGTAACTCTGGGTTTTGTGGAAGTTGTAGTGGCAGCTAGCAAGTATTTATTTGCTTAATAAGCACACAAAATTGTGTTCTTACTGATAAAGTAGGAAAATGATTTAAATATAAAAAATTCAGTATCTTCTAGACTCACAAAATCCTTCCTTTACACCAAAGGTGAGCAGATAAAGAACTATCCATGTCATTCATATATCCGCTTGCTTGCCTGTCTATGTACCTTCATATCTATTTCAGTTGCTGATGTCAGAGGGAACTGAAGGATCTCAATGATATGACATGACTAGGTTGATTGCAGTTAAAAAAGTGGGGATTTTCATTAAAATTAGTTAAAAGTGAAAATATTTCTATCCAGATTTTCTAAGGTACAATATATTGTTCAAGCTTGTCTTTTTGGAGGGTTTGAGTGCAAACATTGAACTTTACTGTGGTTATAGGCAGTATATTGACACTGTGGTGTGTTTAAGAACAGGATCCAGACTGCTGATTGGAGTCAGACATGTTGTTGCAATAAAATGTTAAGAGTTTTTCTCCTTGCGTCAATGGCTGGATTCATCCTATCTGACTTTAAATACCCCACCAAAGCACTCATTTCCCTCAGTGCCCTGTGTCTGAAGAACTCCATGTGTGTGGAGCAATGAAAGCAGCTCCCGAGTGGTTCTTCACAGATATTTTCTGAAGGTGCCTGCTGCTCTACCACTGATAATGTAGAGACCCTGGGGGGGCGGGGTTCATTCCTAGCTGATTGCTCCATTTTTATGAGCTTAAATCAGGATCTTAGGGCTTCTGCTATAATCTAAACTGAATTGTGTTTAATCTATGAGCCTAGATGCACAAAGTGACATTTGTCCTTTTTGTCATGTATGTAATTACTATTCTTTGTGCTGTGACAGAGACATTTTGGAAGTATTTTCTGGAAAATTCCCTCATCTTCATACCCAGTCTGAGTGCCGCTGTCCTGGAAGTCATCCCCGGGTACACCCTTTGATACAGAGGTACTGCATCCCTAATGGTGCAGATGATACGACTAATGACAGAGTGCTGAGGCTGGATGCAGAAGCCCATCCTCTCTACTACATCAATGATAATGACATTGGGACCACCTGGATTTCATCTGTGTTTGCTAATACTGCAAGCCTGGATCGTGGTGTTTCAATCACAATAGATTTACAAAATGGACAGTATCAGGTAATGGGAACATGATGTTTGTCATTTATTAAAACTAAGAAAAGATTTTTGTAGATATTGCATTGCAATTTTGAGGAAATTCAAACCTTATGCTTTAAAATGTTATCCTTAGAGGACCAGGAAGAAAGTTTCCTTTATTGGCATATAATAGTGCAAAAGGCAATGGGATGCATTATGGTTCTTGGCATTCTCTTTCAATGTGCCTGTTGTAACGAGCAGTAATCTAGAATAGATATACAAGAGTAGATATCCTGTGTGAAGGCACCAATATTTAGAAACCAATTGTTGTCTTTTAACTCCACTTTTGTAGATTTCAACTTTAATTTTAATTTATTTTAAAACTTGAGGTGCTTATTTCATATGTGCTGGTAGAAAACCGACTGCAGACAAATGAAATTTAATATATCGAAAGCACACTGACATATTAGAGGGTGCTGTTGTTTGTAGATGTTCTGGAGGTGGTCAGTTACCGTCCCAAGGAAAATTGAAGGAGGCAATGATAGGCAGGCATTGTTACTGAAGAGGCTGTATTGCATCTAGCACTCCACTGGGCTGTTTAAGAGTGTCAGGATGTCTTGGAAGGAGGGACATACCAGTAGTGGGGCTGTATTCACAATAGGGAATTCACCAATTTTCTGTGTATTCTTGCTGGCCTTTTTTTTNCCAAATTTGGTTGTGGTTTTGTTGGCTGTTTTTTTTTTTTTTTTTTTAATTAATGGTGAGAAGGGAAAGAATATGATGACAGGCTTTGGCTACGTATGTAAAAATTAGTCCTTTAGTTAAAAATTATTTCGAATGTACATGAAATTCATGGCTTTTGCTTATTTAATACACACACTTCTGCTTAAGCAATATGCTGAGGGAAGTGCTCTTTGAAACAACACCGGTATTTGATGAGATTCTGAGCTAGAAATATGGAGAATTAAAAAAAAAATTATGTGTTGTCAGACAAACAACTCGTCAAGTGTTTGGCAACACAAAGTTACAACTTTCATTTTTACCTAAATAATGTTGCTGTAACAAATCGTGGACCTGACTGTGCAGTGCATTTTCAAACGGTCTTCGAGAAAAAGCGAAGTTCTGATGCAACAGTTCAGTAGTTGTGTGATAGTGTCTGAGAGATCAGAGCTTGTTCAACAAAAAAGGTTTTCTTTGGCTTTAGTTGGGAATATGTGGGGTGAAATATGGCTGCTTCTGTCTGTGAGTGGTAAAGCAGACTGTATAGTTACATAAAAAAGAAGTTTATATTCTCCTTGTTTTACAACTTAACCGTTAATATCAGTTCATAAATTTGTTATCTTCTTGTAGGTATTCTATATTATATTGCAGTTCTTTAGCCCACACCCTGAAGCAATAAGAATTGAAAGAAAAAAAAGAGATGATCTAAAATGGGAAGACTGGCAGTATTTTGCTAGAAATTGCAGTATTTTTGGAATGGAGAACAATGGATCTCTGGAAAAACCAGACTCTGTCAACTGTCTTCAGATGCATAGGTATGAGTGGGTATTATCTGCATAATACAGATGCTTTGAACAGGTAACATCCTGACACAATTCATTTCTATGTCCCAATGAGATAGAATCTTTTAATTTGGTACACTCATTTTTTATGGACTGCTGAATATATAAAAGATCCTAAACATGACCTTTGACTCAAGATTGGCAAAAAGTCTTCTGTCATTTTTATCAGATTTTAGTCATTTATGAGTGTGACACAATTGATTAATCTGGTTTTTTTGAGGTAGAGTTTTGAAATTTTTCGTGTTAGTGTTTTGATGGCTGTTGTCAGTAGAATTACAGAACATTGAGAAGATAAGTGGAGGAAGGTACTGATACGACATTGTTTTAAACTGCCTAGTGAATGTGAAAGTCTACTTTCTGATCTCTGGGAGCTCAACTTGTTCTGAAGCTTAGGAAAGAGGCCAAACTGAAGTACAAAAGCCAGTCATTCAACCCTGCTAGTGTTCATGCAAGACATGCAAGAAATGGGTTGAAAATGGTATCTTGAAGCTTTCTCATCTTTCTAAGCAAGAACCAATATAAAACTGTGGAATAGGGGCAAGAAGGATTACTACCTTTTAGAAACATGTTGCAAGCCCTTTTACTCTCAATTAATCATGTGAAAATTTAAAGCTATATAATATATAAACATTTCATAAATGTAGTGTATAACGTGTATAATAGATAGTTAATATGTTATCATTTTAAACACACATGCATGCATGTACACAGGCATATATATATGTAATTGAATCTATACCACTACATATATTCAAATGCATTATCTCTTGCCTGAGTTCAGATGCCGGTCAGTATCAGGCTTGTTTAGTACTTGGCTGGAAATCAGTGAGAAAATACATTACCAGGTGGTGTAGGCGTTTTGCTTTTTTTGGGGTTTCTTTTCCACTTTTGCTACTTTTCTAAGACTTTTTAAGTGTCAGCAGCTTTGTCTGTTCTCCAGGAGTTCAGAATTTTGAGGAGAGGAGCATAAGGTCATTTGAGTTACACCACTTTTCAGCAAAGGAATCTGAGCTTTATTGCTGATACTTGGAGCAGAGGGTAGAGGAGAAGGGAAATATCTTAAGTGAGAGAACTGTTTTTGGATAAATAACCCAAGTGAGGTGTAATACCACTTTCAGCCCAAAAATATGTATTTGTATAATTTTTAAAAATAACTCAGGAGTTAAATATTAACTGTTTCCATGAATGTTTTCTAAACAGCACAGTTTTTCCCCTTCAATTAAAATGTAAATGATGATAGAAAGTGATACGAATGAATAATTTTTGGGTACAGCTGATGTTCAGAAAGCTTTAAGTGATAAGACATATATTGGTGAATATTCTGTGTGCTCAAGGAGGAGTTACTGCGGAAACAATGCTCCAAATTTATGTCAGCAGTGTAACAGAGTTCCCTGGAGGATTTTATTGTAAAACAAAACTTGTTTCTCTCTCTTTCTCTCATACCCACAAACTTGTAACTGCCAAGACTTGTCCGGATTGTCTGTCCAGGATTTAGACACCAGTGCCCTTGTGTCCTGGTGGCCTATCCAGGATTCCCTGGGTTTACGTGGAAGGCAAATGACCTTGGCTTTGAAATCCTTACCATAACTTGATGGTTCTTGTTTTGGTGATCACTTGCTAGTACTGAATGGACTCTTTTTTGTGTCCCTTAGGAAATGAAAGTGATTAAGGTTTTTGTTTCTCCATCCTGTACCACCTATGTAAGTTAGGAGTTGCTCACTGTCTTTTATCCCCCTGTCAGAGGCTTGGATCTTTGCTTAGTCTGAATATTGGCTGAACCTTATTTTAGAATCTCCTTTGTTTTCCTGGTTTCCTGAGAGACTGCATGTAGATGCCCTAAAATCTTGATGACCTGCTTATCTAGTTGCCATCAGCCTTACAGTGTTTCTGCTGTTCCTTCTGATGCTTCCATACCAACATGGTGTTGTTTATCTCCCATTTGTACCTGTCTAAACATTTCCATTACAGTTCTATACACCATGGAAGAAAATACTTTATTTAGTTTTCTGTGGAGGGGAAGAGAAGACATAATCACCCAGAGAAACATACGGATATATTCCACTGAGATTTTTGTGAAGCACTGACCTGGATTAGGAGCACAGGAAATTCAAAGATCCTTCATGAAGACAGAAGAGCGTGTCTCAGCAGACCTAGCCTAACTAGAAATCTCATCTTTCAAAAACTGACGTATTTTGAAGTGACATTTTTTGAATGTTGCATGTCAGGTGCCAGGTGATAACGTGGGATACCTATATTTAATGATCCCATGTAGGTGTGCAAATAAGCAGACATTCTTCTCTCTTCCAGAGGCTAAACTCTGCCTAGTACATAAGACCAACATGACATGATTCATACCAAATTGTGCAAATGTGCAGTTTATATTTACTTGTTTACTCAGCTTTAATTGAATTCTCAGGACTGTCCTTCCCCTTCCTGGGCTTAAATATGCAGCTTTACTCTCTATCTTTCTGCTTTCCATAAAATTACCTTGCACTTCACTTGCTGGAAGGTGGCATGTGTTTCTAACTCTGCTCACTCATCCAGTGAGATGATATGGTCCCGTGACTCTGGAATTCAAAATAAAGCAATTTTTTCTGTGTGGTTTTTATGTGTGTTTAGCAGGTATATTACTAACAATGTGAGCCTATTAATTATTGTGTTATTGTGAATGAATGATTTCCTTATGTGGTTCAAGCCTAGTTCATGTTTCTCAGGGACGGTGGGTTAAACTTTTTGAAAATGTGTGCAGATGACACTGTATCAGTCACACTTTAATCTTGTTTTGAAGTTGCCTGCTAAAGGCTTTACTTTTTTAATTGGAAATTTTAGGTTTGGAGAGGAGCATGGTAGTTTACGGCAAAACAGACATATGGAGGGCATTTCTTTTCCCCTCCTTGAATTCTGGTGACTGGGAATCCACTGACATAAGAATTTTTAGCCAGAAAGCACAAACCCACCATGTGCAGTTGAGATCTCCTCTGAGAAACAGGGTGTAAAAGACAGAATCTGTAAAATATGTAGTATTTTGATTTTAATTTGTTTTTCTCTCTATTTAAACAGCTTTACACCGTATTCTCGTGGTAATCTAACTTTCAGTGTTCTTACCCCGGAACCAAATCACCGACCTGGTTACAATGATTTTTATAATACTCCATCTCTCCAAGAATTTGTAAAAGCTACACAAGTGAGGATTCATCTCCACGGCCAGTATCACACTACTGAACCTTGGGTAAATTTTAGGCATAGGTACTATGGAGTTAATGAAGTTACAATCAGTGGAAGGTAAGTGTTGCATGACTCTTCCCATACCTAGCACTGCCTCTGGCTATTACAGCTGTGCACAGCATATAAGGACCTGCCTAAAATTTGATCAACTTGTTTTGCTTTTACACATATGATTGAGAAAGGAAGTTGGTCTGAAGTAGTGTATCCAGTTGGAAATGACTGGTGTACTGTTTTTTTAAAAACATTTGCTCACATGTTATTTTACAATTAATTATACTTACTACACAAATCTGTCAAAAGCAATCCTTTCCTTGGAATTACCAGTGCCTCTAAGCAGAGGCTTATGATTGAAACAATGGCTTCTGCTTTACTTCAGTAACTCTTCCAAGCTATAGATTCCCAGACATGGCAATTTTAACAGTCAATGCAGAGCTCATTCTTTGTTTTAGTTGGACTTTTCCTTTCAAAATTGGGTAGCTGTCAGTAAAACTGTTGTATTATCTGTGACTGACAACTTTATTGTATATGATAAGTGTGCTGTCTTGTGAAAGGACTAATTATGCCCTGTAAATAATATGCAAATTTGGCAATGAAATAGTTTCTAAGAAGCATATGGTGCAGATTTGTAAGTATTATTATTCCTGAAATTATTTTGGTAGTTCTTGTTCTGAGAGAAAGCACCCTGTTAGAAGTCATGTTTACCGTAAGATTTTTTGTGTTATTAATATATTTTGATTATTGATTTAGATGTATTATGATAATGCATTTACTAAAAGAGCTTTATCTCCGTGACAATATAACAGTAGAATAATTTCAGCTGTAGTTTGCAAAGCTATGCCATGCCTCCAGAAGAGCAGCCCTTCAGGTAGAGTGATTTGGTTATTGACTATTAATTAAGACTCTATGCAGATTTTATTTTATTAAGAAATGGACATTTTAACTGAGATAACATGGGTTAAACTGAAAAATTATTCCTGTTATGGTTAAGATTTCTTGAAAAACTAGAGATGCACTGGAAGTCTTAATATTGATGAATAATGGTAATTTATTTAATAAAATTTTACATAGTAATGTTACATACTGAAGTACAGTTTTCTTTACATATCATATAAGGCAAGAGTAGCTCTACTACATGCTCATTTTTATTTTCTTCAAAAGCAATTGTTGATGCTTAAAAATTCATTGAGTGAAGTAGTCTTTTGTAGTTTACTTCACCTAAGAACATCCTCTTTGGTGACATTTATTTGTTCTTAGTAAAGAACCAGACTATGTAATACACAAAATTGACTTTGTCACTGTGTAATCTATTGTTGGACAGATATGTTTTCATGTTTTAACTTTTGACACTACCTATTGTTCTTTCAGGTGTAATTGCCATGGCCATGCTGATGATTGTGACACAGCTATGAAACCATACAGGTGCCTATGCATCAAGGAAAGCTATACGGAAGGAAATAATGTGAGTCTCTCCTTTGTCTATCTGTGCCACCTATGAACAGCCTCAACACTGGGATTTTAGTCCTGGGAAGGAGTGTGTATATGTGTGTGTAGTCCTGTCTTTTATAGGGAAACTTTCTGTAGGAGATTTGCATCAATTAAGGAAACAGATATATTCCACTCTCCACCCTCACCAAAAGCCATTCCACCACAGGAGGCGTTTGGTGAGGGTGGAGAGTGGAATATATCTGTTATTATTCTGGAATTATTCCACCATTAGGAGTGTTGTGTTCAGGGATTTGATTTCTTGTTAGAGATTATGCCACTTTCAAACTTTAGATGCAAACCTGAGATTAGACCGTGAGCATCTAGTAGATTGTCTCTGCCTGCTGTAGCAACTAGCGAGAGTCCTGTAGAATGAAGGTACTACTCCATGCTAGTTTTAGTCTGCTCCTATGGACTCCAGACCCATTCAGGAGTAAGAATGGAGTAGGCAAAATCCTGGAGTTCAGCTTCCAATTTAGTTTCATTTGACAGGAGACAGTTCAAGTGGTCCATAATGCAATCCAAGGCAGCATAAATGCAAAATCATAATTTTCCTTTTTTTTTTCCTAACAGTTTTATAATTCTTGGCCATGGAAGAACCAAAATGGGGCTGATTACTATAAGTCATGGTATTCTAGATAAATACGTAGAGGAAAGCTCAGAATAATGGTACCACTTTGCACTTATTTCATGCAGGCTTTGGTTTTCTTGGAAGCTGTTCACATACAACTTAACAAAAGCAGAACCATGATGTGTGAGTAAAAACAACTTGCTCAAAGAAAAGATTCCCTAGATTAATTATTTATCTAAAAAAAATTAAAAAAAGGAAAAGAAGTTGAGGTTAAGAAAGAATGAGCTACATCAAAGGAATGAATCCCTCAATCTCACTGAATGTTAGATTTCCATTGTGAGTACATGTTGTATTCCTTGCTACATTTATGCCTTTTGGAAATAGCTTTTCCAAAAATTAAGAAGGCGTTATGCAGAATAGCAACAGCAGTAGCAAAGGAGAGACTAATCACACATCAAAAAACCCTCAAACAGTCTGTGCTTGCTGGAACAGAGTGAGGAGAGGTAACCTCAGAGCATTTGATATAGTGCTTATGATCATGTGAAAGATCTTTGTAAAATTTCATAGGGGATCTGTTTTCTCACTTCTTAAGCAGAAGTGTAGGATCTACAGTCTAAATGGGACTTGAACAGAAATTTCAAGTTTTTAGATGGGTCAAATTAAAAAAAAATTCAAGCTGACAGTGTCCCTTTAATTAGAACACACATTGTGAAATGTTACTTTGTAAGGATTAATTATAAATATTTAATAAGATCTGGAAGTTCACCAAGCACTCTTGCAAGACTTATGCTACCTTGTGAAAACAAACGAAATACATTTTAATGATGTATCTGCCTTATCAGATATTTCCTGTCAATGTTAATGGGTTGTTCCACTGACTGTCACATCTTTGATTTGGCATATATGCATTGTAACTATAATTGAGGTGCTTGAATTAGCTGTATTCATTCAGAGTACAGTAAGGATGCTGTGTAATTGTTTTCTCATTCTTTAATAACCGTGTCAGTATCTATTAAATATGAAATAAAATAGCAGTAGTAATAAAATAGAATTTGTATTTGGAAATATATCATTAAATACTTTGAATTTTATCGAAGATTTACATGGAATCCAAACAGCTTAAAGATTTTTTTTTTTGGTAAGGCTAGCACTTAAAAGCAAAACCAAAATCCATCCTGATTTTTGACTATCATTGGCAATGATAAAACTCTGTCTTATAGATTTACACCTGTTTCTTTGGCTCGCACCCCAGTGAATTAGGAATTGTAAAAATAAACTTATTTATTTGTATTTTTTTTTTGTTTAAGTAAGCATTTGATGAAGCTAGGTTCCAAATATAGCTTTTTTTGGTAGAGAAAAGGAAAATATTTTTGAGGAGAAATAGCAGTATCAGTAAGCAGCCTTTTTTTGATGTCACTTCTGTGCTAGCAGTGAGTAAGTCACCAGAACCGAGGAGCTATAAGAAAGTTTTTGACTTTAGGGTGGGTTTTTTTAGTATCTTGGACCAGAAATCAGAGATCCTTGAAAAGATTTTTACATATGGCAGAGTATGTTTTTGTCACATTTACACTTAATACAGCTAAAATTACCGTCTTGAATTTATCTGGCATATACATCTGGCTAGCTGTTGTGCAGCAAAACAATACCAGAAATGAAAAGTTTGCATAACTGTTACAAATAGAAACCTTAGTTTAGGTATTTGCATCACTATGTTACGAAATTTGACATACCAAATGGAATTTTTTTTTTTCCTGAGTTCCATTTTGGTGAAGAATGATGATGAAATATGTTTTTATGAAATCTGAGATGATGGGAAGAAGGGGTTGCTTAAGAATGATTTGCAAATGTTGAAGGGCCAGATTATGAAAAAAGAGGAAATTAATCCTCACAAAGTTTGTCCTCCATTTTATGAAAAAAATGGTCAGCTTCTTCATTTAAAAATTGTTCTGTAAATGCCTTGGGTCCAACTTTGGGAAATAGCTCTGCCTTTTACAAATGGAAACTGAGGGCCCGAGAGTGGAGTCCAGATTTTGGTAACATTTATGTGCAAAGATTAATTTGTAGACTTGAGTAAAAATATGTTCAAAAACTTTCCAAGCTGTCACATGAAAAGCTGGAAACAGCCCATAAAAGAACAAGACAGTCAAGCAAGGTTAGCCTTACATTGCAACCTCAGAAGCCTCTTTTAAATCAATCATATATAACTTAATAGAGAAAGGTAATGGCAAAATGTACAGGAACAATTATAGAAATCATAATAGAAGATAGAATTTTAAATAAATAAAACAACTCTGATAAATGCTTGAGAAGATATGAATGGAAGTGAGAGATTGCCTGGATGCAGTAAAGGCTTCAGGTCTTCAGAGTTTTCCATGCAAATACGGGTCTTAAACATTTGAGGTCTGAAAACTGGATATGGCATATGTTGATTTATCAAGAATTGAATAAATAAGACTTTTTATGTTGTTACAGAAGGACTCTATGTAAACCTTAGTTAAAGGTCAATCTGTATCATGTTAGATGTTGGAATTAATCATAAATAGTACATGAGGAGCTGTAAATATTAACCACATTATACTCAATAATAAAGAGTTCTCACTTGCAGAAACAAGCAAGCCAGCAAAAAATGCACTTTTTGGTACATGGAGCCATTGGGATGGAGTCCCCTAAGACACCTTTCATTTCTATTCTGTCACTTGGAGTCACTTAGAGGGTTCTAATTTTGTTGGGGTTTTCTTCTTCCCCTAGTAAAACCTGGCTTTTAAACTGAAAAGCTCTTTGATCTTTGGGGAGTTCACAAGAGACAGGGTTAGTTCACATGTAGTCTTGGTAGATATTCAAATGCTGTAGTGAGGGTGCTGGTGAAAGCCATGAGGAAATGAAGACTGTTGTTAGAGCAGTCTATGGCAAAATAGGTATTCCCTAGAAGCCATATTTATTAGGCTAAGGAAATGGAGTAAAAGCATAGTGGTTGGATACAGAAGAGGATCTGGTAGGAAGGAAAAAATTGTACATTATTAGCTACCCCATTACAGTCAACACTTACAGGGCAGCATGGATGTGGGTGCTAAATATAATGGAGCTTTTCAAAGACAAGTCAGCATTTCAAAATGCCTGAGAAGGTGGCATTATAACCTTGGCATCACTTCATCAAATTTTTAAATAGTGTACTTCTGATAACGCGTATTACAGAAGCATATTCATAATATAATTATTGTAGGTGTGTATGCACACTGTTTATTGCAACTGAGCTTTGATGAGTGTGGGCTGCAAACTACTACATAGGTTACAAAAAGAAAAAAAGGAAATTAATTCCATGTAAAATAATACAGACATAAAAAAGGATGCCGCCAAGAGGCAGGCAGCAGGATATTTAAAAAGTGTTGGAGTAGAAGGTTCTAGTTAATCATGACTTATTGCAAGTTTTAAAGTATTGTTACTGTTGCCTTCTGAAGTATTTCTTTGGATATTTGTTGACTATTTCTTCAGAGGAACTGTTCTCAGAATTGTTGGGGCCTAAAAATGAACTTGGTACATAAAGGCTTAGGCTGAAGTCACTGGTGATTTTCCTGTAAGTTTGCTGGGTTCAGGAATCTTGAAGTTAATTTTTTAATAACAATTGTAGTAAAAAAATCTTGAATTATTGGAAATCAGTTTTTAATTGTAGTTTTAGACTAATGAATTGGGCCAGGTGTCCTAGTTTGGACAAATTTGGAGGAGAATATCCTCTGATAGAAGTCAGGTCACAACCACCCCTCCCCCCCCCAGGTTCGGGAAAAATTTTCCTCAAAGGAAAGTGAAAGAGATAACAAGCTATTTATTTAACAAACACACAGGTGGGGAATAATAATGCTAAATAATGAGATCCCTCTCTCTGTGGAGAGAAAACCTGAGAAGATTTCAGAGGTCCTCTGTAGGTGCGGTCTCTCCTCCTCGGAGCTGGTCGGCAAGGGGCCACCCCCCCCGGGCCTCCGGGGAAATTCTCCTGATGTGTTCAGATGTTGTTGAAACAGTCCAGAAGAGAAGAAAAGAGCAAAAAAACCCAAAAATCCTAGGAAAACGAAATTCAACCCTCCGTCTCTCGCTGGGAGAAAAAAGAGCTGAAAAAAAACCAAGGGTACCGCAGAAACAGAGGAGCGTATCTCCGTGTCCTTGAACAACTGCTTTGAAAAGTTTGTTTTCTGTCCTTCTCAGGCTCCGTTTAAAGACACAGAAAAGATTGGTGGGCATAGGGTAGTGATAGGGGATACACATTATAAAGTCACCCCCAAGACACCAGGTTAAGCTTGGTATTTTGTCCACCTGGCTCTGTGTGATGTTTTCTCAGAAAACTGTTTTCACAAAAGGTGAGTAGTTCAGATACTGCATATCAAGAAGGCATGTTTGTTATTGGCCATAGGGAAAACCACATATATAACATGTTTCCTGATGGGCCTAGATGTAACTGAGAATAATGACATCTGCATGTTTCTGGGTTTTACAGTTACGGAGAAAGGTTTTGTTAAGTGTTTACATCCTTTGTAAATCTACCGCTAGACCTTGTCAAGTGCTTTTTGGAAATGTACCTATCCATTTTACATGTGGTAGCCAAGAACCAGACCCCAAATCTCTCGATTTGCAAATCGCAATTGCTATGCTTTGGACAAATGCAGAGTTTAGATTTGGTGAATGAAGGCTGGAAGATGGCCTTAGGCCATGTACATCATCATGCTACCAAAAGTGAAACTTCAGCCCTGGAGGTCTGGAAGTTAAATGCAATTCTTAACCTAATAAAGGTGTGGCAAACAGCAGGGTGAAGTGGGGATCCAGTACCCATTTTTATTGCATGAAGGTGTGACAACTGCTAGAAAAACAAATGTTTCACACTCATTGCCAACTCCTGAATGACTGCTTTTTTTGCCAAGACTTTTAAAAGGAGGTTGTAGATGGGGGAGTCAATGGCTTCTCCCCCGTAACAAGTGATAGAACAAGAGAAAATAACCTTAAGTTGCAGTAGAGAACGTTTAGATGGATGTTAGGAAAAATTTCTTCTCTGGAGTTGTCAGTGATTGGAACAGGCTACCCAGGGAAAGTGATGGAATCACTGTCCTTGGAAGTGTTTAAAAGTGTGTAGATGTGGCTTTCAGGGATGTGGTTTAGTGGTGAACCTGGCAGTGTTAGGTTAATAGTTGAACTTGATGATCTTAAAGGTTTTTTCCGAACTTAGTAATTCTACGATTCTTAAAAGTTTTGTCAAAGTTTTAAAAGTCACAGACCAAGAGATGTTTCATAGAGGCTCCTTGCTATGCAATCAGATGCCATCTTTTTCTCTCTTACTCCTTCGTGCTTGTGTGTCATTTAACAATAGGTGCAAGCACAGGTGTGCATAAGTAACTGATCCAAGATTAAATCTGAAATGAGATGATGAATGCTTTCAGCTGCCGTGTGGCTGGCCATGCACAAATGGAAACTCAGGGCTGGCAGGCTGGTAGCTATTCCTGTGCTGTTTTCCTTTCAAGGAGGACGTATTTCCATAGACATGCTGGGAGGAGGGAGCTGCATGAGCTGGATAGCTTGGCTGGTAGCTTGTTTCTTTGTTGTGCTTCCCAAGTTGTGCCACGCCTGAATGAACCCTCCTGTCTCATGTTGTTGGGTGCTGTGTGATGCTGATTTTTCTCAATGAGGAGAGAGAGGGGAGATGGATGTAAACAAGGGAAGGACTTGAATAAGTTTGAGCTATGTAACTTGTGAAGAATTGTAGTCAAGGTGTTGTCCTTAGTGCACTTAAAGTGAGATAATCACAATTAGGCAGCGATTGCTCTGATTAACAAAGGCCAGAGTTCAAGGTCTCAAGTGAAACCCTGCTAATTTTCATCCTGAAAGCTCCTTTTTTTTTCTCACTATGGTGATATTGTGTGTTTCTGGTTTTTTGAACAGATTAGAAAAGAGTCCAGTGGTTATTGCTGTCTTATTGCTTACTTATTATTTCATGTATTAAAACTAAATTTCAACAGATAAATTCTTCTGCTTTCATTTTCTCTCCCAAGTGGCTTTTGTTGTAATTTGTGACTGGTCTGCAATTCTTGGAGACCAGTCTTATGGTTTTTATTTCAGTTTATTTTACACACAGTTGATGCTTTCCCAGCACCAGCTGTGAGTGAAACAGTTTAGAAACTTCAGTACAGTTTCCTAGTTTTCAGTGTATAGGCAATACAGACACATTAATAAATAACAAATAATTATAACAGTGGTTGGGATGACATCCATGAAGATGAGCATGCTTCTCAAACTGAAGAAGAAAGTTAACCAAAAAAAAAAAAAAAGTTGTCCAAATACTTAACAGAAGCAACTAATTTTGAAGCATTTAAATTCCTTCTGAAAGACAGAAATTATGATTGCAGTATATTTTGTTTCTTTTGTTTCACTCTCAAGGTCAAATGATAATAGTACAAACTACAGTTACTACAATGTTAGAAACTACAAGAATAGACATTGTTTAAAATGCATCCAGATGGATGGATTAGGTGAATGTCTTCTGTGCCATAAAACAGCAAGCACCATTTTGCATCTTTAAAGGTTTGAGTAAATCTGAATCTCAGGATGTTAGCCCATGTTGAATATCTAAATTCTTAAAATTTTGGTCTTCTGCCCACTTTCCTTGGTTTTACTCTGTTTTTAAAGTTACTTAAAAAGGTTAAAATAATAATTAAAATGTTGAGTTTGTTATTTCCCTTTGAGCTTCCTCGCGTTTTGTCTAAACCCAATATTATTAATATTTAAATTGGGGAAAACACATAGAAAAAAAATACGAACATAGAGAGTATGATAGTAAACTTGTGAGATGAAGAAATATTCATGTCTAAGAAGCAGCATTTTCTGTTATTTCTGATTTATTTCAGTGTGATCACTGTTTGCCGTTGTACAATGACAAGCCTTTTCGTCCAGGTGACCAAGTTCATGCCTATAATTGCAAACCATGTCAGTGTTACAGCCATGCAGAAAGCTGCCACTATGACTTAGCAATGGATCCTTTTCCTCAGGAACACCACCGAGGTGGTGGCGGAGTGTGTGATAACTGTCAGCACAACACAGCTGGTAAGTCAAAGGGAATGGACTGTTTATTTTACAGTTCCTTTTTGACTAAGTCTTGTGTCAGCTGAAATTAGTAATGCTCCATGGCTGACAGTCCAATGAATTCTCATGTATATGTATTTTTAAACTATTCAGATAGTCAAGTAACAACAGTGGTGTCAGTTCTTAAGCCATGGGAAAATACTGTAAAATTTAATCCAATCTTGTATAAAAACTTCCATGCAAAACACATACTAATAAATAATTAAAACATACTTTCAAAGCTATTCCCATTACATGTGCTAGGGCATTTAAATCCAGAGTAGAATCTTATTGGACCAGTTTTACAGACAACATCTAAAAAGGTTGTCAAATTTTGCTCTAATGTCAGTTTCTTGCTTATTGAATAAAGGTTTTTATTCAATATAGGTAGTATATTTGAATACTTTATAAAAAAATTCTCTTCTATTTCAGTTTTCTTGGCTTTATCTAGTAAAGAGAAAAAAGAAAAGTTTCAGGTTCAATTTTTCCAAAAAAAATATATAGGCATTTGCATGGCACAGCTTTTATGTAAGTGTGGTATTATATAACAGATGGAAGTTTAATGGAGTAAAACATAGTTTGTAACAGGTTCATTGTTTCATATGCTCTGGATCACTAAATTGGCAGGTAGAGATGAAAGGTGCATTAAAATGGACGTCCTCAAAATTATAGAATTCTCTCAAAGGAATTGTCTTTAATTTTGAATTATACAGCTAATTTTAATGAATTGGAAGCCATAATGCATAACCTTTCTTTCATGCAGGAAGGAACTGTGAGCTGTGCAAGGATTTCCATTACAGACAAGCAGGTGCAGATCTTTCAGCCATCGATGTTTGCAAACCCTGTGACTGTTACGCAACAGGCACCAAAAATAAGAGCCTCCTGTGTGATAATGTAAGTAGCCTCAATAGAGAAAAAGGAAAAAACATTTCAATCAGCTGACTAGACAGCCATAAGATTTTACAAAGTGTATTCAGATGGTAACTAGTCTATAAAAAAAAAAAGCTTAAGTTCAGCCTTTTCAAAATGATAATTGACTTACATCGGACATTTGAAAGCTGAGAAAACAGAGAAGAGTTTGAGATGTACTGCTGAAGAGTAACTCATCTAGATCAGCAACAGACATGAAATATGCTGTATGAACAGTAGTTTTGGGATGCTACCTCTGCACACAGTAATATTAAAACATCTAGGTTTTGAGTGTTTTTGAAGGTCTTGATATTGTCTTAAAGTTACTAAAAGGTTTTGAAAACTCAGGCAATAAGCTGAGCCTGAAATTGGACTAAAATTAAGCTATTTTCCCTATAATAAGACAAGGATTGATCTCCCTTTTAATTTATAAGGTCCATTAAAAATAAAAGAAACCCACAAAGTGATGCTGAAAAGAGAACACCGTCAGCTATGCTTTTTAAGCCAATGGACCTCATTGACATGCAAGCTGTCTAGTCCAATAAAAAATCTATCTGTAACTTTTAAAGCATGTATATTGGAAAAAAAGCAGGAAAAGTGATTAAAATCTGGAACATATACTAAAGATCTATTGTGGTTTGTGTTCTATTCACATATGTCCTGCCCATTCCCAAAATCTAAATTTTGTTAGGAATAGGGAAGAAATAATTGCTTTGAAATTTATTTTAGAGGTAGAACTTATTCTACAGGTAAATGTGATAGAACTTCTTCAGCTTGTTGGCACTTTTTGTATCTCTTCTTTTTTCAAGACTTCTATTCGTAATCTCTAGCTTTTTTCGTCATATGTCTCTTGTCCCTGCATTTTATTTAACAGTGAGCTCTTGTGGATCCTGTTGTATTTTCATCCTCAGTTCTACAGTGGTACAGATACATGCCCAGTTTGACTCAGTACACCTCACAGGACTCATGCACTGGTACATATTCTGTGTGATATGCAAATTTATCACAATATGTTTTTTAAAATAGTCCACCGTATTGCAAAGAGAAATTATTTTATAGTTTTCAGTCTTCTGAAGTAACCCGCTCTGCCAGTAACACGGAAGTGGAAAAAAAAGCTTGCAAAACACAGGTATCAATGTTAGGACTATTTTTCAAGACATAAGAGGAATGAAAGCAAATGGTAATTTATGTATCCAGGGTTTGTGGTGAAATGTTAACCTAAATCAGCTTGAACTGTGATTAATAATCAGAGGAACAGTAGTTTACAGAAATCAGTGCTTTATACTTAAATACACAAGAATGCTGATAATGCTTGACTATGAAAGTATGGATGGGGAGATAAAATGGGAAAAATGGGGAAGACTCTATTGCTCAATAAAGCATCAATTGCTGCAGTAGAAGCAGAGCAGGGAGAAATGATTGAGCGGCATTAAAGAATAGATTAATAAGGCTGGGGACTGAAGGCTGAAATGAATTACATGAAATAGGAAGGCATCATTGGAGGAAGTGTTTCCAAATTTGACCTGTGGAAGATGGAATCATAAGGAATAAGGACCCTACTCATGAAAATTAATTGTCACATCAGATTGATAATTTTCAAGGAAATTTGCCAAAAATGGGGCAGAATACACTTTTACTGCATAACTCATCATTTTCTTCAGATCATCAACATTTTTTTCTTTTTGCAAAGTGCCACTTTAGTCACTAAGTTCCAAGAGGTACAGAGTTCCAAAATTAATCTGTTGAATCACAAAATAATCTGTTGAATCACGCAGAAAGAGCATTTACTTATCAAATGAAGTATTATTCATGCTGATAGTTTGCAAGATGTGTAGAAGAGCTGACTGTAACACAGTTGCTCCCATCTCAGTTCTTTGGACTGAAAACTTTATGCCTCTTCTGTTCACCTCTTGCACTCTACCCTTGGTGAGAAGTGCATGTAGGTATGGAGCATTTCTCCTTGCAGCATTTCTCAGTTCTCATACATCTGAAGATCACGTCCACCTACAGATCACTGTGTAACTTCATTTGTATTTTAAAGTTCAAACTAACACAGTAAAACTTCAAAATTGTGACTTTATAGCTTACAGTAACAAGTGGGATTTTAGGAGAGTGGTGTAGCAGTGCATCCATGAACAATTCATTAGGTATTTTTGCAGAGTGAGGTTTTCCTTTGAGACTGGTGAGTACAAGAGAGAATTGCTACAGCCTGATAAAATTTGTCCCTTTCTTTGCTGGTTATTGATGCTTAATCATTCTAGAAAAGATGGTTGCATCCTCTTTGTGAGCATTTGTCACGAAATATTCCAAACAATCAGGAAGTCCAGATGAACTATTTGAGGTGCTTGAGTTTTATGAGAGTGGAAGAATTGGCTGCCTTCTTCCTTTCTCCCTAACCATTCACACATGAGAAAGTTCTACCAGAATACTGCTGACGTGATCATTCTTGCTCTAGTTGGAGATTAATTTCTTCTGGCCCTCATACCAAGGTCCTTTACTCATTTTCCTTTGCTGCTTTTTACCCAGACTGCTCTACAAATGCTTACATATTCTATCAGGCATAGCAGTTGGTAGTCCTGTCATGATTCTATTATAGTAAGCTATATATAATGCCGGGGAAAAAAAGCACTCTTTTCCTGGGCATTTGTTTTTAGGCAAACCTGAGAGTGCTGCCATTGCCTTTACCTAGTTTTTGGAAGTAACATGCTGGTCTCAGTGAATTTAGTCATCTTTCTTTACTCAGCTTTTGCTGATTTTTAAAAATTTACTCTTAACATCCAAATAAATATGTATCATGTACTTGTTGTTGTGAGGAAGCTGTATTTCACTGCAGAGGATATTGTTCAGAGTTGCAAAGACTTAATTGCCTTCTGTCAAGGTGGCAGCTGTATTGTCTCATCTTGCAAGAAAACTCTTACTAAGGCAAGAAAATGAACAAAATGGTAGTTACTGTTTTCTCTGAAGAGTCACATGAAAGCCGATTCCAGTGCTACCAAGTAACTATCTGAACAGACTTCAGATTTCACCTTTCTGCACACTCCCTAAATACTGGTTTTTAAAAATTGTATATATATACATATAAAACAAAAATAGTATCTCTATTTCTATTTTCACTTCTGAGTTAATTCTTTTATCTAAAATTAGAATGAGCATTCCCATTTAAATTTTTCCATCTACACAGTTTTCAACCCATTTGTTGTGATTGACAATAAATAAATAAATGGAATGTGTGTTGCGAGGGGAAGAACATAGGTTAAAGCAGTTAATTAAGGGGATTTCAGTCAACAGATATACCAAAGAGAATAAGGAATGTAAAGGATGCAAATGTGTCAATGAAAAATATTGTGCATAAGTGGAGTCCATAAAAAATCAAGTTATCAAACACTGTGTGTATTCTGAATCCTGGATTTCCCTTAATGGAAGGCCTTTAACCTTATTGCTAAAATGAGGGAAAATGAGCTTTTTTTATGTTCAATAATCCTATGGCTTTATTTCTACTGGATTTTGTAAATTGGAAATGCTGGTTTTCTGTGAGAGTTTATTTGTGGGATTTGGTCCATCCCACCCCTTGGAGTGTTGTGGGCAGAGGGTAAATGCCTCATTTTACGTTTTGAGCAAAAGTAGTAGAAAGCTACTGACTTTCGAAAGTCATCGTACATGATGACAAGAGGAGATATCAGGGGAGTGCAAAGGAACTTCATTATTGCTGCTTATTCAATTTTTCAGTTCCCAAAGCTGACATGCCAAGAATACTCTCAGGTATTTGGTGTCAGACCATTAACCTATGTGTGTGAGCCAGCACACCGTACCGTTCTCATTTCCTAAACTGAAGAAAAGGAAAATAAAAGTCCTCAACCTCCTTGCTCCCCCTTCCTGAGACTGCAGACAACTGGATGCTGGGGTCCTTGCCAGATTTGCATCAAGTAAGAAGATAGTGAGAAATATATGATTAGCATTTATATCAAAAAGGCAGAACGTTGAGACCAGTATCAATCAATTGCAAAACTGGTGATGGCAGGATGAACAGAAAGAATTTCATGCCAGACCTAAATATACCCCTGAGTCTTGCCATGCCCTAAAACTTGCATTGGGTCAAGGGAAGGTGCTTCTGAGCTGGTAGAGAATAAATAATTGAAATTAGTAATGACTTGGCCAATTATAAAAGGTTATTTTTGTCAGCTGTTTCGGGCTTTAAACCCAGAAGTTAACTTTGGAAAAAGTAACTTCAAATGCCAGCTTTATTTGGTTTATTTCATAAGATCAAGCCTCATATCACATTTATTGTCCAGAATTGGAGAGACTTTCTGATTAAGTTTTTGATGGTATGTTGCTTCTATTACAGACACCAAAGAATAGCAATTTGAAATTATAGGCATATCCAAGGAGAAGAAGTTGATTTTAACTTTCTGAAAGGCTTAGGCAAATGATTTTTTTCAGCAAATTGCATTTTATACTGTAAGAATACATATAGCCAACAAGAGTTTAAGTAGTCAGAAGTTATATTTTGGATACTATGGTATGTACATGTTGAATGTCTACTAGGTGAGTGCTGTGGCTAAACAGTTTGCTGTACTCCAAGCAACGATGAAGACAGTTCTTTGGAATATGTCACCCCTTGTCCTGGGTGCTTAAATCTCTTGTTATGTTCTCATATCAGTTTAGTAACTGGACATTGAAAGAGCTTCTGAATAGGCTTCACCTTGAATTTGTCATTCTAGACGTGATGTGTTATGTTAAACTGTCCCCCAATTAATGAGTGGTATCACTAGAGTCTAAAGCAGGTGAACTGCTCAGTATATCTAAAATTTAGAAGCCTTAAGGAGTTGGATTCATGACTAAGGGCAGTGAGGCTGCAGCTATGGTTTGTGCAGGAGAAGGTTGCTGGCATACCTTTTATAAGTGTTTGCATTCAAGGATGTAGGAATAATGTGTATTTCACATGTAAATTATAAATGACAGAAGGGATACATGTGAACTGAGCATCAGTGATTTTCTGTATCAAATAACAATTGTAATTATTAGGTCCCAAGACACACCACCACTTGGTAGTAATGCTTGGCCAGATTCATTTTCAGAGTGAACAGTATAGACAGATATTTTCCATCCGGGATTTAGTACCACGATGGCCATATTAATACACAGGCTGTTTATGTCTGCTGACTGTTTGGGTCAGAACCAGGCCTCTCAGGCATAAGTAATGGGAGCACAGATTGCTTTCTGCTCTTCTATAACCCGCACCGGTTATAGAAAATTGAAGTATTTTTCTTTAAATGGCAGATAACATTTGAATCAGGGAAAGGGGGAAGTTTCAATTGTATCTCCAGTGCACAACTGGTGAAATTCTGGTTAACAAACCTTTAAATATTCATTGCTACCAATATTTTCAATGATACCATAGTTTCCAGAATAAGCTAGATTTACAGAAATAATAACAGTAATAACAAAAATAGCCTATTTCCTTTGTAATTCACTTGGATTTTTATGTAGTTATTGAAATGGTTTGTTCGCCCCATTTTTTTAGATTTCCATGTTATAACCTGTGGTACACCTATTTCTGCAGTGTTATAAATGTTTATCAGCCTGTACAACTCCTTTGAAACAGTATTCATTGCCAAGCTTTTCACAGATTATTTTGATGCTTCTCTGTCTGTACAGAGAAATTAAAGATACTATTTTTCTATATTTCTCATTTTTAAGTCAAATTTTCCCCAGATTAAGCCCAAATATTCTTTTTACAGAGAGATCTGCAAATGGTTTTGGTGGCTGGTTCCTGGATAAAATTTGATTCTTTTAGTTGGCCAGACATTTCTCCCTCATTTGAAGAGTCATATTTGTTCTTCAAGCATAATTTTTTTTAGCCTGTTGAGATTAAGTTTGGGGATGTACATTTTCTGCAGGTGCATGTGATGAAAATTACTTCTTGTAATAGCTTGACACAAAATTATGCTGAAGATACTGGTATTCTTTGCTTGTTTTAGCACTTAGTAATCTACATTTTTCACTTGTTGCATCTGGAAATACCTACCGTTTGCTCACAATTAGCCATGGGTTTCCACATATTCAGGATCAGAACAGCTATGCTGACATTCATCTAGCACAGTATCCTCTCTCATAGTTACCAGAAGCATGATCCTGCTGTGATGTGCTTTTCTAGATTTCAGTTATTTACTTGAGCTAAAATCAGGATTTTCATCTGAGCAGCCACGTGTTTGGTGTCCACATATGGAATTAATCTCACTAAATCTTTTAAGAAATGATTTCCTTTAAGTTTACTTTCTTAGAATTTCCTAGGTGTTCTATTTTACAACTTGAGAAAAAAAGAATATTAATTCTATAAGATATTTATGATTTTGTAGCCATGTATTCTCTTCATTTCAGTCCTTTATTTCCAAACTGTAGTCTTTAGTCTCTTTTCATTTGTATCATTGCTTATTCTACTCACTCTGTGGCCTCTTTTATTTTAGAGAGGGTAACCAGATATACAGATTATGTAAAGAGTTGATAAAAAACAGATTTTTATGACAGAATGAGACTTCCTGTGTAATTTTCAGTTCTTTTCTTGATAATCCCAGTATTCCTATTGCCTTTTTAACTGCCTCAGAGCTTCCAAATGATTTGTAGGGGAAATGGAGCAGCTTTAACAGCTTCTTTCTTGAGTGGTAGTAGCTAATTTTGGACTTATCACTGTCTACCTATAGTCAGTGTTGATTTTCCCCAGACATTAAGTTTGTACTTCTTGATGTAGAAATTAATTTGACTTTTTGATCATCCATTTGGTTCAGTATATGTGATATATTAAGATGTTGCTGACTTAAAGAAATGCAGTAGTATCATGTAGTATGATTTTCCTTTGGGGAAAAAAGTACCAATCTTTTCCAATCTATCATTTTAATTTCTAATAGAATGTAGAATAATAATACAAAACAGCTTACTAGAATGTGTATCTCAGAAACAGATTTGCTGGTAGTCTTCCTTTGTTTCTGACATTTAATTTTTTTTTTCCTTCATGCTTTTAGGCATCTTGCTTGTTAAATGCTCGTTTTTGTGTTGTCTTACTCTAGTTTTAAAATTTGGTGGTGGTTATCCTCTCTTATTTAGCTTCCTATTTTGATCTTATTTTCACTTATTGAAGATGACATTTTGCGTGTAAAGTTTTCCTTCCTGTGGTAGCTTTTGGAGTAACTTCAAAGTTTTTTTGTGTATGAGTTGAGTGCTATTGTGTAACCTTTGTATGCTGCGATCACGAATACAAAAATCTTTCTTTTACAGTTATGCATTAAACTGGGTATTTTTCTTCATTTAGGATTAAACTCAGAGTTGCTTTTCACATGTGAGTTCTCTGATGAATGGCTATGATGCATGACTGGGTCTCTTATAATACACGAAATATCTAGATCAAATCCAGTCTAAAAGGGAATTAACTTGAAAATCCTTGTTGCTGTGTTTTCTGCTGTTGTGGTCTTTTAACTCTCCTCGTACTTGCTGTTGTCCTGCCTTTTTAATATCTACATCTTCCTGAAAAATAAGGCTGATACATCAGTAATAGATCTCTATCAAAAGTCATATTAAAGAGATTTTATGGACTGCAGAATCCTTTTATGAGGAAGGGGTAGGAGTACATGTGTCTCTAACTTTTATTCAGTATTTCCTGCACTGAGAATTTACTATTAGATGTTGAAATACTCTATTTTGTATTAATAAAACTTTGAGCTTCATTGTAGATTTTAGGGTGTGATAATATTTACTTTAAGTGGAACTTCCAAGTAGCTTTGTCTCTCCTGTTGTTTCAGCTTTGCCTGACTCATGGATTGAAGATGAAAAAGGCAACTGTTAAGAGAAATTTTTGTTCCAGTAACAAATTAAAAGCGAAGTACATTGAACTACACCTCTTGATGTCAGAGATGAATACTGGTTTTAAATTACTGTACTTTTTCATATTTGTAAATATTTTCACTGAAAAAAATGCAGTGACCCAAAGAAAATTCCCTATAACACAGAGTTTCTCTATTTGCTTCCATCTCTGCATTTCCCATAACACTTTAATTATAAAAGTTGTTTTTTGTTCCATGATTATAAATCCTAAACCTTTTGTTGATTCCCATCTCTGTGTTGCTTTGACCCCCTGGTATTATTTTAATGTTGTGCATGACCCGGTGTCTTTGTTTCTTCATCCCTGTGCTGTTGCTCTTTCCCTGTGGTTGGTTTCCCCACCATATTGGAAAGTGATGAATGTAGAGATTGGGGTTTTTGCCATGGCTTTCAGAAGTCTGAAACTGAGGTACCTTTTCAAAAGTCCTTAGATCTTGCACAAGATGTGAGACTCGTACTCCCAGATCATAATCCAGGCACAACAGAGGATGTGTCAGCTCCTTCTGAATAGTAATGCTACACATTTAGGGAGAAGGTGATGACCTTTACATACCCCCACTGAAGTGGAATGTTTGGGATCCCAGCTGAACCAAGAAAAGAGGGAGAGAGTTTCAATTGCTGAGCTATTGTGGATCACATCCTTCAGTAAAGGGAGAGAAAATGTACCTTGGATGAGTAATCAGAAACGAAAACCTTCAATTTTGCTTCATTAACTAACATTTTCACTGAAATAAATAAGCATATGGGCAGAACAAAAAATGCAAAACTTGACCTTTGAAGATGACAGTTCTTTACGGTAACTGGGATTCAAAAAAGTATTTATTTTAATAGAAGTCACCATGTATACAATGCAGTTTGGTAAATATTCTTTGCAGGTTCTCTGTCCAGATGGTAAATACGGCCACATTGTTTGCTCACTTCTTTTTCCCTTCTGTTTTGAAAGAACAGGACTTTTAAACTCTATTTAAAAGTTGACTAATTACACTCATTCAATATTTCTCTTCTTTCCTCTCTCTCAACAAATTAAAAAAAAAATGCTCACAGGCTTTTTTTTTTTCTGTTCCATTTAAAATTTTCTCCTCCCCGCCTCATACTCTCATTCTTGTTGCTAATGAATGTATCATCTAAAAATAGATATGTTCATCATTCTATAATATTTTGTGTCTTTCTAGATTGGAGGCCAGTGTAATTGTAAGAGACATGTGTCTGGCAGACAATGCAATCAGTGCCAGGAAGGATTCTACAATCTGCAACAGTCAAACCCTGATGGCTGCAGTCCCTGTAACTGTAATACCTCTGGGACAGTCAATGGAGATATTACCTGTCACCAAAATTCAGGACAGTGCAAGTGCAAAGCAAATGTTATTGGTATGTGTAATGTAAGAGTTCGGAGCCATTTTTCTTGTTTTCTCTGGAAATAAAACACTCTTGGTTTCTAAATGAAAGGTATAGAAAGCTTCTTTGCTGAAGGCAGATTGCAAAAATGAATGAAATTAACTGTTGGAAAATTATTAATTTAATAATTCTATCAAACTACAGCTTGAAGCTTAGTTTAATCAACCCTTTAGAAGTTTCTTTATGGCATAGCTACGTTAGCTTACATAGCTCCATACTAATAAGTCACAGAAATAATGTAATTTGCTTACTGCGTAGATGTTTCTTTTAGGAAATTAACACTTTTTCAATGTGTTTTATACTTAATGAGTTCTAAGCAAATCATTTCCATGCTAGTTTTCTTAATAGACCAAAATAAATGGATTTTTTTCTCAAAATATTCTGTGCTACAGGGTCCTTTGTGATAAATCTATCAATTTTTTTCTATTATATTTCTTTGAACTGTTCCTATGAAATGCAAAATAAGTCAACATAATTCCACAGATCATGTACATAGCTAGGGTTAGTTATCAAGGGCCACATAATTTTAATTTTGTAATTCAATGCCAAGCTGATTATAATAAACTGCTACCTTCTGTGTTATTTATCATTTTTTTTACAAGACGTTCTTTTTTGTTTGTTACTCCCACAGGTATTTTTCAGAAATTAGATTTGATTATAGCAATTTATTACTTCCAGCATATTTGAGGGGAGCCACAGCCACATAAGGACAAAATTTATCAAGTGCCCAAAATACACAGTATATATAATACACTTTGAAATGTTGATGTATGGGAATATTATGCAAGGAGAATTTCCTGATAAAGTGAGCCTTGCATGGTAACTGTACATGTTTCAGACTATAAATATGTCTCAAAAAGAAAAATTCCTTTTCTGCTTTGTTATTAACAGAATTAGTAATCTATTTTTTCTTCACCCTAACCAGGTTCTGGGTTGCATTAATAATGTTCAAGTACATGTTAATATATTTGATATTATATATACGCTCACTTGTGAATGTTGACTCATTTGTAATGTTGTAAGTCTTTGTTGCTTTTGGAAATTAGAAGAAGGAAGAAAATGCAGAATAACAACAAATAATGAAAATAGCTCTAAACAGATTGAAGCCTGAACAGTTTCAGTCCTTTTTTCTGTGGAATGCTGTATTTTTCATACAATAAAAAGGGTGCTAAGAGTAGAAAAATAACCTCTGTGCATCTTAAACCCTTTCTCTACCTTCAAGAAAAAGGACTTCAGAGCATTCTTAATTATATATTCTTTGCCCACATTTTACGTTTGAACCTGGGAAAACATTTCTTAACTCGCTGGCAATTTGGCAGACGAGAAATGCACAGTCTGGTTCTCACATACTTGGTTGTCTGCATTTAAATTTTATCCCCTTGATGAAAACATTAAGAATGGTTTTTATTTTCATTGGAATAGTTATTTTAAAGTGTAGATCTATGCTTTCTGTACTCATCTGTAGCTATGATGGGGGTCTGTAGTTATGTAAGTGTTTGTTTGCAGGACGAAGACCTAATTCTTTCCAGATTAGATTCTCTTTTTTATTTTCCAAACCAATCGTAAATAAGCTTCTGTATATTGAAACGTGTGCAGCAAACTTTACCAGAGAGCTTTCCTCTTTGGATTTCTAAATTGGTTTTTAGAGCAATCTGTCTATTGCCATTTTGTCTATTTAAACAAACACGATAACAGAAAAATGCAACTATGGACTGCAATGTTATGAAACATGAACTGTTAGAGTTAACACAACTGTTAAATCTTACTAATGATTCTATCACCAGTAAAATACATTAGCACCAATAATTTTATTAAAGTAGGTCATTCATCTAGAATAAAAAGGTAGAAGAATGTGAATTAAATGCCAAGCGTGCTAACTCCCCTGTACTTGTTAACATTGAATGTGATGCCCTGTAGGCCTTCCTCAGTATCGTTAGGAATAGATTACCTGTCAGGAATATGTATGGCATATTCAAATAAGCACTGCGCATATTTTTAAAACTGATATGATATGAATCCATGTAGACCAATTTTAATAGTTCAAAATGAGTCATAATTCTTGTTAACAATACAGTTATTTTTAAAATTTGCAGCAATAGTGGTCCTTTTTTATTTTCCTTATTGAAATTAAATGATATGCCTTAGGTGAGTCATTCATCACTGTTAAAGGAACTTGCCTTCTGTTGGAATTTTTGAGTTTTTATCCATATATATAATGCATTCCCTACCATTTTTAGTTTTATTTTTCTACATGTAAGTTGCTAGATGTACTTTTGTATGGTTTTGTATTTTTTTAAATGATGACAATATTTTGCTAGAAGATTGTATTTATATTTTCCTATATGAAACAATTAAGTCATAGCTTCATAGTGAAGGATTTTCCCACTGCAAGGGAAAGATACGTAACTGAATTTGCATTTTTCATATAATAATCTAGTCTGCTTTCTTGTAATGTACATTTTATAAACTAACATATAAATGCCATCCCTTGGGGCAGGGATAAAGCAAGTGTTGACTTTGAAAACACGGCTAATAAAACTACAGGATGAAGCATGAAGAAAACAGTTTCTATTTTAATGTACTGCAGAGTTAACTAAATCATTTAGATTAAAATATTTCATTTTGGATTATGGAAAACATTTTCTGCTTTCAGTAAGAGCTAACAATAAAGACTAACATAAATGCTATCAATGGTAAAACTGAACTATGGTGTTAAGCAAATAATTTGTTATAATTAGTCTAACTTGTGCTGTCCTAGTGTATATTTAGTGTTTGTAATATAATATATAAATCTATTATCAGAACGGATTGTGAGCCAGTGCAAGTCTCTGTGTATTGCATTTCTACAATATAGGGTGAAGAGTTCACATAGGCATTGATTATGCAACAGGTGCTGTTCTGGGGGACAAAGAGATTAATTCTGCTTTGTCTTAGAAATGTTACAAAGAATCTCTTGCAGAAGTATCTTAAATTGTATTGAGAGGCCAGCAGAAACGCACTGCTTCTGAAACAAATTGGAAAAGTAAACAGATTTTTGGGATGCCACAGTTATTCAATTGATTTGTGCAGCCTTGTCACTCCTGTTAATTATGCTGGTGAAGAATATTAGTCCTCCTTTTCTTTTTTTTTTTTATTTCAAGTGTGGTATACTTACCCTTTTTGAAAATGAAATTAATAGCTTTTAGGGTTTGGGTTTTTTTTTAAATTCCTTTTCTCTTTCCAGGTCTTAGGTGTGATAGTTGCAATTTTGGATTTAAAGCTCTCAGATATTCTAATGAAGATGGATGTGAGCCTTGTTGGTGCAACAGCCACGGCTCAGTGAGCCAATTCTGCAACCCTGTCTCCGGGCAGTGCAATTGTAAAGAACGAGTGAAAGGGCTTCTCTGTGACACCTGCATGGACAACTTTTATGGGCTGGATGTAACTGGTTGTAAAGCTTGTGAATGTGATGCTGCAGGGTCGATTTCGGGAACTGTGTGCAACGCGAGGACGGGGCAATGTGCGTGTAAACCAAATATCGGGGGAAGGCGCTGCGACGAGTGCCTGGATGGGTACCACAGAGTGCAGAAAGGTCGCTCCTTTCTTTGTCTGCCATGTAACTGCGAGAAGGCAGGGACAGTAAATGGCTCTCTGCTTTGTGACAAATCGACAGGACAGTGTCCTTGCAAAGCTGGTGTTACTGGCCTTCGGTGCAGTCAGTGCGTGCTGCATGCGTACAACCTCAGCATGAGCAACGTCCACGGCTGCCAGCCCTGTGACTGTGATGCTCTGGGCACGTTGGCAGGAACAGTTTGTGACCGTGTTTCTGGGCAGTGTGTCTGTCTGCCTCAGCGCCAAGGGAGAAGGTGTGACGAGTGTAAACCAGGTAAGGAAATTGGAAGACAATCGATTTGATGTAGTAAGTTTTGCTTTGTTTGTTATCATTTCCTACAGTTTTTAATGTGTGTTTAGACAGCTTCATGTCTGACATGTCTCTGACAAATGTTATTATTATTTTTTCTGTTTCTTCCTAACTGTGTGAGAAGGAAGCATTATTATCCTAATCACCATCAAATATTTATTCTATTTCCAGATGTTGTATAATTTGTATTATTACTGCAGTTTCAACATGTCCAAAATAAGGTTAGGCTACTTCTAGATATTGAGAAAATATACAAATAATCATGTCCCAATCCCTGAATAAGAGGTAAATTGGCATAATTTAATGAACAGCAGCTATCCTCATAATGAGAAATGTGGATTTGGAAGGCAGAGTGCATGCTCTTCAGGAAGGGCACTTCATGCATAAAGCTGAGCATGGCAGGAGGCAGAGAAATGGTTGCTTAAACTTTGATGAGGCTGGCAAACGTGCCACTTAGAAAGCATTCACCTGCCTTGCTGTGTTGGGGTTGTGCTGGCTTGCACAAGAACTGCTTACAGTTTGGCCCTACAAGTAGGTGATATTTGCAGTTGCTACATATTTGTTCAAGATTTTGTGCCCTATTTGTAAACAGAGTTTACAAGTTCATTATAAGTGGGGAGCTCTGTAGTTGTATTTCAATGTTTTTGTTTTAAAAAGTAGGTGGGTAAAGTGAAACTATAGGTAATATTAACCTACCCTTCATCATAATATTAAGCAGATAGATTTAGTTCAAGTTAAATACATATGCAATTTATTCAAGTAGCAGGTCACATTAAAAGGTACATTATAGCTCCATTGGTTTTAATATGCCATTCAATAATTTGAACAGAGGTTAAAAAAGCTGCTTAACCTCCATTAAGTATTTTTTAAAATGCTTTCATTTAAATTATTTTAGGTACATATACTAATAAATAAGGCAGCATTCTGTTTTTCTTAGTTCCTCCTCCAGTGCTATTTGACCTGCTAACCCTCTGTAGCAGCCACTTAATCAGAGATCGGCAGAGGAGTGATGTCAAGGCTCCCCGAGTCAGTGACCGCCCTTGTCCTTGGAAAAGAAAGGCCAGGGTTTATGCAGAGCTAAATGGTTTTAAAAGGTTTAATTGATAGTGTGAACAGGCTGGTTTGTAGAAAAGCTTACAGGGCACTCAGAGGAATAGTCCTACAATAGTTCCTGCTAAAAAGAGAAATAATTTTAAAAAGTATTTGTGTAAGTATTATTTTTAAATTTTCTAACTGACAGCTAAAAGCATGTATGTGCTGAGCACTGTGCTCTGTGCTGCAGGTGTGTTGAGGTTTTGATGGGATGCCCTTCCTTCACGGACCAGGGTAAAAGAGCAGAGGAGGCTGCTGTTCTGCTAAGTTTTTTATTTCATAGTCTCATAGTTTCTTGAAAGCAGAGTTCAAGGGGTTTACATGGTAAAGCCAAGCAGCAACAGCAGCAGCAGCGAACAGCAGGCAGCAAACAGCATCTTCTTCTAATTTCTTCTGATAATAATTTTTGTCTTACAGAAGTGTGGATTATATTTGTTAATTAACCAATGAAATTAACACACAATTCTAGTTTTTCTTTCCATAACCTATCCTGGTCCAATTTCAACAGTCGTAAGCATTACACAAGATTACACAGGTATTACACAGATTTGCGTGTACAGTTTCTATCAGCTCTTATTGTTTATGTGAACTTTCTGTCTAAAAAATGTGAGCAGTATAGTTCTATCTGTATTTTGTCTAAAGTGAAGAATTCTGTAGAAAGGCAACACTGCTGCAGAAAGAACTGTGTTTTTGGTCTCTGCTGCAGCTTTTTAATGTTTAAAGCACGTAGCATGTATTTCTACTAAAAGTTAAAAATCTGTATTTCTGTTTTACTTTGGTATGACTTCACGTATCTCAGCTTGTCCAAAGGTTTTGATTCAACTCCTGTGCTTTGGGTTTCATCTGGGCCTGAGCCCAGAGAAGCTTTCACTCCAACATCGGTGGAAGTGTAAATTCTTATCTTTGTAAAAGCACTGTATTGCTCTTAGGAGAGCACAGTGAGCTGTGCTATTTTCACTGTTTTAGTGAGAGCTTATTTAGATGTTTAATATTTCTAACTTTTATATAAATATTCTTTGTTAGTATGTTCTAGATGAGACTTTTCTCCAGAACGGGGAAGAGTATAAAAAGTCTTCCATATAGAATTACAGATTTTAACTGGTTTCAAGTGCTGTAAACATGTCCTATGGCTTTGTCCCGGGACAAAGATAAGAAAACGTACTCCAAATGTATAAGAAAATGTACTCCAAGTGTATATGTAGCCAACACAGCCTAATTAAAGCACACAGAAATGAGTTAATACTGGCAGCCCTGAAAACATACTGAGGATTTCTGAGTCTGTTGGGACATTTCAAGTCTGTGACACAAGTTAAGTGGCATTTAAAATAATGTCCTAGTGTAGCATATCTTCTGTGTGCTCTGATAAAATCCAAGAGGTTTCCAAAAGTTACCAAAATCTTAATGCAGGAAGAGTTGTCAACTGAGAAAAGGTCAAACCGGTTGTAGCTTTTGGAAATTGTTTTATAAGGAGTAAAGCTCTTTTTGGAGCATTCAACCATGTGTTTCGTCTATTAGGCTGTATCCATGACCTCCTGTTTTCCAGTTTTTTCTCATACAAGTAACATTTTTGTAGATTGGTGTACATTTGATCTTTTGTTTGAACTAATGGTGTATGCAAAGAGAGGAACATTTGATTCTAACATGAAACAAAGTGAAAGAGCAGTTTTACCTTGTACAGAAACTTTCTTTTGAGATGTCCGAGGTTGCAGTGGTTGAAACACAGGTTCTCTTCAGCCCCCAAATCGTTGTGAACATTTTGTCCCTGCCTCATTCTGGAACTGTGTTACTGACTGGGATTTGTGCCTCACAAATGCTAGTCAGCACAGGTCTTGTTAGGAGACCAGCAAAGCTGTAAAAAAGGCGTTTTTTAAGTTCTTTACTCCGTAACCGCAGGTTTGCATAGAATGCTACATAGAATGGCAAAGGTGTAAAGTAGCGTGTAGGATGTGTGTCTGGGCATGAATACTGAGGGTTTGTGTATATACTACCTTTGTTGGGCAGAAGAATGTGAATTATGTTGTGACAACATTGCTGGTGTGGTTAACTGTGCATTTTGAAACCCAGCCTGTGGTTAAGAAATGAGCATTGCTGCTGTAGATGGTAAGCATGTAAAAGTGCTAAGGAATTGGTCATGTGTTCCTTCTCTATAGAGAGGGAGAAATGCTAAGAGGATGATTAAAAAAAGAAGCTGAATACTTTGCTATGACTTTCATTCTTCCTTTTGAAGAGTATGTTTGATTGACAAATGTGATCAGTTATGGTTGAATTGAAAAAAAATCTGAAGAAGAAGAAGTGTAATACTAGTTATATACATAGATCTCACAGAGATTTGCAGTTGCTGTCTTAAAATTGGAAATTGGCTCTATTATACAACAGTGGATCCTTCATAAAGCAACTTTTATGAGCCCTTCTAACCTTGCTGTAAATTAAGCTTGCATTAAGTTGTTACTCCTTCCTAGGTGGAGTCAAATTCTAGATGGTGGAAGTAAATAATAATAATAATAATGATAATAATGATTATGAAAAACAGTATGAATTTGTAATCTGGTGCTTCCTCTTTTTCCTCTACATTTAATCATGTTAATTCACTTACAGATTAGTTGGGGGAAGAAATTTTTTGCCTTTTCCTATCCCTCTCTTTTAAAAAATTTTGCCTTTACCTGATACTTCAGGGGGAAAAAAAGTAATTGTGGTAGTGTCCAGAAACTTTTCAAGCATTTCTAAAAGACTATAATAAAAAATATCCTACCAAATCCTTCACTGCTCTACAGTGGTTTAGGAAGTATGGCTGTAGGAGAGCCAGCATGTTTAACACTAAGGTATAGATTATAATTAGTAATTTCACTGCTACAATAAAAGCAGTACGTGCTGTAATAATTGATCCTGCTCAGAGAAAATGAATTTATTTTCTGGAGATGTGCTTATTTGCCCATTATATCATAGACTTCTCTTAGATGTTATTTTAAACAAAAGAATCATAGAAATCATAGTTCCATGCAAAATTTCAGATGGACAAGGATCTGGTTTAGCCTGAGTGCTTATCATTTACCGCAACTATAAAATGGGTCCTGAAGAAGTGCTTTGACCTTCTGCACGAGTCCAAGGCTTAAACTTGTTTCCAACCTTCCTGTTAGGTTCTGCGAGTGGAGTCGTTCATTGTGCTCAGGAGTGACATTGCTGGGAAATGGTCTCGTCTATTTATGCACAGGATGGGCACTGTGCAGCGCAGAGAAGTGCAGCAGGAGATAATACATGCTGCCTCACTAATAACTTCAGGCTATTTGCTCTCTGTGGTGCCTCAGTTCGGGGCCTCTCTGGAATAAAGTGCCAACAGCGTGGTTTTTTATGATGCGAATGTATGTTAACTGGAGACTGATATCACTTCACTGTCCACTTGAGATTTATCTCACTGAGGACCAGAGGCTAAACTTGAACAAAGATTTGAGCAGTAAAATTCTAATGTTTTCAATTTGTTTAGTTCCTCTGCTATTTGGATATGAGCTCACAGTGCAACACTGCTGCAAAGACAGAGAATACCACCCTAGGGGTGTATATATAGAGCTATCTCTTGTAAGACAAATAATAAGGCCTCGGGCAATATGACATGTTACAATATAATTTTGGGCTCCTTATTATAAAGCAGGACATCAGGAAGTTATTGGACAGCAAAAAATATTCAGTAGCTGAGAACATGACTAAGAAACTACTGATTGAACTTGATCTGGAGAGAGGGCAAGTGTCTGAGAACGCTGCATGTCTCAGTAGCAGCTGAAATTTTTCTATTGAAGTTGTAAAATAATAACTAATAGCCACCAGCTAAGGGAGGTAGAAACTCATATCAATGGCCCTATTTTAGGATTCATGTTCCAAGATAGGTACTTGTTGTTGTCTAGTGTCTCTTAATACTGTGCCATCAGGATTGGTTGCAGAGCTCTTGTGCATTGCTACATTTCCAAAGCGGGGAGGGGGAAAAATTAAGAGAACAGCTTGTGTGAAAAAAACAGTTAAATGTTTATTAATGATCAGGTAAAAGTAGAAAATATTTTGGAAACTTATGTAATTGTATTTTTTACTAATCTGCCATTACTTAAATTATCTTCTGATCAGAAAGAAATTATTAAGAATGGAGTAAGTCAATACATAGTGAAATAGATTATGCAAGTGGAACACCATCATTAAGAGAATGTGTGTAAAAGCTCTTTTGTTAGAACTTCTGGTGAGGTTGTGAATAATGGGTAAATTCTTCAATGACCAGATTAGAGGTGTATAAACTGTATCTAACTGTGTTTATCAGTAATGTGTTAAAGGCATAAATAAAGATTGCTGGTGAGGGCAATAGGATGAAAGATGGCATAGCAGAAGCATACCAAATATACTGTGGGGAACGTGAAGTGAATGCTCAAGTTCATAATTGGAAATAATACAGAAAGAGAAGGAGTTCAGAGTGAAAGCATTTTAATAGCAGATAAGTGACTTTCTTTTATCGTTTATTAGTTTCTGTAAAAGTATTTGTGTAGGATACAAGCTCTATGTTAAGGAGTAAAATATAAATTTTACCTAGAACTGGGGAATGCTCATGAAATGTAGTTTTTCCAAAGAAACATTATAATGTTTCAAGGATTAAGTCAACCACTGGTTGAGAAAAATTAAGAGACATTCTTAAGAAGTTATGTGCATTTCTTATGGTTTGCAGCTGGCCATTTTCAGAGCTGAGATCCCAGACTAAAATGGACAAATGTCTCTTCCCTGTTATTTTTTGTTTCTACTGCTTGTGGTGCATTCATGAGTACTTCTCACATCCTTGGGCCTTTACTTTCCCCACAGACATGTTAATGTACTCTCCCCTCTTTTGCATTTGTTCTGGCTAAGTCTGAAGAGACATAACAAAAGGATTCTCAAAATCCCTTTTTTTTCCCCAGGTTTTTATTTTTCTCCATCCAGCATCACTGGCTGTCTGCCATGCATGTGCCACATAGCTGGTTCTGTGAATCAGATCTGCGATAAACTCACTGGCCAATGTAGCTGCCAAGATGCCTCTGTAACAGGACAGACATGTGAACGGTGCAAAGAACTTTATTTTGGATTTGACTCTGTCACAGGGAGGTGAGTGTTTCTTTTTTTTACAGATCACTTATAACCTCCTTGTTACATTTTTTCTCATGGCTGAGTCAAGAGTTTAGTGACAATGAAAAGATGTGTTCTAGTTGCGTTAATCCTTCTATGAGTTCATGTGTGCACTCTGATTTACCTGTGATACACACGTTACACAATCCCCAGTGCTCCCATGAGCTGAAGGAAACAGAAATTTTGCCATGGATTTAGAAACAGCATGAAAGGTGTATAAGGCTAAGTTATAGCAATTTGTTAATTATTTCCCTGTGTTGTCTCTGCATCTTCCGTAAGGTGTGCTGTTTTCTGAGGTGTTAAACATTGACTATTCAAATGCAGGTAATTTGCCATTCTTATAACTAATGAATGCTTTTGAAGATTTCAGGAAGGTTTAGTGGGGGACAGTGGGGAGGGAAAGGGAGAACTACAGATATCCCTGACTTTCCAAATTTATTTTGGTATCAGCAGTACAAATATTCACTGCACCTGTATTCTTAAAGATTTCTTTTTCTGAAGCAGTGTATTCTTTTTCAACATTTTGTTATGTGCCACAGGGTAAATTGTATTTCTAATGTAGCCTGGGGTCTTTAGGTACATTGGAATTATATGGATTCCCTGGATTATAAGGGGAAAACATATCTATATAGTGCACTGTTATTTCAACTGTTGCTCTTTTTTTTCCAGGATCATCTTTCTTGCCTAGTCCTCACAATCTCAATTTCCTTTTAAAATATTTTCCACAAAGATTGCACAGCTCTTCTGCTATCATCTTTTCATGCAGACTGATGGTGTTAAATTGTTTTGTTATATTTGGTATTTTTGCCTTTAAAAAACCCAAATTGCATACCACAGGCAGAAGCAAAATCTCTACAATGTTCCACTCCCTCTGCTCCTCTGCCTTAGCTAGTGTGGGGTAGACATGCTTTTAGGTAGTGATTATCAGTGTTATCTTGCATATATTTGACATTATTCTGCAGATTTTTCACTTTAACTTTTATGTTACTGTCACTCATTAGGAGATTTTTAAAATTATTTTTTACTGTTTTGGGTCACAGAGGCATCTGCTAATGGCCATAAAGTAGTCTGTAGGAATAAGTACTTCCTATTTTCACTTCCTGTCATTTCTAATGGTGAGAAATAAAGTGTGTGTAATATTAAAGTTCCCTTTGAAATATGTTTTCCTTATTATTAATGATACCTTTTTTTTTAGTTACTTGAAATAGATTCTCCCCCGCCCCTCAGTTTTAGCACATCTGTGCTAAGCAATAGCTTTTCTGGGCTAGATATTGGCTTTCAAATACTTGCATTTTAACCTGTCTTTTGAAATTCAAAATGTGAAAATATAAATTACCTCGACCCAGACCTTGTTGTAAAGATAGAAAGTTTTTAGAGTTCTGGAATTTGAATCTGAGTTGTCTTTAATGCCTTAATACTGGTTAATCCTCATGGCACTATTGAAGACTACTCTGGTAGTACATTAACATGATTAACCTGTGTTACAGTTTCTTGGCTCCCTTTTCATTGTTGTCTTTTTGGGCAATGTACCTCTGTTCCTCAGGCAGAAACTTTTATCCACTGAAAATGATAATGCAGGTCTTTATTTGTTAATCTATTTTATTCCATTTCTTTAACTGTTAATATCTTCATAAAAAGAGTAATATGCTTTTTCTTTCTCCATAAAGTTGCCAGGTCATTTGAGCCATCCTTGCTCCAAGTATCTTTTAAGGACAGAAAAGGATGTGAGCTGCCTGCAGAGGCAAAGACATACCTGTCTTTGCACAGTAGCACAAAAGAAGCAAAAGTTGTGATACACAGAGATTGTGAGGCTTTAAAATTCTCCCACTCTGAGGAATATGTGAGCTGATTTATTTTGTGGTGCTTTCCAAATACAACAGGAACTCCGTATTCTTTAATGCATTTCAGGTTATGAAGCAGGAAAATTTTCTTGGCAATTAAGGAATTAGAAATACTGGGTGTTTGCAGCAGTCTGAGCAGATCTGTAATGGTTGTGGGCATCTGTACACATTTGAAATGCTTTAACTCTCTATTGTTTACTATAATGAACTGGTCAATGAACATCACAAATTGTTTATCTATTTATATATATATCTTGACAGATTACTGTTTATGAAATCCATTTAGCAAGCGAGGTTTTCCCATAAGGATGAAAAATGAAGATTTTAAACAGATTGCTGGAGAAGCTCTAACTGCACCTAGAGAGTCAATGTAATAAAGGTTTCTCTATATTAATATTACAAAAACCATTTATCCTCAGAAAATCAATATCACAATTCATCTTGACATGACATTTCTCTTTCCATGTTTTAAAAGTCTGTTTTCCTTGATTATATACAATTCTGTTTTAATAAACCTTAATTATATTTGACTCTGAGTACCTTGAAAAAGTAGCATTTAACAAGAATGCTGAAAATATTTCTCAAATTATTAGAAGTTACTTATCTTTTTAAAGAATTGGATTTTTTTTGAAAATCCTTAATTGACTGAATCCTTAATCCTGACTGAAAAGCATGAACCATGCGTAACAACAAATCCAATTCTAGTTTTCTGCAGGTTAGAAAAATGATGCACATGATTACAGAAAAATAATGTGTAATCCCATGCAGCAGAATATGATGAAATATATGCTGTTATTTGCAGGATCAGGAGCCTCATTCAGTATAGTGAACTTTTCCTAGAAGAAAAATGCAACAAGCAGAAAGGAACAGCCCCACCCTGCCAGGTGGAGAACTATCACTGTGACTGTATGGGTATTGAGTTTGATTGTCATGTGTGAATGATAATCAAAACTAGAATAATCAGGAGACTCTTATTCATAAGAGGGGCAATAATATACACGAACAATAAGAGAAGCTTGTCTTTCTCTGTTTATCTATCAAGAAACTTTTGTTAACAACCCCCACACTAAATAATCATCATGTAATGAAATTATGTAATAATAATAAAATATTGTCTTACTGAGCAAGTAATTTTTTTTTTTTTGTAACTGAACTGGGTTTTTAGTCATGATGTTAAAGTACTCTAAACAAAACCTCTATTTAAAGGGGGATTTGGATGCACTGTCTATAGATGAAAAGACTTTTGAAGAAATTGCCCTTTTCTCTTGACTGTAAAAGAGAGCAAACTACAGTATAGTGGTTTCCAAGAGAGAATGTATTTTATTTATTCTCAAAAGGATATTAGTCCATAAAACAAATTTGCAGCTTATTTTGCAGCTTTAGCTTTTATCAGCCTTTTTAAGGGTGTTGAATGATTCCCCAGGAGATCACACAGCACAAGCTTCTGTGGAGTAAAGGAACTCTAATACAGAGAGCTCTGCGATAGGCACAAAGTGTATGTGAAGAGTTTTCTTAAGCTTGTTTAAAAATCTGTCACATTTAATGCCTATTTCACTGATTATTGACCTGAGTTTTAGTGTCCTAATGTGAAAACAGTTTCCACCTTCCCCTCCTCTCTCCCTTGCCTTAAAAAGCTGACACTTAAAACATGATTGAACTCACTTTTATTTCTGCTTTCGTATAGATAGAAAGAGATATAGACCACGGTATGATGGTGGTGACTGGGAAAATGGCAAAGTAGCTTGTATAAAGGCACCACCACATATTTCCTTGGATCTGGTGAAACTGGCCAAGGAAAGAGCAGCCAAATATAAATTGATTCTTGTCTAGTCTTAGGGTTAGCAGAGTAAACGGGACATAGCATGACTGTCTTAGACTTCTTCGGTTTCTTTTTGCTGCTTCATCAGCTTGGGACCTGGCATCTGGAGTAATTTAAAATTCCCTTGAGGCTGATGTTGTTTATGCCTGAGAATTGGAGTTTTCCAGCTCAAGGCAAAGGGAGGGAAGTGTAGACTTCCCAGTATGATTTAGCTGCAATGTACCTTCCCACATTTCTCCCAGACGATGTTTTTTCAGAACTCTTTTAGTCTGCAGCAATTAAAATATAGTGAAATTAGAATCTAAAGTACGAAGTTTTCTTTGCCATTGTTGACTTTGTTATGAGTTATAATGGCAGTCTGTATTGCAAGGGGTAGCATAACAGTATTTGTAGTAATTTGCTTTGCCTAATTTCTGACATGTTCCGACTCTTTGAATATTTGCACAATCTGACATTGGTATCAGTGCTATAAATGAGTGTCAGTGGGGAAATAGTGTATCAAGTGAAGAACAAGTTGATCACAATAGGTTTCACATGCAAAAGCCAAAGCATAAATTAATCCTGAAAATATTCTACTGCTGCCAGAGAGATTTACAGAATTGAAGTGTGGCATTTGCGTGATACCAGTGCTTTTAAATATTTTGTTCTTTTTAATTTAAAAATAATTTACTTACACATTTAATTAATTATTTGCTGTAGTTATTTCAAGTTTTGTCCTTCAGGCTGCAAAGAAATCATGTTTCCTGTTATAATATTAGTATTTCTGCTGTTTTGTTTCCTGTCACTGGTTTTAATCTGAGGTTTTTTTCTCCCCATTTTGATCACCGTTCGTTCTCCTTTATTTACAGCATGTTATTTTTTTCAGCCTTAAGTTGCCTTTGTGGACAAGAAATTATTAATTGATTTATTTTTTCCAACTAAGGCCTAGTTTCCTCTGAGGTAGAAGGTTGCATATTTTGTGCAGAAAGCTCTTCATCTGGTTACATATGTATCACTGAACTCTGCAGCTCTCAAGAAAGGTTGTGTGAGTAAGGATGCAGGACTGAGTGCATAATGTGGTTATTACCAAACATTAGTATCCAGTTTGTGTATGGATCAATATATATGAAAGTTCTTTAATTCTAAGCCATCTTTTTATAAATTAGAATATTATTCTGGCAGCGAAATATTTATTTTTATAGTGGGCGCCTTTTTTGTAAGTTTATTTTAATCAGACTAATAGATTTTCTGCTCTGTTTCAGACTACTGAACTGTTTATGATGTTTTAATTATGTTGCCCAAGAATCTTTTAAACAAAACCCTACTGTGCTTAACTGAAGTGTTGATGTGTGTTGATCACTTCCTTGATTTGTTTTTGTTTATAGATGTCAGCAGTGTAATTGTCATCCTGCAGGAGCCATTAGTGGGACTTGTCATCTTGTTACTGGACAGTGTGTTTGTAAACAATTTGTAACTGGCTTGAAATGTGACAACTGTGTTCCCGATGCCAGTAATTTGGATGTCCACAACCTCTTTGGCTGCAGTAAAAGTAAGTGGATGTTAGGTCTTAAAAGCATGTCTTTCAAATTAAAGTTTTTAATTGATTTAGTGAGTATTGAATTAGGTCAGCAGTACTAAAACTGGGTTTATTCCCTCCCCACCTCCAAATATAGGGCCACTGAAGTTCGGTTGATTTTCACTGTATCTTAGGACTGTTTTTTAGAGAGATGTACAGAATCCTTCATGTCATACACATCTTAGGCTTGCAGTCTAACCCAGGGAGAAGTGACAACCTGTAGTCCCTTGCACATGTTCTTTGTAGTGACCAATCCAGAGTTCATCTTTTAGTCACATAAATGCAAGAGCATTTGTATAAGTTACAGCTTAGCCCCCTTTCCTGGCACAGACAGGAGGCAGGACATGTGCCTTTAGAAGGTCTGAAGAACAGAAGGTCTGTTGAAAACTTGCTCTTGGTGATTAATTCCAAATCTTCTCCTCAGTGCAACGTAGCTTTGCCTTTCTCCTCCTGGGGCAGTTTTCCAGTCAGTTTGGGAAAATATGTGATGTGATGTAACAGAGCATCATAAATTGGTGTGTGTGAGGTGAGGCCAATGCTATGTTGAGGGTCAGATCATGAATTGTAATGAAACAAGTTGCAATGGAACACCTGGATATGAGGACCCCCAGCACCCAGTCTCCAAGCTGGCAGGGCTTTTAAAGAAGAAAAGGCAAAAGTATATGTCGCAAGAAAACCGAGTACTTAAGTTGTCTTTGGGTCAATGTTCAGACATGGGTTTTGAGGACATCATGCTGTGCAATGCCAAACCACGTGGGAAGGACCTCAGCTCACTCTGAAAGCTGGGCTACATTTTGGTGGCACACCTTACTGCCATACACAGTTAACAGCCCAGTCTTGGAAGTCCTGTAAGCGGTGAGTGAGGAACTCTGCAGATGCGAATTGGACATTTCTGTCAGCAGGCCTAATTAATAATGGCCACACTGGTCATACTGTGACAGCTCAGGTAGCCATGTGTAATGCAACAACAGGGTCAGACATTCCCAAGTTATCTCTGGAGTATGTTTCTGGATCCTCCTTCAACAAAATATTTCTTTGTGTGTTCTGCATGGGTATTTATATGATATTCACAACTGTGATATATGAAAACTATAGATTTGCAAGCAGAGATGTAAATGCATAAAGTATTTACAGGTAGAGACAGCTCTCACTTTTGATATCAGTTTGTGTTTCATTGTAAATCAGTTTAAATTTCAAATAATATGCATTGTAGAATGCACAGCATTATAAATGGATATCATAAAGAGACTGTTTTGTTTCCAAAGATGAATTTTTTTTAGCTTTCATCAAAGTTTGGAAGTGTTTAAATAGTTTTGCTTTGTTTGTCCCCCTACTCTTCTTTAGAAGGCACAGTATCTATTGTTTGGACAGTTGATTGGCTCGTTGTTTCTTTAAAAAATGTGAGATGTTTCAACTGAATGTGTAATAATAATAATACATGGCACTTCTATGATGCTGTTCATCTTCAAAGTGCTTTACAAACATAAGCCAACCTACTTATTTGTGTTGGGATACACATTGGATAAAGGTCAATAGCAATTCAACTATAAAATTGATTAATAATAGTATGACAGAGAGAAATAATACAATAGATTTTAGTTAGATAAAAGTACATCAGGCAGTATTCTAAATGACAAGCGGAGTCCTCTTCTGGACATAAAGGATATAGCAATTGAAGTCTTTTGGTTATTCATACCAAAATATTTGAACTTGTTGTGTACATATGGAGGTTTGCCTGGCTTCGCATTTGTGGTTATTTTCATTGCAGAACAGCATTTTGTTGACACATTCATTACTGGTTATGCCAGGTTTGCCAGGGGAAGCAAATGTATGTTGCTGTCACTGTCCAACCAGTGTTCTCTAAGGAAAAGACCTTTTCCTTAGCAACTTTTCTACTTAGCGATATCTCAGATGCTGCACAAAAATGTGCAATACAGTACTTTGCTTACATATTTAAAAGTCAAACCAGCAAACATATGGAAGCAATATGCAGTAGTGTGAGACTGCCAGTGGAGAATGAAGGTGATGCTGGTAAATTTCTGTGATTGCTCAGGTCTTGTAAGTATCTGTTACATGGAGAGAATATTTCTTAAATGCCGGAGAGGTTTAGGAGCCCTTGTTTCCTCTGATTCTCAAACTTTACCCCTGTAGACACCTTAGCATACATTCTCTTCTTAAGTGAGATGAACTCAAAAGCTCCAGATTGGCAGCAGAACAACAACCTATGCTTTTTAAGGGGAGATGATGATTGTGTTCTGTTCAATCCAATGAATCCTAGAAATATTTTGTGCTATTTCTTGGCTGAAAGACTTCAGTAGAAGCAGGGCTTTTCATTATCTTACTCGAAATATCTTCATCTCACTTTCTAGATTTGTATTAAAAACCTGTATATAGTATGACCCACTGATTTTGGCATAAGTCTCTACATCTATCACTTGTGTGGCTTGAGGTCTTCATGACGTTTTCTGTCTGCAACTTCATTCTTTGCTTCTTGTCTCCTGTTAGCTTGGCTGAACAGATTTTAGTAATTAACTTTTGGTGATATTAATAAAATATCCACATAATGGAGAATATGGTAGTTTATAATAAGAAGAAAAAAATTCCATGTTTCTAGTCTTGATGTTGTCCTATAATATTTAATGTAGGGGAGGAAAGTTAATTGGGTGGTTCTGAATCCAGCTTCTGGTAGCTTACTCCATGTGCTGATTTCTGTACTACCCTGGGCTAGTCTCATTCCTTGAGCAAAATATTTTCCTCTAGATCCACACTCCCTTGATGAAGACGATGGGGAAATGGCACAGTCTGCCTTTGATAGAAGTTACTGTCTGCCCAAACCGACCTGTCTTGTTCTGTGTTAGTGCACGGTGTCAGGAAGGACAGAGGGTAGGGCTGTCCTCAGTATAACTGGATTACTGGAGATCCTACAGCAAGCTGTGGGCTCATGCTCTGACCTGAATAATAACATAAATATAGAATCATGGAATCATCTAGATTGGAAAGGACCTTTGAGATAATTGAGTCCATCCATAAAAATGTATGTTTATGTCAACATGTGTGTATCTATGTATATAAAGTTTAATTACTGAGTATTAGCTATTATCTTAGGAAGGACCTAATGATCATGCATTTGGATTACAAAAGAGACGTAGGGGGACTTTGAACGCTCTTTCTTAAAATGCGAGGTACTTGGCTTTTGAACTTCAAGTTTATTTTTCTCTTTTTTGATACTAGTGCAATTAAGTAGCACATTTTTCAAAGTTAATGGAGGTGGTAACCAGAGTCGTATTTTGGTAAATAAGCATGTCAAGCTGATTTTTTAAAATGTTAGATACTTTGCTCTCATGGGCTTCAATTTCATTGGAAACAAATGGAAGTAAATTACCTAAATAAACTTCAACATCTTGCCCTTTATGTTTTTGTGATTTTTTTATATTAAGTAAGCTTATTTTAACACTTCAGTAAAATCTGGACTTAGTTGTTCATTCCATTTGTATTCTGCTAGAGGAAGTTATGCCTGGTCTATGCTAAAATGGAATGAATCCTCTGAAAAAATAAATTCTACTTGAACTAGAAACTTCAATATGACCAGATAAATATGTTCTTGTTTTATAGAGGTCTTGAAATACATTGGAAAAAAAAAAGTGTTTGGGAAACACTTGCTTTATTTTGGAGTGGAAAGGAAGATTAAGTTTATTCATGATTTGTTTAAATATGTACACTTGTTTAATGGATAAAAAGCTTTGTTGGAGAGCATTTGGATGGATTGATTTAGTCTACTAGTGTTTTGTCCTGGTGACTATGCATTTACTCAACAGGTTTTTTTGGTGAAGAAAGCTTAGCAGTTTCTTAGCATTTTTCTTCAAATTTGTGTGATTATTGATTACCTTTATTTTTACATCCTCATTTTTTTTGTGTATGCTTTAGCTCCTTTTCAGCAACCTCCTCCTACAGGAGAAGTTCTCAATTCTTCTGTTATCAATCTTTCATGGAGTTCCCCTGACTCTCCAAATTCTAACAGACTTATTTACCAGCTGTATAGGGATGAGGAAGAAATTTATGCAACTGAAGACTACCATCCTTATAGTAAGTAAGGTGACATCAAAGATTTTGTATTTGTGTGTGTGTATGTATCTATATCTATGTGTGCTGTTTCTTAGCTATTTCTCATTTCTGTCATTATCATTCTCTGTGGTTTTGAATACATTATTCTGTTTTCCTTTAATGAGTTAGTGTTCTGTGTTATTAATTCGGCTTGAAAGAAATTAATACCCTAGTCTAAAATCTGGCAAAAGGAATCACCAAAAATGGCTGATAATTATTTTACTTTTTAATCTGAAAAACTTTAAAATTGACTTACCAAAAGTATTTATTGAAAATATACACAGATGCCAAAACCTAAGAGTCAAAGTCAAAGATAAAGAATTAGGGTGAACAGAAGAGACCATAATGTGCTTAAACTTCTTTTTTCATCTTCCTGGTTTTAAACTGTTAACAGATAGGAAAGCTTTTTGTGGCCTCTAACTTTTAGCACCTTCTGTTAAGCTATGTGTAGCTCCTGATTTGTCTTTAGCAGCACCATTTCTCTCATGTTGAGGCTTGCCAAGGGATCCTCAGAAGGCAATCCTAAAGGATTCGACACTCTGTCCAAGCTGGAAAGGCCATTTTGTGCTAATATTGATCCACTTATCAAAGAAAAGGAGAGGGGTTTGGATACTGTTTGTGTATATATATGGCACACAAGTGGTTTTTTTTAAGAGGACAGGTGTGGTTTAATGCCACAAAGGTCTGACCTCTGTTCTAGGAGCTTATTCAGTTTGTTGCAGTTTCTTACCAATGCAGCATTAATGTTTTGCAGAAGTTGAGTCTTTCTAATTGTTGGTGTGTACCCTGGAGGGAGGAAAAAAACCCCCTATTTTTCCATGGAAGCACAGATCCTTTGGAATGCACCTCTTATGTCTATGTTTTGGTTCATGCTGCAGTGTTGCAGTTCATTACTATGTTGCTTATGTTGTGAATTTGGGCACTCTACAGTACATACAGTGAGGAAAGGTATGTGACCCCATGTAACCATGGGATTAAGTGACTGAGAGAAAGGAACATTAAAAGAAAATAGGGAACTAATAGAGAATATTCCAACTCCTTAATTTGGTTTAAAGGTCTAACTTTAGTAAAAAGATGAATTAATTTCAGAAGAAAAGCTATGACACCTCATTGTTATGAATTTGTTTAGTAATGTACTTAAAATGGTGCATTGTTGAGGATGTTATTTCATAATACTATCTAGACACTTTGTAAAGCAAAAAAATTCTGTATTTAGCTGGATAATGAGACGTCAGCATGTTTCTATTTAACAAAACATTATCTTCTCAAAAACACAGATTTGGTTTCAAAAGACATTTTTGACATTTCCTGGAAATCCCCCTAATTAGTGATATGCTGGTGTTTGGATATCAAAAATACATTGTTAATGCTGACAGAACTTTTCATAATGTTATTTTTTTCTTAGTATAGTATGGAATTTGTGATGCTTATGAGCTGAGAGTACAACTGGATCAACATTATCTTATGGCTAAATGAGAGTGTTACAGAAACACTGAACCTCCCAAGGAAAATGAAGATAAATCTTGTAAATCAGCATGGTGACGTGGATGATAGTATTGCAGAATGCCCAATTAAAGCAGTGTTTTGTTAGCTGCTCTGGAAAACCTGAGCCTCAGATTTCCCAGAGCAGTCTTTGTCTTGAGGATAAAATTAACTACTTGCTCTAAAATGTGAAAAAACACCCAAAGTTGCTAACAATTCTAACTCCAAATTGAGTTTGTTCTAATTACTTATAAATGTAACTAAATACAAAATCATAAACTCATTAAGGATGGAAAAGACCTCTAAGATCATTGAGTCAAATGATTAACCCAGCAGAGTCATGGCACCACTAAGCCATGTCCCCAAGTGCTACATACACCCTTTTTTGAACACTTCCAGACATCTCGATTCCACCACTCTGACAGGCAGCTTATTCTAAAGCCTGACCACCTTTTCCATGAACAAATTTTTCCTTATATCTAATCGCCTAATACCCAATATCCAACCTCCTCTAGTGCAATGTGAGGTCATTTCCTTTCATCCTGTTACTTGAGAGAAGACTCTGACCCTCACATGGCTACAACCTCCTTTCAGGCAGTTGTAGAGAGTGGTAAGGTCTCTCCTGAGCCTCCTTTTCTCCACAACAACCCCAACTCCCTCAGCAGCTCCTCACAGGATTTGTGCTCCAGACTCTTCCCCAGCTCTGTTGCCCTTCTCTGGACTCGCTCCAGCACCTCAATGTCTTTCTTGTAGAGGGGAGCCCAGAACTGGACACAGGATTTGAGGTGGGGCCTCACCAGTGCCAAGTGCAGGGGGAGATGCTGCTGCATCTTCTGCTTACTCACTACTAACACACAAGGAAGTCTCAGTAGCAACTATTCAGCTGGCAGAGTTGTTCCCTGGCCCTGCCTGACCATGAAATAGCCATGGTTTGCAAGGCCTGAAGATGACGTAACCTGGTCTTGCTGTTGCTGGACTCCAGTCATAATGTTGTGATTGCTATAGGGAGTTAAAGTGCTGTAAGCAATTACTGGGCTGACTCTGCTGCTTTTGTGCTGCGGTGTCAAAGGTTGAATATTTAGCAATACTCAAAATTTTGTGGTCCTCTTCTTTACATTGTATTCAGGGCTGTCTTGCCAGTGTGGGTGTACAGAGAGGACGTAGAAATAGCTTCATCCTCTTCATTTGCTTTGAAAAAGTTTATGAGTATCTGTGCTCTGACATATAATATATTACTCAAAGTTCACTATTTCTGAAGGCAAAAGAAGGTATGGTGGTATGATTGTACATAAATTCATACTGTGCTGTGATGACTGAGATGTGTAAGTGCTTCTGGGATATGCACAGGAGCTGTTAACGGCCATTGGTACTAAAAAGATGCTAAAAAAACTACTAAGAATAAAGGAAAGTAGGGGTGAGGGAGGTAAATACAAGCTTTGTATATACCTTTTTAATAATTATTTGCACTTTTGTTTCTTCTTATCCAAGATCAAATGCTTTTCAAATGAGATACTAAGCATTGTTGTAGAAGTGAGAAAGTGAAAGCACATAAAGTTGAAATATTTGGTCTTATGCCATCAAATTAATCAAAAACAGAGGTCTGAAAATTTGCACAATGGTTTGGGTTTCTTTTCTAAATTATATTCACTAATATTGATGCTGATTTACATTTGAAATAATTATTTTGAAGAAAAAGAGGAATGAGAAGATAATTGTATTAATCTTCATGATTAAAGCAGGAACTAGGAGAAGTTCAGTGGAAAAATAATTTCTCTAATGATGCTAATGTGCAGTGGAAGGTAATAAAGGGTAAAGGGGAGTTTTTTTCCTGTGCTGAAAAAAGTTGAGAAGTTACAATGTTTATAATCTCAAGAAGAGCATGTGAACAGGTATAAATATGTTTTGGGTTAGAGCTGGAGAGACTTTAGCTATAGAAATTGAGATTGTTTTTAATGTCTTAGACTGATACAGTTTTCTTCTCAACTGTTTGTTTCAGGTGTTCAGACCTTCACCGATAGCATGTTAGCTCCATATACCTTCTATTCCTATTATATCCAAGCCAGCAACGTTCATGGTTTTACAAGAAGCGACTCAGTGACATACAGAACAAAATCTGGGACACCTATAGGAAGCTTGGATTTAAATCCTGTCTTTCCTGTTAGTCACCACTCTGTTTTACTTTACTGGACAAGCATCTCCAATGACTCTGGGCCCATAGAGAAATACATTTTGACTTGTACTAGCTCGGTTGATCTTCAGCCTTGTGGTCAGTATGAAGGCTTAAAGACTTCAGCAATTATTTGGAATCTCATTCCATTTACCAAGTATGTTTTTTCTGTGCAAGCTTGTACTACTGGAGGCTGCTTAAAGAGCCAGCCAGTAACTGTAGTTACTGCACAAGCTCCTCCGGAAGGGCTCCACCCACCGACTGTGGAAACCATCAGCTCCACAGAACTGGCTGTGGAATGGTCACCACCTGAGAAACCGAATGGTAGGATATTGTGTTTACTTTTGTCACCCAAAGTCTTTGCAAGGGAAAAGCAGTGTTTCCTCAAATCTCATTAGAATATCCTTATCCATATTCCATACACTGAGAAATGAAGTAAGGCATTTTCTTAATTTGCCTCTTTGCCATTAAATGTATCCTCAAAGTCTGTGTTTTATTCTTCTGGAGTCCAGGAATCCACTGACTGTTGGGTCCAGGATTTAGCACTCAGTGGCATCTGCTGCAGCAAAAATCACATTTATAATCAAACATTTACAGTAAAATTAATTTTTTTCCTAATTTGCCAGATTGCTTAGTTCAGACAGATGTGGTGATATTGCTTGACAAAAAATAAATAAGCAGATAACAGTTATGGAAAAAAATCTAAGAATTAACAGAGAAGTCTGTTTTTGAAACCATCCGTCATGTGCAGTAGCCAATTCTATTACCAGTATAACTTTGTTAGGGATTAGGTGATTGCCAAGAGTTGCTGGTCTAACTTGTGTAATAATATTTTAGGTTTTTGGAACTGAGATCACAGCTGTTGTAGGCTACTTCTGTGATACCACAGATTTTATTGGTAAAACTATCTTTTAATATGTGAGCAATGGAGTTTTGGAACTTGCACTTACATGCACAAGTATTTGTGCATGCGAAAACAAACATTTTGATCTGTTCACAAAATGGGCATCTGTCTATGGGGAGCTCAACTTTCACTTTGAGCACCTCGTTTTCCAGCTATTTCCAGATTAGACAGGAAGAATGCCCACACAAGAATAACAATAACAAATAATAATAAATATATGTTTAGCGGGGCAGTTTCTACAATGCAGGTCGTGATATTTGCTGTTAGCATCTCAACCTGTGTCATACACTCCTCATAGTCTAGAGCCATGATGTGCATCTAATGGCCAGCACAGGCAGATTTGAGCAATATTCTCATATTTGTTTTGATATCTGGTCAGATTTCCTGGTCTCTCCAAAGACAAAGAGAAAAGCTGTTTCTCCCAAGCAACCTCTCCAATTTAGTGCATGAATACAGACTCAAATATATGTATTTTATGACAACTATCTCCTGGCTTTGCAAGAAATCTCTGGTCAGATTTCTTATGATCTTACAGTTAAACTACTTTCACAATCCAACCTAAATCATGTATTGCTTCATACCACAACACTGATTGTTCTGTGGTTTTTTTCCCCAGATTGGTGAGGCCTTTCTGTGTATATAATAAGTTTGCACTGATGTGAAACTGGCACCCACGTGTATCTCCTATCCAGTAATATGTTCTAAAATGCTGGCATTAAAATGTCACTCAAAAGTTCCCTTCTCTTTGTCTTAGAAGGAAAAAAAAAAAGAAAAAAAGAAGAAAAGAGCAGTTGGTATTTTAGTAGAACTCCAGACATCTTTTAAATTCGCTAATTTTTCTGGCCTTTTTCTGTAGGTATTATTATAAGATATGAACTTTACATGAGAAAAAAATTAAAATCAGCTGGGAACTTTCTTCCTCCTGAAATTCGTATTTTCCAAAGCAGTGGATGGCTCAGTCCTCAGCCAGTTGTGGAATCTCAGAATGAAAATGCCTTGGCTCCACCACAGACCAGTACCACAGTCATTGATCTGGAACCATTCACAGAGTATGAATTTTATGTGCTAGCAGTAAACATGGCAGGTAGCATATCTTCAGATTGGAAATCAGGACGAACAGGAGAGGCTGGTAAGCACTGGTTTGAATTTATTTGATAGAAGTGAAAGGAAAAATAGATTAGCATGTATTCTTAATTTTTTTTTCAATAAAATGTGTCTAATGATGGTTAACTAGGGATAAATTAACATTTTTAACTAATTAAAGATCAGTCAGATTATCTCAGAACTTAGCATGTAAAGCAAAAGCATTTTTTTCACCATAAAATCAGGTTCTTGAGGAAAATAATCCATGTCAATTAACCCTAAATTTAAACTACAAGATTGCAAAATATACCAAACAGTGTTTTAATTTGAAGAACTTGAGAAGGTTACGTTTTCAGGAGTATAGTGCTTGAAACTTCTGCTGAGACCCCATTAGTGAGAGATGCCTCTGCCTGAATTAAGGTACAAATGAGTCCATATGCCGAAGTCAATAACATGGATTTTATTCAGTAATAAATGTGAGGGGAAGAGATAGAAAGGAATAGAAAAGAAAGGGGTGAGAGAGAGAGTGATCAAGCAGAAGATAGTTGCCACCCTTGGATCCAGCAGTGTCCTGTTGGTCCTTCTTCACCCTGGGCTTCTCAGTGAGGATTCTATGGTCCTTCAAAATTTTTCACTATTTATACATTTTAGCAAATAAAAGAACTAATGCTCATTGGCTGTGTAGTTCTCTTATTCTGTTGGTTAAATGAGTCCCTTGCTTCTAATGCTAATTAGTCCACACGCTCACTTTTTCTTTTTTTGAGTCAGTGGTTTTCTTGGGTAGATGGGCTGTGAGTCAGTGGTCAGGATCTCCCCTGGTGGAATTTCCTGTTACCCAGTCAGAGCTGATTTCACAGCACAGAGCACAGTTGCCAAGTTGGCTTTCATTGTGGCCAATAACGTTTGCATTCTTTGTGTCCATTATCAGTGATACATTCTTCTCCCCAAGGTTTGTTAACCTCCAGCTAGGTCTGAGATAACAGCTGGACAATAGTACCATCTTTATCTTATCTCAAGTTCTTGCCATGGTGTCTTATCTTACAGTCCAGGTTCCAGGTATTCAGACAGGCATATTCAGGCGAGCTTCAGTGGTTGTTGGTGTTTGCTAATGCCATCTGTCCCATGACTTGGGATGATTGTTTAATCAGTGATATGTGTATGAGTGGTTCCTTCTTTACACGGTTTACCAAAGGGGGAATTTTTGTCTGGATATGTTTAACCAGGGTGAGCAAAGCAGATCTCGCATGTGCCAGGCCTGGAGTTAACATCATGCTGTCTCTCCCTTCTGTGCTTATCTCATGGCAAAGTCCTTGTGGCCTTAACAGTGTTTGAGACAGGCAACTGTGCTCTTTAACTCCTTACAACTCTTCATGTGCATTTATAGAGGCCAAGTGTCACAATATGGCCCCTTTTTCTCTAAGTGTAACCAGTTCACAACCTCTCTTATTGTGACCCTTCTGTTCAGATTTTCAAAAGGGCTTTGCCACTTGACATATTATTTGAAATATCAGCAATTTATTTCAATGCTTTCTGTGGAAATCTATGGTTTTCAGACTGATAGAGCCCATGATTGGCAATTAAACATCTCTGTTACATTACTTACGCTTTTGTTTGGTGTTAGATTGAAAATCATGTCCTCAGTCATTTGCTCCAGCAAAACAGCAGGCTAAACTAATTCCTCCTTCAAAATGAGTCTTTGTGCTTATCTGTTCCTAAATACTTTATGTTACAAATGTGTTAAATTGTATTTGGGAAGAGGTCCATTAGTGCGGTTGTTTGTACGTGGCAGAAGTGCTATGAGTTGGTATCCTATTATTACAGAGTAATCAGGTGGGGATTTAACTGCAGTGCAAACAATCCTTTAACAGATTTACTATGGAAGACAGGGGAACTGTTTTGTAAGAAGTGAGAGACATGTTAATTTCAAACTGGCCTAGCAAACAGAATCGCTTTTAAGATGCTGAAGTATTGAACACTTTTTGCTTTTATCAGTTTTTTCCCATGTTGCATGAAGTTTTTCTTCAAGGCTTTCTCATTCATATGTACTTTCCTACCTGCTACAGGGGATAGGACTGTAGTGTTGATTGGTATTTCTTTGAAGGCATAGGCGGAGTTTTATTCTGCATTCATAGCCAGAGTGAAAAACAGGAGAATGGTGAGTAAGGTACTTACCAAAATGAGGTGAAAATTCCAGCTAGACTTGAAAATAAGGTTAGAAAGGGAAAATAAATGATTATCTGAAATGGTGTTTTACAAGTACAACGAGGAAGCTTGCATTATACATATCGCTCATTTATTTTATTAATATTATTAATTTAACTTTATTTCAGCCCCAGCGTTCATGCCATCTCCATCAGTATTCCCTCTTTCACCATATTCCCTTAATGTGTCTTGGGAAAAACCTGAAGATAATTTAGCAAGAGGAGAAGTGATGGGGTATAGCATCAGTTTGATGACTGAACAAAGTACCTTGCCACCATTTTCCCAGGTATTATTGTTAGTTACATTAAGTTTTTCCTAACTGGTAATAATAAAATTGATAAAACCTCTGAGGTGTTGTGATGAATTGTTTCCCTGGTTTGTTGTATATTTTCTGATCTAACTTTCCCACCTACTGGTTTGATGTAATGTTATACACTACTTCTATGTTTTAAGCTGTATTTCTGATCTGACTTGTTTTCAGTAGCAGGTGAAATTCAAAATTAGCCGGGATGAGATTGTGCCACAATATTTAAATTACCTTGATATTTGTATGTACTGTTTCTGTATTGTTGCTATAGCTGTATTTGCCATTGCTGTGTTTGCTAATATGCTTAAAGCCGTGTTATGTTGTAGGAATTTATATTTTTCTTAAGAAGGTACTTGTCTGGATGAATTTTTGAAGTGGGGAAACCTAAAATACCAGAAAGAAACAGATTTAAGAAGTCAAAATATGTGACTTTAAAATACTGTTGTAATGTTGGACTGACTGGGTTTGGCAAACAAATATCATGGCATTAGTAGTAAGCCGAAAGCTTAGGAATGAGCAGAAACGTGACACATAATCAGAATATGAGAGTGGATCTGGTGCTCTCATATTGTATTTCTCATTCAGAGCTGATTTTGTGTTTTGGTATTACCACAGATGGGCCTCAGTTTATTTGCCTATCAAGTGGGGAGACTGCTGTTCCTGGGGCTGTTGTAACAATACATAAATGCCAATTGCTTCTCGTCACTGGCTTGCAAGATTCTTCATCCAAAAAAACATCTGATAACAAAGTTGTCTAAAATGCCACAGTTTATTCAGTTCCCCTCCCACTGATAGCTTATACTGATGTTAAAGTAAAGCAGATGCAAGTGTTTGTAGGTATTAGTTATTCCCCTCCCTCCTAATGCCTGCTAATCATGTCACTCCTTCAATGGTGGTCAGATTTCACAACTTAATAGTGTCATTTTCGTCATGTCGATTGTAGCTGCACTGTTTGTAGTGATAACTGCACCACCACACAGTTTTATGAGGCAATAACTTTGTTTCCTCATTTATCCACTCAGGAACTGGCTTATTACCTCATAAAACAGTGTGATGGGAAGTATTATCACCTAAATCCCAGCTTGTTCAGACTCTCCAAAATAATCCTCTCCCTCAGTTGGTCTATTCAGGCTTTCTCACGTCTGAGTGAAGGAATCTGCAAGTTCAGAGACAAGTTTCTTATTAGTGAGCATATCATCAAATGACAGGAATGAAAATATTATTAACCAACTGTTGTCTTCCAATCTGTTTGCTTTGCAGGTTTTGCATATAGCCGAGGCTCATGAGCTCTCCTATGTAGCAACGGGATTAAAACCTTACAGGATGTACAACTTTACTGTTACTCTCTGCAATCAAATTGGTTGTGTAACCAGTGAGCCAGGCATGGGGCAAACCTTGGCAGCTGGTAAGGAAAAAAATCTGTAGCAAAGTACAAAGCTGACACACAATTTACTAATGAATACCATTATGATGGTCCTAGTTTGATGCACAGTGGCAGGGGTAGGTGTTGTAGTAATACAAAGTGACTTGCTTAATTATTATTTGTTTGTTTTGACAGATTAAACCCAAAATGTTTTCAGTGGAGGTTTAAGGTACGCTGCTATGGCAGTAGGATTTGTGTACTACTCTCTCAGTTGCAAGTTATGATACGTATAGTTCTTGTTCCTGTTTGTTTAAACGGTGACTGTGCATAAATGTGGCTGCATCCACTCATTCATTTATGATGCTAAGAAGTTGTTAATTTGTTGTTGGGGGTTTTCAATGTGTGTGTCATGTTCGCATAACAAGAAACACAAAATGCTCCAGCTGTGCCAATGCCGTACTTAACACATGCAGGAGGAGTTGCATGGCTTTAGGAGTAATGTAAGTACATAGTGCATTTGTGTGTCTAAATCAGAAGCAACACACATGCTTTGGATCTGCTTTTTTGAAAATGTTTGTTTATTTAGCCCCTGAGATTTGGGATTTTGCTCTGTAGATATGTATCTACATATCTATGGAAACAGTGCTAAAGAAACTGCATATATGTTCCTGTGCACCTTAACACATTTTCAGTCTTTGAGTTAATTTTAATAGCATTGTCATGGATTTTAAAGGTACTGTCTACAAATTTAGGGGAAAATACACATAAGTCCAGAACAGAGATGGAGAAAGCCTGTATTTACTTCGAATAAAGGACTGGCATAAACTCACTTCTTGGACATCGGGGGTTCAAGAGAGTTGTAAGAGAGAAATTGTTATGAATGTCAGCTCTATGAGTCTCTTTATTCATGGAATGAGGTAGCCAATATGGTTCTTTAATACTATAAATACAAGCTCAAAACCATGCTGTGTGACATACTGGTGGTCATCTGAAGAGAGCTGACCACTTAACGTTGTTTTTTCCTTTTGTATAGGCATTTAAAACACATTTATTAATTTAACAATATTAGCTAAAATGCTTAACAAAAATGTTAAGCAATTAGTGGTGTTTTCATATGGATATTGTGATGATCTCTGCAGTTACCTTTCTCATGCAAATTAGTCTCACGTAGGAAAAAATCTGAAATTTTCTGCTGAAGTGAAATTTAAGGTGTTGGAATTTTGCCTCTCGTCTGTCCTCATTTCTTCATGTCTGTTTATTTCATTGTCTTTCCATTTGTTTTCAAGTGGAAGGCTGGCCATATACAGAGCCTCCTACTTGTATAAGTATGACTTTATCCCATTCCACACAGCCATGAGAAACTGTGTTCCAGTCTGCTCTGATAACCATGGAAACAAATATTGCCTAAACAGCACACCTTATTACTACAAATGATCCAACTTTGCATTTATACATTTATTAAAAGATTCAGAAACAATAGCTTAGTTATGCTTGACAGCTTGTTTATGGCCATCTCCTCCCTGGTTGTGTTAATACTTAGAGACCTATCACATTAGAGAAGACAGGAGAATACAAAATAGCGTAGCAGGCATGTCCCCATTTATTAGCTGTTTTGCAGTGAAGCCTTTTCCTGCTTACTGTTGTAAGCCTTGAAAGAAAAGAATCAGTCCTGTATTGTGTTCCTTTTATGTTTTTAAAGCATGTTATGGCAATGTCTTAAATTTTAGCAAACGGAAAAATGAAAAACTTGCATTTTGCATGCAATTTTGTCTTCTACCATTCACATTTTTTGTTCCTGGAGAAATTAGTTTCATCCTATCCATCTAGGTTTATTTTTTTTGTTCATTTTTTTTTGTTTGGTTGGTTGGCTGGTTGGTTGAGGTTTTATTGTTGGTGTTTGTTTTTGTGAGTTTTGCTTTTTTTTTTCTTTTTGTGTGTGTGTGCATATTTCATTCTGTGAGGTTCTGTAAAACTGTGTTTTCAAAGACAATTTAAAAGAAGCACTACTTACATGATGACAATCAAAGGGAGTTAAAACAAAGTTGGGAAAACCAGTCCCTGGCATTTGTAAAAATAGATAATCAAGTCTTAGTCCATTCCTAGCCTTTCTTTTTTTGTCATTGAAAAGTGAAAAATAAAATTAAAATTGCCTTTTTAGGACTGTTGGGGAGGTTTTTTTTATGAAGGAATGTCTCCCTGGCAAAGAGACCGCTTTCCTGGCTGGATGCCAGTCCCCCTCCATGCCCTGGCAAAGGCAGCTTTTTGGAGGAAGTCTTGACTGAAATGTGTTCCAACATGATGGTCCCCTTGCATCGTAACACAATCCAAGAGCTTGGAATTGTGTTTCAAGTTGGGCTAAAGGTTATACTAAATTAGACTAATTCTTCTCCTGTGATCCTCAGGAGGAGGAGGAGAACCATAATGGAAAACGATGTCCACTCCCCTTCTATGTATGGACTACACTAGTTTATCTTTTCGACCATTTAAATCAATGGGCATCTTGATGACTGTGATTTTGGCATGTCCAACAGATGCGTATTAGCAAGGGGCTTCTTTTTGAAATTGCCAATGTGTCCTAGTTTGGACAAATTTGGAGGAGAATATCCTCTGATAGAAGTTAGGTCGCAACCACCCCTCCCCACCAGGTTCGGGAAAAAGTTTCTTCAAAGGAAAGTGAAAGAGATAACAAGCTATTTATTTAACAAACACACAGGTGGGGAATAGTAATGCTAAATAATGAGATCTTTCTCTCTGTGGAGAGAAAACCTGAGAAGATTTCAGAGGTCCTCTGTAGGTGCGGTCTCTCCTCCT
>VZTI01003090.1:225705-250772 GCA_013397865.1 Struthidea cinerea | reverse complement strand
GAAACAGAGGAGCGTATCTCCGTGTCCTTGAAACAACTGCTTTGAAACGTTTTTTTGTTTTCTGTCCCTCTCAGGCTCAGTTTAAAGACACAGAAAAGATTGGTGGGCATAGGGTAGCGATAGGGGATACACATTATAAAGTCACCCCAAGACACAATGGCTTCTAAAATTTGCCACCAGAAGTCTCAAGTAATTTTTAAGCTTTGTTCAGATCCAGTAGGCTAATTTGAAGCCTAGTTATAAAAAAGATACACTTTAAAACCTAACTTTTTTCTCTGACAACTTGGGTTTTTTGGTTTGTGTTTTTTGGGGGTTTTTGGATTTTTTTTAATACTTTTTTTAAGACAGAAAATGAAAACAAAGGCAGAAAAAAGGGCATGAAATCACTAGAAATAAAACTGTTGAGGAAGAAAAGTAAGTGGTTTTGAGATAAGATTGAAAAGACAAAGAAAAGAGACTACTTCACGCAGGAGCAGAATTTAAGGATAGCACCCAAGGGGGCAGAAGCATCAGGAAGAGTCTGCTGATGTTTCAAAGAGAAGTCTCTTGGACTATGACTGGTTAAAATCCAGAAGCAAACTTAATGAGTGGATTCTTTCTAACTTGGTTCAATATAGGCATCTGTACTGAGAATATCTCATGAGTGGCTTTGCAGTAGAGTGAAAGATAACTCAAATTGGCCATACATCCTTGTGTCTGCCAGACTGGCAAAAAGCTTCTCCTCGCCAATACATACACCCACGATGTTTGTTAAAGGTAATAAAAGAATGGGAGGAGAGAGAGTGAGAAAACGAAGTAAAATTATTAAGAATGGAGTTATTTTATAAAAGGCCATGTGGAAGCTGTTACAAATGCATATGAAGCCAGCAGGGTGAGGTAATAAAAGAAGAGTTATGCCTGATGCTCCAAGAATGGTAAAAAGTGTTGGAAGATCTATGTCACGTATAAATGTAGTATTGGGATGAAAGATCAAAGCAAGCATAGGAAGGGAATAGAAGATAATTACCCATTCCTGTTACTCAAAGAGAAGGTGACTGGACAGAAAGAGAATCTCAGTTTGTCTGTTCAGATACAAGTACAGAAATAGTAGACTTTTAAATATGCAATTAATTAAGAAGGGTTTCATACTTTTAAATCAGTCTTTTAAATGGTAAATTAAGGTGCTGCAGCTTCCACAATCATTTTGGTATTTGAAATACTTTTTATGTGCCGTAATATTGTGCTCCTGCTACTGAAATCCTTGGCTGATGGATGAGGCAAAAGTTCATTGTTGATACTTCATTTGAAAATTTGGAATCCAATTTGAGCTTTGTTTTTGTCTGTGCTATCTCAAGATCATCAAGTGGATCTGCATGTATGTAACTGACAGCAATATTAGACAGTAATTATACATTTTTCATCTCGATACATAGAGCAAAATTTTACTTTATTCTTCTCTTCTGGTTCTGCCATGTTCAAATCCTTATTTATTTTTGACAATGGCATTCAGCCTGCTGTTTTTACTAGGTCTTGGCAATTTTTTTTTTTTTAAATTTCAAAAGCACTTTTTGTTGAGTGGTTTTCTCTCATGTAGGTTTCTGAACTGATACCTATAGAACTCTACTAGCTGGTACCAGTGAGAGACCTGGTCCTTTGAAAGTTTCTTTTTGTAACAATGTGTCTGCATGAAATTATAAAGTACCAATACAAAACATGCATGTTTTCAAAATTTTTCAGTGAGGCAGAGACACACCATTTTATTCCCATCATTTTCTGTCATTTCAGCAGGATGAAATTAGGCATGTGAGTGCTTGGACCAGTACAATTGCTTATGTACTGATCTCAAATCTTATCGTCAAAGGCTGCCTTAAACAATCTATACAGCTATGTTTCATTAGCTACTGTGTGACTAAGCTTATTTCTTGCAATTAAGTTTGCCTTTCCTTTGCCCTTATTTTTTTTTTTTTTAATTTTGTTTAAAAAGCACTTTTTAAGACATAGCAAAGTGTGGCTTTGTGATTGCTGCCATTTACCCCAGCACACTGTATTCCTGATCTTTTGCTTTTGATGGCAATTACAGGGTTCAGAAGCTAATTTGTAGAAGATATTCTTCCAGCACCAGCTGCATCTGGCTTCTTGGCAGACTTCTCAAGCAGTTGTATTTGGGGCTTTGGAGTTGCCTCTTGGTTTGCTGGGGTAATTCTGGGCTGTCTTACACTCCTTGTTGTTTTCTTTTTTTGATTACCCTTTCAATCCGAGTAATTTGTCCATTTTTTTCCCATTTTTTCCATTAATGAATAAGGTCTGGTGCAAGCCCTTTTCAAAAGCCTCGTCTGTTTATATCTGTCAGAGATGGCTTTTCTACAAAAGGCTATGCCTCAGTTTTAAAATCACCAATACCCATTAAACTGGTAGTAAGAAATGTATAGTTTCCTTTGTTACGGAAGAGAAACACGAGGGCCATTTGCTGCTGGCCTGGAAACACAGATTGTTTTGCATGCATGTACATAAGTCTCTTCATTGTGAATAGGACCCAAAGTGATTAAACAAGCACTCTTAATATGTTAATTTATAATTTTAATTACAACAATCTTGTATATATAGTCATTAGTGAATACTAATATAAATATTTTTCTACCTTTTTATTCATAATGCATAAACCAATCATCCAGTTACTTCTCGGCAGTTGCCTGTTTCCGTTTCATAATACAATCTTTGTTCTTAGTTATGAATGCATTTTGTTCATTCCTGTCTTGAATAATCCCTCATTAAGCTAGTCACTTTCTGCTCCATGCTAAAAAGGAAAAATTATCATGCAAATGTGGCATGCCATATTAAAAAGCACATTACCAAACACTTTTGTTGCTGTCCTTCAATTAGTTTCCCTTCTTTGAATTTAATTTCATTTGTTGTTAAACTACTGACTTGATGTATGGACTCATGAATTTGAGGCTGCTGCCAAGAATGTAGCAGGAAAAAAATCAAAGCCTCTTCAGAAAGCTACAGAGGCAAAGCTGAAATGAATTTGCTTCACCTTTGACAAGAACACTTGAGCAGCACTGGAATCCTCTGATGATTCAGCTTGGCTAATTATCCAATTATTTATTCCAAGAATAAAGACGCTGTTTTACAATTAGAAAAGTGTAAAGTAATCTGAGAAATTTCATAATGACAGATGACTTAAGTAACTTCCGAGATAAATAGAATCTGCTCAAACTTGTCTTGCCAAGTGTTCAAGCTGTAGTTAAACTGCTCTTTGAGTTTCAGGAAATCAGTAGGGACTCAAAAGTTATTTGTTTCTTCTCCCCTACCAACCACATATTATATGTCAGAAAATAGCTCAAAACAGCTCAGTTTGTTCTTTTTCCTCTCTGTCAAATTTGCAACATTTTTAAGCTGTGTTTAAGTTGCATTCCTCTTGATTAAAAGCTTTTGGTTCAAAGCAATACTTTTTAATTGCCTAATAATATAAGTCAGTTCTTAGGAAAGAGCCGTGCATTTAGGAGTTCATTTGCAATATAACTGAAAAATTCATTGCATGGCAGTAAAACAATTTACTGTTAATTACAAGGAGAAGAATTTGCTGTACCATGCTCACAGATTGCCATGAATCATGCAGCACTCCTAGAGATTTATAACAGATGTGTAAGTGGGATGAATTAGCAGGGTTTAATAACAGAGACACAAATCATGCAGACTTCAAGGAGCTTTAATTGATATACTAGAATGTGACGGGCATGAATCACTCAGCCATTCAACAGCACTGTAACATATGGTCAGCTCAATATGCTGCATCTTAAATCGGTTGGTGAGTCGTTGGTTGTCCCATATGGTGGAAGCAATATATTTTTCATGATTTTTAAAAAATACAGTGTATTACATACATCTATTTTAAAAGAAATATGATTGCAACACATCCATGTTACTAAATTTTCTTTTGATGTCCATTGTGGGTGGGTTTTTATTCTTTTTTTGGGAAAGAGTCCAAAATGGACTCTAAAGAATCTCTTAAAACTCAAAATATTGTCAGAAGACATAGGTATTATTGCTTGACTCATTTACTGTTGAAATGACTGATACCACTGTGAAGTGCATAAAAAGAGAAGAACATACCTGAAATGCAATGTCAAACTCGGGATCCTCTGGACTAATTACTGGTAGCAAAAATGAAATGGATGACCCATAGTGAGGCATGTCATTTTACCTGCAAGGTAAACTCCAATATGAAAAAGATATTTTCTGTAACTTTTTGTCCTCGAATTTTCCGTTTTTTTCGCTTTTAATTTGTACATATGCATTTTGGATTCAACTTAACAACAGTTGAAACCTGCATACTTTTTGTTGCTGTTACCTTCCTGAACCAGTGTCTAATTGGAGGCTTTGGTGGAAGAATACACAAATACCTACCTACAGTAAGCTGAGCAGGAGTTACTCAAACATATGTAAGCCTGTAAAATTTAGCCACAGTGTAAATATGTTATTCCTGGGACAAGAATCTGGCACAATACGGAAAAGCTTTAGCAGTTGTATTAGTAAACCTGACAGACTTGAGAAAGGAGTATTGTATCCTTAGAACCATGGCTGCCAGAATTTAATGTCAACAATTAAAATTTATTTTGATCCTTACCTAGTGTTTATTACTGTTTGTATACACAACAGACCTTACTAATACAGAGATGCACTATTAGATGGAATTACCATCTGTTCAGAGTGAAATGCTGGCATCTGTCTTCGAGCCTAAAACTAAAATGATATTATTTCAAACAAAACAAAATTAACTGCTCTTTACTTACCAACTTCATTTTTGTGTACATGCGTGTGCATATACACATGGGAAAGGCTTATTTGTAATGACCTGTGTAGCAACATCTATATTTAGATATATGACTTCAACATAAGCTGTATGGACCATCTGTCTTTATTGGTCTTTTCTGTGCCCTCTGCTACACAATGGCATGCAGCAATCATGGGCTTTTAAATACTGTTTTAGCCTTATAATATATTAAATATGTATTATATAGCAAGACATTAAACCTACATAATTAAAATACACAAAAATGTGACTTTGAATCCACTAAAATGCAGCACGCTCATTATTTTGACAGATGTGTCTTAACAGAATGTGACTAAAAAAAATTAAAGAGGTAAAATTATACTAGATTCATCTTTCAGAAAGTAGCTACAGGTACCACAGTGACACCTTTAGGAAAATATATACTGTATCTTTTAGTGTTGAATATTTTTAATTTCAGCATTTAGTACCCTGCTGGGTTAGTGCTACAGATTTATTTCAAGACCTGTCTGTTTTTGTTTGCATTTGGGTTTTCTGTTTGGGATTTTTTGGGTTTTTTTATTTGTTTTTAAATACTTGTGTAACCTATTCTGTACAGTTTGCTGCTGTCTTGATACACATGAATTCTCAAGCATCAAGGAGACTGTAGTTTAAATACTAATGCTATAGCAAGGATGTTACTTTCTGAAAGGGTAGTCTTGTGTTCCATATATCACAAAATAATAAATTGTGTCATGCCAGTGTTTAATGCATGTACACAGTGCATTAACTGTAACTGTAGTACATTTATTTGTGCTAGAGGAGACTTGAAAATGATTAAAAAATCAATACTTCCCTGTCAGAGAAGCAAGTGTTACGATGCATTTAAGTAGTTAATTGCATAAGCCCCATAAAAGCTTCAGGTTTGGGTATCAGAGATGCCATAATTATGGTCCAAGTAACTGCCGTTTATTAATAGTAGACTTTAAAGGAAGATGTAGTTATTGTCATGCGTGCTAGTCAGCTGTATGCATGTTAAAAATAATGAATTTTAGCATTTCTGTTCTGCCATCAGTAATCTGAACTGGAGGGCTCAACCTCTTCAGTTTGCATTTAAAATGCTGACGTAGGCTGGTTCCCTCAAAGGTGAGGTTTTGATTGTTAAGCCATGTTTTCTACTTAAACTTGTGCATTAATACCACAATTCATTAGTGCTATGCCCTACTTATGCAGGAAAGCTTATGACCTCACACTGCATTACTTCAATTTTGACATTGTAAATTTCTACTGTCGCTTGAGATACTAATTAGATTGTGAAGTCATAAATGATACCTAAGCAGGAATTTACAGCATATAGTGCCACTGGCAGTTTCCCAGTTCCCCCACTTCGTGCTTTCTCCAAGAAGAATATCTATCAAGTTATGGAGTGTGGGGGACAAAGAAAAAGAAAAAAGAAAGAAGTAATATACTACTGGCAAATAAGAAAAATGAAAAATATGTTAATGATCTTGGAAATGCGGAAATGTTTAAAAGGATGTTATTAATTCATTTTAAATGAAGCAATCTCTCTTTCTCTAAAGAACTCATGCTATGTACAATGCTGGGCTGTGAAGTAATATGTCAGATTTTGAAGGCCCATATTTTAATTCAGGTTTTATTGTTCTTGAAAGGCGTTTATTGCTCTTTACTGTGTCATTATGGGAACAAGTAATTTTTACAAGTTGTCATTGTATTTCGCTTCCTGGCTACAAATGAAGTTTCTGTTGTTAAATCCTTTTCTTTATCAGGGAAAGAGGGGAAGAAAAAAACCAAGATAAGATGTACACAGATTCTATTCGTAGCAGAGTGTTCTCATACTTCTCTAGATGATGTCTTCTATTGTTTCAGTGATGGTCCATTTCTTTCCACTTGTATGACCATCATGTCAGTGTCCAAACAGGTCATGCTGCCCTCCAGTGGCTTACTGTACAGTATTTTATAAAAAAATGGAATAAATTTGGTTAATAACTCAGCTATAGAGTAGCCAATGCCATCAGAGTGTGTAAAAGAATATCAAAGTGTTGGTTTTAATGGCAGCATAAGATAATTTTGCATTAATAGGAGGATCATCCTAATAATGTAAAATTATCTTATGCTGTCACCTTTGTGGAAACGGTCTTGTTTGGAGTCTTGGTGTGCACCAGAATAGGCGGAGAAAAATTAGAGAGGGTCGTTTTCTTGAACTGAGTAATTATCTGAATGCAAGCTGGTGTCTGGTGTGCATATCATGAGAACAACCGGGTGGGCCTTCAGTGTTGCAGACTGAGAACTGTTCTGCTTCTCTTGGTGAGGATATGTCCAGTGACAAGAGACTCCTGTTGTCGTGTACCATACTGAGATGTAACAAGAGTTAAATTAACTGTTCAAATTTTCCTTTGGTTTTTCGCTCACATCCACGTGTGAGAGTCATACAGATACACACTTAGAGGGAGTTTGGCATGAGAGGTCCATCAAGGAAGGAAGGAATACAAATATACTTTTTATGAAGATGCTGATTAATATTCTCAAAGATTATGAATAAAATTATTTTAGATGTAATTATAGAAACATTTCTCTAAAGCCTGAAGAAACAAAGTATTTCTTGTGCAATTGAAAGTAAGTTTCTCATAAAGATTAAGAATATTTTTTGAGGTTTTTTTCTCTCCTGATTAAACTTCTGTGGATATCTGTGTTTATTCTTAAGAAGATTACAAAACATCCTGTTTCAGTTTCTAAAGATTATGTTATGTGCAATAAATAATTTCCCAAGTGTTATGGTCAATGATACACAGATAACTTTTTTTATGCACAGCTCCAAGAAAACTTAGTGCCCCTCGTGTTGAAGGAATAAACAGCACAACAGTAAAGATACTTTGGAATGAACCTGAAGAGCTTAATGGGCCTTCTCCCATCTACCAGGTGGAAAGGATGGATTCATCTTTAGCTACAATGAGTATAGAAGTAACAAAAGGCATCCGTTTCCCAGGAAATGGGTACTACAGATTTGCGAGTTCCACTCTCCCAACCAATACCTACTTTACAGGTAAATGAGTTTGAATTTCTTAGAAAACGTAGTAATTGTACTCTACATTTGTTTTACCATTTAATATCATGTTATATAAAACTTCTGTGTTAAAGTTGGTAGGTTCTAATTTATTAAAGTAATGTAATGATTAGTGATGTATGGGCTATTTTGATTCTCACTTAAAAAGCCTGTGGAAATCACTAGACGTGGGATTTTTATTACCTCTTGTTTGGACAGAGAGATGTACATAACAGTGAATGTTGCTGCATATTTGACTTGTTTCTGAGTTGCAAATATCAGATTTTATTTATTCTTCTGGGATAAAAACGTTTTAATTAATTTGCTGTGACTGCTAAGATATGTTTTATTTGGTACCTTTTCGAGGATTCCTGGGGCTGCATAAGCACTCAAAAAGCTCTGTCTTCCAGGTTCAGAGCATTTGTGTTGTGATTGTGTTTGTTTTGTTAAGGAAAGAAAAAAGCCTGCCACTCTGACAGAATGCTACTGTTTCTGGGCCTTTGGATGTTGTCTCTTTTTTCTTGATTAGTTACTTTACTTTGGAACCAGGAAATTTTCAGATTAAAGCAGACCTATGTCCTTACTTTTGTGATTCTCATCATTTGCTGATGCCTTCACTTCTGGGATAAAACAAAGATATAGACAATATGTTTTTTGCAAAAATGAATCTGGTTGCATGTTTGAGATGTAGAGGTCTGTAAGTGAAATCTTGCATTCGTGTTCATGAAGTATGAGTGTTTAAAAGAAGAAACAGTCGAGCTGAAGACTTAAAGTGTATGAAAGGTCTATGTGTGTGTGTATTTATCTCAGGTCATGAGGATGATAGCAGGAAGGGGAAATCCAAAAGTAACCTAGGTAACTGTAAGAGCAAGCATTAACTAGCACACTGCTGGTGCAAGGGCCACACCAGTGGCAGTGACAAAACTTAACCTGGTACTAAGCCTTGTTTGTTAAGAGAGAGAAGGGCTGCAAAAACCATGCAGCACTGTTGACACACAAAACGACGCTGGAGCTTTGGAGAGCACTAAGCTGACATTCCTTGTCTTCAGGGTCACCACAGGTAATTCTGGCAAGGATGTTTGAGCACTCAGTACTTGCAAGTGTGTATGTGCAAATTCAGGTTTTGTTTAAAACAGAAATCAGCTTCTTGCCTCTCTATAACCACTCGGTGAATCTGACTTAAAAAACAAAGTTGAAGAAGCCTTCATATTTTTTTCTAGCTAGGTGCTTACTTGACTGATAAATAATAATAACAAGTGATAATGTGTTAGTTAAATATTGACACCATGTTGACTGCCACAACCTGTCTCTGTGCAGGAATCTTAGGAACAGCTGTTGGACTCCTTTCCTCGTCCAAACTGCTCAATGGTTTTCCTGACATCAGTTTGCACCCTTTATTATATATTTAGGAAAAAACCCTTTGATATGTTTCTTCTGTTGTCAGTTGTGTCTATTTGTAACCAAGCAAGCCCAACACCAATTTACCCAAGTGTCGATACACTCTGGGGTTTAGTTATGCTCCATAAGCTGAGACTGCTGCCTTAAGTAAAGTTTATTGTGATGACTGAGATGATTTGAGAGAGTTTGGACAGGCAGGTTGGGAGATGTTAAAATAAAGCTCCCTTCATATTGGCAGCTGATCGCTGATAACGCTGTATGGATAAATATAATTTATCATAGCTTTGGATTGTGATCTTTCTCTTCTACCAGCTATTAGTCAGACTATTTGGAGACAACCTAGAACTAAAACACAGTAGGCAATTTGTCCAGACATCTGCTAGTAATGACTGACAATCAGATTAAATCAGTCTATATTTGGTACCTGAAAATGTGTAGCTCAGGTTTGGCAACTCAATAAAGATTTTGAGAAATATAAATCTGGGTTTTTCTAAGTAGGTCATCTGTCCTTCTTCCGAAACATGATGGAGGGGAAAATGATAGCGAATCCAGGAGAGTTTAGAAAGACAGACTCTTAAGTGGATGAAAAATATTCTTTAACTGCACTGTGCAGTTTTTTCGTTGTTGAGACCCTCTCTTATTATCCATTTCTGAAGACAAGCAGTTGGCAATAGTGCTTTATAGATGGAACAGCTTTAGTGTGCATGCAGCTGTGTACATTTTTGACACAAAAGTGTGCCAGCTTGTATGTGTCAGGCAGCAGACAGATACTTCTTGGTGCGTCTGGGATCTCCCACTGTTAATCCAGAAAAAGATTGATCAGTATATTCATTGCTAATAAATGCCGTTGTCCTCACTATCTCCCTGGCTGGTCTTACAGTCCAAGGTGCAAGTAATAGGGGCAGATGTATTTTCTGGGAAATTTTCCAAATTCATCTTTGGGAAAAAAAAAAAAAAAAGAGTTACTCAATAAACACTGGCTACACTAATCAGTGTCCTGTCTGTAACAAAGCCTCCAGCTGCACAGGAAGATGTGTTCTGAGTACACATCAGATGAGAGGAAGTCAGGTAAAAAGATTTTTTTTTCTGCTGGTACTGTCCACATGCAACTTTTCAGCTCTTCAAACTGTGAAGAAGTGTTTTAGCCATGAATAATATCATTTCCCAAGTGATGCAGACTTGAGTTTTAGTACCTATTTGCATTCCTTGAAGTTCTTAGATACAACAGCATTCTTTGTATCTATCAAAATACCACAAGGCAAAGGAGAGCTGTTAGTGTTCTTGTTTTAGCTAAGGAACTTACCCATCTCCCATGACTGAAAATTGGGGTATTTAGGTGTTTATCTTCATATCTTCCCCATGAGACAACAAAGTGGTGTGATTCTGATTTAACATATGGGGAGCTGAAGTTCAGATTTTTCTTGATATGGGACTTGATACTTAAAAGGACCTTTGGAAATGTTTTACAAATTATTTATTTAGTGTGGTGTGGTTTTATTGGTCCAGCTTGTGTGCTGTGGCTGTGAGTCTGGAGTCAGAATGCTGCAGTACCACTGTTGTGTTTGCCCTTGTGGTTCTCTTGCCGTCAAGAGAAGTAATGTCTGTTTTTTACAGGGGGTAGACAGGCAAGCTTGGAGTTCAGATGTCATTCCTCTTGGATGTTACTTGTTTTAAAAGAAAATTATTCATGTAATATTGATCAAAATGCGGTCTACTCTGAAGAAAGTTTTGTGTCTGGCCTTGCTTTGAATCCAAGTTTTCTGAAATAGGATAATACACTTAAAAAGAAGTATGTCTTGCCTGGACTATGTAATCTTTGCTAACCTCTACATGATGCGTAATCAGCTCTGTAATAATTAGACAATAACTGTATGAGGTAAGATGTTAATATATTAAGCATTACAAGAACTTCTTTTTACATTGACATTTTTAGTGTTGTAAAGTGGTCTTAAAAATGTGTATTTAAAAAAAATATATATCTGTGCTAGTGTTTTTACTGCCAGATTCTGGCTCAGATACACAGACATTTCTCAGAGTGGGGAATCTTTCCAGTAACGATGTTTCTTAATAGGTTTGCCATGGAACACTGCACAGGCATCGTTTACATTTGTTCTGAGCAGAAGTGCTGAGAATGGCTGTGGTCATTTGGTGTTGGGTCTCCCCATGGCCCTTCATTACAGTGAACTCTCTCTGCAGCAATGTAAAACTAATTCCACTCCGTAGGATCTTGAGCAAACATCTGATAGTTAGTCAAAGAGGTAGATATTTTCATTAGTTTGTGCAGCCAAATAAACAGGCCTGTTCCAGCATCCCAACAAAACTTTATGGGATGCATTAAGACTGAATACCAAGAAAATGAACAGGATTAGAGGTCCTAAAACAGTGTAAGAGGAGAGGCCAAAGAAAATGGTGTAGTTTAGAAAAATGAAGACTAAAAGGAGACACGATAATGGTGTTGAAATGTATAAAAATATGCAGTTTTAAAGAAAAGAATGAACTTCGTGTTTACTGTGAGTAAAGCAGCAATGTGCTTGTAATAAGCTTAAAATACAGCAAGGTAGATTGTCTTTTTTTTTCTAAAAGATTCAGGCTAATTGAGCAAAAGAATTCATTGTTGTTAGAAGAAATGAAAGCTCTGACACTGCAGATTTTAAAGAACAGTTGGATGAGCACTTGTCAGGAATAACCTGGGTAAAATTGATTCTGCTTTGAAATAAGTGGATTGTTTTTTGTGACCTCTAAGAATGTTTTCCAAACGTATATCCTATTATAAGCTCTGACTAACCCAATGAAACTAGGAAAGATGTTCATTTCACCAAATAACTTTTAGTAGGAAAGAGCTGCCTTTTTTTTTTCTGATTGACAATTTTCTGTATAGAGGGAAGGTTGCATGAGTTGAACAAGTTTTGCTTCTATTTTATTTTTCTCCTCTCGATATTTTCCAGCATTTCTTTTTACAACTAATGATTTGAGATGGTTAAAAATGAATTTTCATCACTAATTCAGAATAATGTAGTAGTTTAGTGTTGAAGAGAAATCATCTAGTCTTCTTGCTCATATTGAGTCCAGCTAGACCTGTTTAGGCCTTTGTCCGCCTGAGTTTTCTCTCCATATGTAGCTAAGTATGTTTGCAAATATCATTCCAGTTTCCAGTTTGACCCATCTTTTGGTTTACTTTTCTCCCTTATACCTGTACAAAATTTTCTGCATATGAACTTGTGTCCATTGCCTCTTGTTTTGTCACTATAGAGGTCCAAGAAAGTGTGGCCCTGTCTTCTTTATATCCTTCAGGGAGGTAATTGAAGAAGCCAGTAATTTCCTCCATCATTCCATGCTTAAAACTGAACAAACCCTATTGTGTCAGCCTCTTGTTGAATGTCATGTACTTTGGCCCCCTGATTATCTTGGTGCCACTCCACTGGATTTGTTCCAGGCTGCAAGTACCTTTTGTATTTTTTGGTTTGTTTATTTTTGTTTGTTTGTTTGTTAGTTTTCTTTTTTTTATGCCAGAGTACCCAAAACTGCACTGTAGAACTTGCATTTGCCTCTGCTGGATTTTATAAGGTTTCTGTCAGCCCATTTGTCCAGCCTGCTAAGGTTTCTCTGTGTTGCAGTGTATCCACTGCAGCCCTCAATTTTATTTTTTTTTAATTGCCTCCCAACTTTTTGACAGCACACTCCGTCCCATCACCTGGGATCCATTTTAATGAATAGAACTCTTAAACAGAATTGGTCCCAGTACCAGTTTCTGGTAAATGCTGCCCTCTGGGCTTTGTACCACTTGTCACAAGCCTTTGAGTCCTGCTGTTTAGCCAGTTTTTTACTCACTTTTATAGTCCACCTGTGGTCCATCTATTTCTCCAGATTGATGGCCAGGATTCCCTGATCTACAGACACAACTTTATTGCAAATGTTTCCTTCAGCCTTATACTAAAAAGATGGTGAGAAAGGAAGAGGAGGAGAGAAATTTGACCTTTTTGCTTAGCTTGGCTTTATGTATTCTATGTCTCTCTGCTGGCATTTTTTCCTTTCATAGCTTTTGAAGAATCAGCCGTTTTTATTTCATTACATTGAACTGAAGAAAGTAAACAAGACTTTCTGAGGGAGAAACTATTACAAAAGAAATTCTTACTCCAAGGTTTTGAATACTCGGAGAGAAAGAAAGAGAGCACATTTGTTCTGAGGACTTGAAGAACATACTTTTTGTCAGGGAACTTTTAATATTGCCAATCTTTTTCCAGACTTTTATATTAAATCATACACTAAAAAGCTCTTGGAGAACTCGCATTTTGTTGTGTCCTTTCTGTCTAGGTTGTTGCCACAGGACTTGTCCTTAGAAATTCTTTTAATTTTTATGCCAACTTCTTACATTTTCTCCTCTTGTCTTCACAAAAGAATGATTTGAACCCACATCTTCATCTTCTGTGAAAGAAAGATAAAGATCTTCTATATCACCGTCAAGTGGCTGGCTTCAGTAAGAAGAAGAACCATCCTTTTTTCTGCCTGAGAACTGTTTGCACAGAGATTTTAGGTAGAATTTTATCTTAGTACTTAAAATGAATTCACAGTTTCATCTTGAAAAACACTTTCCTTCCTTTCTTCCTTTTGAATCCCAAGAAGCCTAAAGATAGGGAGCGAGAGAGGAGCTGCATATAGAGAAAAAGGAGTTATCCAGCACAACAAAGTGAACTCTGCTGCTTTATGAACAAAACAACTTAAAACATTTTTGAACATGCACAACAGGGACTTAGGCAACAAATAAGCCAAGCTGATGCTGACCTTGCCAGTGTTACAGGGGAAATATTCTCACTAAGATGAACTGGTTTTTTAGACACCGACATACTTTCTATCGGTATAAAATAGCTGCTTTTTCTTTCTTTTTCTTTTTTCTTTTTTTTTCAATTGTAGCTACTACAGAGAAGAAGAAGAAAAAAAGAATCTCACCTTGTGTATTATTTTTCATATTTACCTCTTGTACTGTAAGAGATCAACTATGCAGCACAAGCTTTGGCATACAAGTGCAGTTTGGGGGGTTTTTTTGCATCTTCTTGGCTTTAGTGCCAAAGTAGGTTTTTGCCAGTGTTGTGTGACATTCTGCACTGCATGGTCAAAACCCATTTTTTCTGCTTGTGCATGGTAACTTTTAGAGCACACAGTAGTGCTGTACAATGGAAATTGTAAAAGCAGGAGATTTCCCATCGTTATATCAAGCCGCCAGTGGAATGGCCCTTTCCTAGACTAGATCACAGTTTCAGCTGTCTGTGCAAAACCAGTTACAGAATTGGGTCTTTTGATTATCACAAACACACAAGATGGCCTGTACTTTTTAAAAGAGCAGTTCTTCCCCTTTTGTCACAACTCTAGCTGGGCTTTCTCTAATTTTGTGCAAACATGATTCACTATTTTGGAATGTAATAGGCATTCTCTCTGCAGATGTCAAGCCTAAGAATTAGCAGTAGAAAAAGTTATGGAAGTGCTGTGTTTTGCTTCAGGCATGACATCTTCTGGGATTCCTTTTGTGCTTGTGCACCACTAAGAAAAGGTGCAAGATGGAGGAACTTGTTGAGGGAGATTTAGGGAAATAAAAGTTGCTGACAATAGCAAACAAAATGAAAAAGCTATAAGATAAAAACTGCACAAAGGCATGATGTTTATTTAATTTAAAAAATAAAAATAAAGGAGGCAGTGGAAGGTACCAAGCTTCTCTTGTAAGCTTAGCATGCTAGAGATCCATGTACTCTGTGTTAAATGGAGGTGGATTTCACTTCAGTTAGTGAAATAGTACAGATCAAAGGAAGAATTTGAAGCAGGTTTGAACATAGAAAAGAGTAGTTCAATGGATGGTCACCTTTTGGAGTGAGTGTGTGAATGCTTCTGGAAATGCTCAAACTCTAAAAAGCTCTTGGAGAACTCTGATGGTGCAGAGATATGTGAAGGAAAAGTGACCGTTTCTAATGGTTTTCATTTGCTAGAGCAATTGTGGGTCTTCCATACCAGTACTTCAGTACTTTATAAGATTTTTGTGAGATTCATGTGTGCTGGTATAATAAACTTACAACCCAAAGTACTTATTCAAAGAGGGAATTGATGAGAAATAATAGCCAAAAAGACAAAGATCATCTGGTCCAAGCTTTCTTGGCAAATCATAGTCTAGACAAGATGGCCCAGTACGCTGTCCAGTATCTGAATCTTAAGTGTCCAGAGCTGGGGAATCCACCATTCTGATGGCTGGCTCATTGTGAAGTGTTTCGTCTTGTGTCCAATTGGATTCTCCCCAGGAGTAACTTCTACCCACCACCCCTTGTCTTTTCCATGTCACTCTTTGTAAAAAGGGACTCCAGCTTCCTTGGAGCCACTCTTTAAATACTGGTGATGCCTTGAGAGGTCACCTAAAAACAGAGACTGGACAAGAATAAGGGAATAAAGGTTTGTATTTATTTGAAGGGCCTTCAGAGGTACACCCTGGGGAGCCAGAGGCTACTGCCAAGATGGACCCCAAGATGGACAACAGGTCACAAGTTCTTCACATTTTTATAAGTTTGGTTCATTTGCATATCAGCATAAATTCTCCAATTAAAGCTTCAGTTAATGATGTCATTTCCCCAAGCTCGCCCCTTTTTAAGATGTTGGTTTATTCATTTTGGGCCTAAGATGGTCAGAGTGTCCTTGGAGAGCAGGCCTGGCTTTGTTATGTCTACCTAGCATGAGAGAGCAGAAGTTAATAGGCTACAAGAAACTTCAGAGTTACACACTAGTCAGTACAGGATTTGAAAAATACGAAAGTTAAAACCTAAGGCATCACTGGAACATAGTGATAAGGTCTCCCTGATCCTTCTTTTCTCAAGGCTGAACAAACCCAGTTTTCTCATCCTTTCCTCACACGACAGGCTACCCAATCCATCCTTTGATCATCTTTGTGGCCCTTCTCTGGACTCTCTCCAGCCTGTCCACATCTTTTTTGCTCAGCAGGGTCCAAAGGTGAACACAGTGTTCCAGGTGTGGCCTTTCAAGCACTGAGTAGAGGAGAATAATGCTGGGGATGTCCTTGTTGACGCAATCCAGCATCCTGTTGGCTTTGTTTGCCACAGCAGCACACTGTCCACTCATACTGAGTTGCTTGTCCCCAAGACCCCCAGGTCCTTTTCCACAGAGCTTCTCCCCAGCTGGTTAGATCCCAGCCTGTGCTGCATTCCTGGTTTATGTTTCCCCAGATGCAAGACCTTTTATTTGTCTTTGTTGAATTTCATAAGGTTCTTGTTAGCCCATTCTTTCAGTCTATCTCCATGTCTTCCTGCAGGGTGCCTCTCCCCTCTAAAGTGTCCAGTTCCACTCAGCTTGGTGTCATCATCACATCTCATCAAGGTATACTTGATCTCATCATCCAGATTAGGAAGATATTAAACAGCTTTAGGCTCACTATTGGTCTCTGAGTGACTCCTCTTGTGACAGGTTGCAAGTTTGAGAAGGAGCTATTTACCACTCTCCTCTGGGTGCTGCCTGACAGCCAGTTCCCACCCATCCCACATACCACTTGTCTGGACCATCACACATCGGGTTCTCTAGGAGGAGGCAGTGGCAAATTGTATAGAAAGCCTTGGTGAAATTAAGGTAGAAAATGTCCACTGCTTGCCCCACATCCACTGAGGAAGTTACTTTGCTGTAGAATGCGGTCAGGTTGGTCTTGCACAATTTGCCCTTGGTGAATCCGTGCTGACTTTTCCCAGTTGTACTTCATCTTACATGTGGCGGCTCCCAGGAAGGTTCATTCCATAACTTTGCCAGGGACTAAAGTAAGACCGATGGTCATATAATTTTCTGCGTCGCCCTTTAAGGCCTTCTCGTAGATGGGAGTGACATTAGCCTTCCTCCAGTCTTCTGTGTTCTCCCTCGATCTCCACTGCTTCTGAAACATTGTGGAGACTGACCTTGCAGCCATGTCAACAAGCTCTTGGAACATCCTCAAGTGGATATTGTCAAGCCCCATCAGTTTGTAGAGGCCAAGCTCCTGTAACAGTTCACGTACAAATTCTCCCTTTACTGATGGTGAGCCTAAGTTTGCAACAACCTTGATTTTTGTGCTGGTGAAGATGAGGGTGAAGAAAGTGTTTCACCATTGTTGGTGGCTAACTCACCTCTCCCGCTTAACAGCGGGCCAAAATTTTCCTTCTGATTCTATGGAGAGTTTTCAACAAGGTTGCAGGAAAGAGACAATTACCACTGTAGTCGCTGGAGAGATACTTGAAATGAAATTAATGCTTTCTGGTACATGCCTGGCCCTTATTTAGATTATTTCTATAATGGGTTATTTAGTCCAATGACTTCAGACACTGTGTTTGACTAATACTGAGCCTTTAAATTATTTCTGCTTTTAAGCTACGAATTCCTTCCCGTATTGTTTTTAAAGGGTGAAGATGTAACTACTGAATTATGTATTGACTAAAGTATGTGAAGTGTCATGCATTGATTATGATTGCATTGTGAATTTGATCAGGAAATTTTCATAATAATAATATAAGGAAGCTTTTCACCTTCTAATTGATTTTCAGGGTGATTAAATTAAGACCTTGTCTAAGTACAACTGTCCTTATCAATTACTGGCAGAATAGAGAAATTAAAGGATTAAAAATTTACGTGTGTTAAGATTCAGTATTTAAGGTCTAAAATCAATCAGATCATAGACTGAATAATTCCATTATGGCAAAACTATCATTCAGGATTAGACTGTGGTAATTTGGACAAAAAAAAAAGCTGTCTGCACTAGTACATGTGGGAAAAATTAAGTTTGCAAAATTAAGCACCTAGAGCTTAAGAAATGGAGTTAAAATAAGCAGCATGAGCTTCCTTCAGCTGTGTTATATTTATGCCATATAACCAGTTGATTAAAAACTATCTTTCCATAGGTTCTGTGTATAGTATGGACCAGCTTTTGCCTCTTGAAAATCCTTTCTCTTTCTGTTTTGTATATGGCTTTCTGTCTGTCTTACTGTACATGTCTATTCTTAAGTATATGCAGATTTAATTTTTTTCCTGTGCTATTTTCACTGGAGTACCAGAGTACTTTGTAATCATTGATATACATTTTTACAACACTTTTATTACCAGTTTTGTTTTATGAATAGGGACTTCGTGTAAAAAAAATAAAAGAGGAATTAATGCTAATTTGAGTTTTACATAGGTAGGGCTTGAGTTTTCAGAGTCGTTCGTGTGTTTAAAGTAGTGTTTCCGCCCAACCCCTTTTCAATTAGGAGCACTTAACACTTCCACAGATCTCTGTGGGGTGTTTAAATGTCAGCACTCAAAAAAATGAAAGAGTGCGTAACAAGTGAATAACTCTGAAAAGTTTGACTTAAGTGGTTTACCTCACATTTCATAAGAACTTTGTGGCAGAGGTGGGGACAGATTTCTCCAGAGTGACATTGAACTGCGGTAGCTGTGAAACTGTCCATTCACTTTTCATACTCCCCTTCCTCTTTCATTAAACATCCACAGAGCACTACATCAAAAAAGACAGGCTTCTGTGCACAAAATCCTTATTTGCTACATGAATTCTGTTTTAGTTGCTGAACATCATAAAATCCTTGAGGCAGATATCTTATGGGAAATGTGTGTTTGTATAATTGTAGACTATATCGTTATTCATCCTCTATTTGGGTACGCATTAATTTCTTGCAGACAGTTTTGGGGTTTTTTTCCTAATTTTTGAGTGTTTACTTTTATCTATGTAATGTGGCCTAAATAATTATTCTGAATAGTATTTTAAAAAAAATTCCATCATGATAGGAGAGTCCCAGACATATCCATCATTTGGAACATTGCTTATAAATACAGATGTCAATGGGTAGAAATATTTATTATTCATAAAATCTCTGATCTCGACTATTAGGGACATTGGCTGGTGCACTAGATGCACATCTGTATGTGAAGGATAGAGTGAATGCTTTTCCAGTGTATTGTGTCTAGAACAACATCTATTTCAATTGGATCTATAAGGAGAGTGCTTATTAATGGTTATTGGCTCTCCTCTGCTTCTTTTTACCCTTCCCTCCCTTTTTTTAATTTCTTTTGCTTTTCAATTATTTTCCCACATTTTTTGCACTAACGATGATTTGTTTCTTGCTTCTCCCTCTTCCACTCTGTTTTTCCCTCCTGGTTTTACCATTATAATCTCCTTGATTGTCTTCCTTCTGTGTTGTTCAAAGTGTTGTCTTCCTTTTTTTTATATTGCCTGTCACAAAGTGGCAGAAAATTAAGAAGGCAAAAAAAGACTCTTTGCCTTCCTTTCTGCTGTTTAGTGAACCATCAGGATTTGGTGTCCAGGATGAATTTCATCGAAGAGTCTTCTTAGCCCCTAAATTCCTAAGATGCAAAGTCTCCCCTCAAATGTAATTTTTCTTTGAGAATTTAATCACCACCCTCTAGCTAACCATGCTGCAAAGAGCTGTTTCCTGACATTGATAAATTTAGACTTCTATTTCTTTACTTTGGATTAACCATTCTCTAAAAAATTCATATGTCTGATCCATAGAAAGCAGGAATCAAAAATCTTAAAAACTTTTGTTTTTTAAGACTATGAAAGTGATGTAAATTAATTCTTCAAAGGAATTGTGAAAAAGCATTTGGCATGAAGAAAATATGGTTAGAAAAGATTTCTTTTTCTTAGTTTTAGAAACAACTTTAAAAACCCAGAATTGTCAATTATATTGACAGAGTAACTGCAAAGTTATTGTGCAGTATAACAACTGAGACTCCAGAAAGCAACTGTTAGCATAACCATTAGAATGAAAACACAAACCTACCAAGTAGTACTGTTCTGGTGTAAGGACCATTTTAATATAGTGACAGAAATGTCATAAACTAAATTACTGGAGAATTCATGATCTTGATAGCAAATTGTTGCATGGCTTTTTTTTAATTAAAAGCTATTCTAGAGAATTATGTACTATATTTGTTGTAGAAAGATCTCAAAAAGTAACTATAATCTATCTCTGTATATACCCAAAATGAGATTTGATCTAAAGTAGTTAGATCTGTGCTTACTGACTTAAGATCTATAATACCTTAAGATTAATTGGGAGCATAAATGGAGAAGCTGACAACCTGGAACCTTGACTGCTTAAAATTGCTGACCCAATTACTGCTAAGCCCTTTGCTGACATGTTAATATGTCTATTTAAACTGGTAAATCACCACCATTTCAGTGCGTGCTAGAGTTGGTCCATCGGACGAAGGAAGATGTAAGTTTAATTTAAATAATTATTGACCTATTATGACCTTTTCATTTCATTTGCACTGCTCCTCTCAAGGTAAGCAATTATATTTTTATAGTGTTGGATGGTAATCAATGTACAGGAGCTATCTTTATTGATTTAAGTAAGGCCTTTGATCTGGTAATCACTAACTATTGCTATCTAGACTGGCCTTAACTATATTGGATATTACTACTTGGTTTTAAAATAAGCAGAATTTAGAATTGTATTAAGATATTGCAACCAAAGTTAAAAAAAATTGGGAAATCCAAAAGATTTGACTTCAAAAATCTTCCTTAGAAATTGGAAATAGCTTATTTTATACAACCCATGCAATTTTTTTTGAGCTATTACTAAGTTTCAGTCAGCAACCCGATTTTATTTTTTTTAATATCAAGTAGATGGTCCTTTTGGAATAGTTTTACTTAGAAAAGTCTGATGTTTAAATTTCTTTAAACTTTGCTACCCCTATTGAACATTTCTGGGAGGAAGGTTTAGTTCATTGGTTGGTTATTTAGTTCTGCCTTGTACTGTGAATTGAGTTGCAAACTTCTGTTCGTCCATTTGTGGACGGAAAACAATCTGAAATTATTTTTCTTTTTTTTTTTTCTTTTTTTTTTTGAAGCCAGTGTGCACATTTAGTGAATTTTTTTAACCAGTATTTGTATCAATGTGTAAGGTAAAAAATAATTGAGATATTGGAATTTAATCACATTTTGAAAGTGGTACCTGAGTATCTTCCAAAACATAATCAGCTAACTTGTTCTCTTTTTTTTTTTTTCCCTCAGTCCTCATGTACTCACTTCTTTTTACCTCTTGCTTAATATTCTTCTCTAGATAGGTATACTTTCTTTTGTCTCCTCTCTTCTGTTTTAATGTGTGGCGTGGGAAAGCCTGACTAGGTCTGGGTTCAAACTGTCTTCAGAAATATGTGAAATTTGTGATAATTTTTGATCTGCTCCTCTAACGAGTTCCAGGGCCTCTATCCTGCTTGCAGAGGCAGTTCAGTCTTGCTCTGGTGAGCCTTGAAACTAACAGCAGTTGTTCAGAGAGGTCACCAACATAATGAAAAGGGCACTCTTGAGATATCTTGAACCACTTCCATGGATGGCCATGAAGATTAATATTGGGACCTTACATTTGACCTAATATTCTATGGAGAGTCCGTGTAGTGAGCAGAGCAAATGGGATGATGTGCTTATGGCAGAGAGTGTAAATAAAACTGCTACATTCTCAATTTTTTCTTTTTTTCCTCCCCTTTTCCCCCCATTTTTTGTTTTTGGTATGTAAGCTAAAATATTGCAACTTGTTCTTGCCTAAGATCGTGAAGGTGAGAGTTGTTATGCCCAGATGCATTCCTGAGAAGCAGAGGCATAGTCTCCTTGCTGGTCACAGGTGGGAGGAGGCAGGTTTTTGCATGCTGCTGTCTCTGCCAGCCTGTGCTGAAATGGCTGCAGCTTGGTGTTTTGAACTGTGCTCATGAAGAAGTTGATGATACAGTAGAACTGATAATTGAGCACAGCAATGTGCTTCCCAGTCACCACATTTTGTGATTTCATTATCTGTAAATCCTGTAAAATTATTATTTTGAAATATTTTTTTTTCTTAGTTTGCGTACTAACAAAGCACTTAATTCTTTCCTATTTTCTCTATTTTGCTTTCAGGAACTATTCTTTCTTTGCAATTTCAAAATTCTTCTGTCAGCATTATATATTTTCATATTGTTCCATGTTACTAATAGTTTTAATGGTGCAAGCAGGCAGTACTACAGTTGGCTTAATCCCAGCATTGTTGTTCAGTCACATAAACTGTTCTTTTCAGTCTGTTGGTCAAAGGCTGAATGAGATGGTGAGTAAAGGTTGGGACTGATCAGCAGGCTTGAAAATTTTACCTTAAGTCTTTATCATGATCTCATTTTAGGACTGCAGGTGTTCACAGTGGAGTGACACCTTTTGCAAGTGCAATCTTTTATCTCTAAATGCTTGTAGCAGCATATTCCAATAAAGCATTTGATTTTAAAATAATGTAGGTACTAAAATAAATATAATCCCTGTCTGCCAACATGGCTAAGAACTAAAAATAAAAATGACTCAATGCTGGGACAGCTAATTTTATGTTGGGTAAAATTATGGGGATTTTTTCTTCTCTGTGGAAAAGAAAGTTAAATTCCTTGGAACTGTGATAAACCTTCGAGTCATAAAGGACATTTACTTGTCTTTTGTGCTGCTATTAAGGTTTTTTTTTTTTTTTTCCCGTGAGGAACCTGCCAGACTGAGGTCTCTTTCCCCATCAGTAGAATTTTTTGTCCTGTTCAACATCATCTCTCTATGCTGTTCCACCTTCTTTGGTAGTACTGTGCCAAAGCTTAAAGACAATATGAAAGCTTTAAATATTTCTTGTATAGCAATGACTTCACACTTGGTGTTTCATACAGCTGTAAATCTCGTATCGGATTCTTTTTTAAACTTTTTGTATTAAATAGCTATAAATGAACCAAATGCTATTTCATTTTGCCCACTTATACTATGAATATATACCAATGTGAAACAACATGTTCTTCTAAACAACCCTAATGCCCTACATGCTCCTTTGGCCCCCCATTTTACTACATGGTGTTTTTCAGATTTCAGGAGGGGGTTGAGACAAAAGATGCCACCTGCTTTTGGTACAGCACCGGTTATATGATCGGTATTTAATATTGATGATTAAAAAAAACAGATTGCCATGTTTCAAATTAAAAATATTGAACCAGGTCATATCCTGGATCTATATAATCTCAGGACTATACTTGCTAGTCTGAATTTCTGTCTTCCCAAAAAAGTTCAACCAGGTTTCACAGAGTGCCAGACCATTCACCATTCCCTAATATGCATTGTAGATGGCAGGTGCCAGAGTCTTTGTCATTGTGCCCCAAGGATAAGGCACTCTGCCCGAAGATAATAGATCAGCCAATTTTATCTGTGTGTATAAAGCTGGAATTTTTATTTTCTCAAGTTTTCCAGGTAGCGAGAGTGAGGTCTGTAGTTCTTTTTTTTTTCTTTTTGTTTGACTCATGGGATATTAATAATATGTAGTTATTTTATACAGTCTGCAGGAAAAAGGGGAAGCATAAGCAAAGAAAAAAGTCTCTTGGTCCAGTGGGTAAATTTTCAGAACAATATATGTGCATTTAGTCACGCAAGTCCCATTAATGTTAATGGTCCCAAGCTTTCTTTTATTCATCACAGCACTGATTGCACTTGGTCAGCTCTTTATCAGTTTGAAATATTGACAGTAGGAGGAGGCGTTCCCTTAGCCAGGCCTGACTGTTGCAGTGCTCTTTTAACTTAGTCATCCTGCAAATGCTCCTATAAATGGATTTATTTCAGCAGATCCAAAATACATCAACCGGATCACCTTACCCTGGTGTCAGCCCCTTTGCATTGGCTTCAATTTGCAAGAGCATTGATTTTAAACATTGATCATTACTTATATAGTACTCTATGGTTTTGCACCATCCTATTTATTAAACTAACCTGTTACACGTGCTGCTGTTAGAGTCCTATCTTTATCTTGCTAAGAAGTGATTATTTGCTCTCTGTGATTATGATTTAGATTATAAAACAAGGGTATTGCCTGAAAAATGTGTTGGCTGCACTAACTCCAGATTTCTATATTTTTTGCTGTGAAGCTCCACTTTTCCTTAGTGGTCAATATAGGACAAAGGGTAATATTTTTTAACTAAAAGAGAGTAGATTTAGAGTAGTTGTGATGAAGTTTTTTACAATGAGGTTGGTGAAATGGTGGCACAGATTGCCCAGAGAAGCTGTGGATGCTTGGAAACATTGAGGGTCAGTTTGGACGTGGCTTTGAGCAACCTGATCTAGTTGAAGATGTCCCTGTTCATTGCAGGCAGGGTTTGACAAGGTGACCTTAAAAGGTCCCTTCCAGCCCAAGCCATTATATGATTCAAAATTCTTCCAGTGCTTTCTGCAACTGATAATGTACTTATTATGGTTATTGCAAAAGAGATTTTTCTTTTGTTGGCCATATTCTTGTAGAGTGCTTTGGGGTTTTTTTATTTATTAGAAAAACAGACTTTAATTGGGGGGAAGACTAGGCTTTTGGAGGTCATGCCTACTACTTTTTAGATATTTTTTTATGTGTCTTCCTCTCCTGTCCTATGAAATCTATGCAATCTGGTCAAGAAAGTAGTTGTAGCACAAAATATTTTCCAATACTGAGCAAGGTGGCAAACTACAAAATATATAATATTTTGTATTATTAAGATATAAAAATATCTTGCTGTTCTATTCTTTAATTCAGGGAGTCATTGTTATTTATACTGATGACACTCTTTGCTGCTATACAGAATGGTATTCTTGCAGACTTCAGAAAAGAACATGCTATCTACCTCAGGGAGGAAAAAAAACAAAAAACCAGAAGAAATAATCTGGTTTTGCCTGATACTTATATGCCTAAATTTGAATCAGTGTTATTCTAGGGTGGTTAGAGTTATAAAAACTGATACTCGGAGTGGTTTGTGTTCTCAGGTTTCCTCCTGAGGAAAGAAAAAAATAGTTCAATAATAAATAGTATCACTAGTATCACATTTTTATATAGAATTTTTTTC
>VZTI01003090.1:136301-225651 GCA_013397865.1 Struthidea cinerea | reverse complement strand
TTTTTTTTTTTTTTTTTTTTTTGTTCCCAGGCTTGGTGATTAATAGTGCTCTTTTATTCTGGTTTACTTTAAAAGTTTCTTGATTTACTAAAAACAAAACTTCACCCGTAGACGGGTTACCATGAACAGAATGCATTCCCTTCTGTAGTAAATAATGGGAATTTTGGTGTAGTGGAGTTTTAACCCTTGGGGGATTTTATTTTATGCATTTTCAAGTTGTTCGGTGACTTGCTGCAGAGACAGGGAGGGAGGTAGGGGAATCTATTTACACGAATTACAGTCTTTGTTCCCATCAGCCCTCATAATTGGATGAACAAAACGAAGGCTAGACTGAGAGGTGCAACCGTCCCAGGTGATAACTTTTGAGCCAGAAACAAATTATGAAGTGAATTGTAGAACCAGGGTGAAACCTTGTTGGGAACATTCGAGGAGGGTGTGGGCAATAAGTGTTTTTGAGGATGTCTACTACTGAGAAGACTTGTAGAAGGAAGAGAGAATTTTATCTTGGGATGAAAGTAATCCTTTCCACAGAGGTTTGGGCCCTATTCAGAGTAAGTTCCTTTACGAAAGACTTGTAAATTAAAAAAAAAAAAAAAAATAATTATTTTTTGAAGGTTTTGTTCATTCTTTTTAAAAGATGAAGTTTGCTATAAAAGCACTGCCTCTGCACTGCAGCTTTCAAAATTAGGTGTTTATCCCATTTATCTTCCTCCTTTAGTATTCTTTAATATTTCTTTAATCTGTTTTATATTTTTCTCTCCCAAATTGTTCCAGTTTAGTGATTGAAATATGCCAATTCAAGCTGCTTAATCCAAACTCATGTTAAATTGTCACATTAGCTTCATTAATTTTCAAAAAATTAGGGTTTTTCTTTGTAAACTTGGTTATGCTACTGAACTACATGCACTAAGGGGGAAAAACAAGTTGAATGGGAATCCTGGGTGAAGCAAAGACTGCATAATTGGTTTTGTGCCAGACCTTCTGCCTTTCACATAGGCAGGAAAGGGCCACAGAAATGTCAGAGGTGGAAATCAGGGCAGCACAGTACTCCTGCTGAATTGCAAAGTGACCACCAACTGCAGCCAGCCTGAGAAATGGCCAGGGCTCAAGGCTGCTTTAAGATGGAAACACCCAGTTCTCCTGAAATCTTTCTACACCTAAGAGCCTCGGGATTAATACTGCATGTTTTGGGTGGAAATGCGTTAATAACTCCCAAGCAGCCTCTCCCCAGAGCTCTTACTACGGGACAGGGCTGAACTGGCTGTAAGGTTGCAGCCTTGCCAGTCCAATGCAGCCTTTTTCCAGCAGTTTGGGATGTGGATTACCTGTGGCTGGCAGCATTCCTGCTCTGACACAGCTGAGAGACACGTGCTGCTCAGGAGCCTTTGCCTCCTCTATGCCTATGCCATTCTGTGCTAGGCCTGCCTTGCTACTACAGTTACAGAATTCAGCCTTTTAGAGGCAGTTTCGTTTCAATTTTTCTTTACATTTAATGCTTTAAAGAGCATCTATAAATAAGGGGTTTTGCATTGTTAAGGATGAGGTGGTTTTTCCCCATTTCTCTTACACTGCTCTAGCATCACAAGCAAAACTTCAAAATAATCAGTGAGTTAATCAAGCTGGTGTCATCTGAATCCTCAGGCAACACAAGGGACAGGAAAAAAGGTGACTTTTTACAGCACATGAGAAAAGATTGTTGCTTTTCTTTTTTAATATGTGTGTCTTTCTATAGGCATTGCAAGTGGCAAAGATACAAAAATAATCACACTGGAAACAAAAGAATATAAAGTCTTATACTTCTTAGTAATGTTGTATGTCCAATCACCCACTTCTTGATTTACATTAATATATTTGTACTGTACAAATACAGTACTGTATTTGATATTACAGTATTGTAATCAATAATTTTTTTTCTGCTGCAGTAAGTCATATTTTGAGAGAAAGGAAGAGAAAGAGGAAAGAAAAAATTATCAGTGAGTTTTGCAGAAGAGGAGAAATTTCCTTATTGCTGTAATTCTGAGTTAGTGATGTATTCTGTAATCACACAAGTTTTAAGCAATAATGTAAAAAATCAACACGAAGGCGGTCTACAGCAAAGAGGTCTTTAATTCAAGAATCCCATAAGGAATTAAAATTCTGAAAAGATGACATAGGCTCAATCAATACCTGCCTGAAAATATCATAATATGTGGAGGTTAAATGACATCATGCTATGTGAAGAAATTAAAAGAAAGTATTTTCAGTATTGGCCTCACCTCTTTTTATTTAGATTAATAAAATTAGTTGAATGTTAAATCTTCACATGTCTGTTTTGTATCAGGAAAAAACGTTGACAATAGTTTGCCTTACGGTGTGTACTGGCGGGTGTAGCTCAGAATTTAGAGATAAACTTAATTTCCTCTGAGTATTGGTTAGAGGCATGAGAAAATCATGAACTCCTTGGCATACATGGAAAAGCACTGAAACACCAGCAGATATCACTGCTGGTGCTCTTGTGTGCACCAGTTGGCTTTTATTTGCATCTGGACACGTGGTGAAAATCTGAGCTCAAATCCTCCTCTGCAGAGCATCTCCACCACCTGTGTAGGAGGAAGGTGTTACCTCTGTGTTCCATTACTGCCAGCATTATTGTGTACCACCCTGGTTTTCCAGGTGGGTGACTGGACACAGGACAGAGTACCTGGTTATATCTGTCCCCTGCAAGTTGTATTGACCATGTTAGCTGGGTTGCTGGATGTAGTACAGGAGCTTCTCCGTGTTCACTGCATACCACCAGAGTGCTTTCTTAAAAACCAGAGCAGAGGGAGGGTTTGAGTTGTATTTATCACTCTGAAAGTATTTCATACTGTGTGACTATTCAGCTACAGATAAATGTGATTTCATTGCCATGCTAGTTTTGTTTTATGCTTCTGTACGTGTTTAATGCTTACTGGGAGTGCAGGGGTTTGGTTCTTGGGAATACGCCAGACTACAATTTGATGACACAACCTCCACAGCTGGTTTACTGCACTGGGTCATGTTTTCTATGGCACACTCTGTATAGAAGCTTGGCAAAGCAGAGAATGTTGCTGAATTTGGTGAAAATGACCTTAACATATGAAATAACATAAAATTCCCTGTTCAATTACTGGGCTGTATATTGGGCCATGGCCTTCCAACAAAGGAAAAGGAAATTATAACAGCAACTGATGCTGAAGAACTACTTACAGGTGGTTCTTCCCTCCCTCCCCAGTTCTATTCTCAGACTCATCCAGGGATTGTGAGTGCTGTATCAATGACAACATCTTCGTTCTGTGCACTGGGAAACATTAGGGAGAGTAAGCAGAGATCACAGATACGCTAAAATAATTTCTAAGAGAAAATTGCTAGATTTCTTAGCTTCTCATGCAGCACTTGCCTCTGTTTATATTCTAGATAGTGCATAGTAGTTAATTTTTCCAGTAACAGCCCCAGTATGTTGGCTTTATCCTGTTGACTTTCCTGCCTTGACATGGTCATTTAAAGACAGCAGGGCCAAGGCTGTCTTTCAGGAGTACAACTGATGGAAGAGGTCAAGTAAGGTTAGAGAAGGTCTAAGAAAGGCAGATGGAGCTGGGCGAACAGAACAGCAGAAAAGATGGGTGGAGATGAGTGGGGAAGAAGGAGAAAGGAACAAGGCAAAAGAGAAGGAATGTAGCAGAAGGGCAGAAATGGGCAGAAAGAAGGGTAGAGAAGGGCAAAGAACAGAGAAGATGGGTGGAGCAGAGGGGCAAAAAATGGCACAAATATTTGGACGAAGGTGAAAATGGAAGTGGACTGGAGGTGAGCAGAACTGTGTTAGTACAAATTGCAAATCACACCAGGCAATGACACAAAGCAATCAAGGCAAAAATAAAAATAATAGCCTAAAACCACTTTGCAGTACAACTGCAAATAGTGCAAAATCAACTATGAATTGGCACTTCATGAAGTGGCACTGATTTAAATGATCCACAAGAAATATTCTGTGAAAGGAAAGGTAAATTGCATACCTTTGGCTTTTTCTTTTCTCACTTTCTCCAGCTGCAGCTTCCCTTGCAAATCCTGCATATTATCCTTCTTCAGCAGAATTTCCTGCATTTGAGACTTAAATTTGTTAACAACTTTCCAACTTGCATCCCTTATTTTTTGTGTAGATTACCTTTTAGCAGTCTTCTGCTTTAGAATTTATTTTGCATTCCTCTCATGAATTCAAACAATTCAAAGCAAATGTAAAATAAACTCTGCCTCAGGTAGGTTACTCACTGAAGTCACTAGGTCTTTTTCCTGATTGAGCTAAGTAGATACAGACTCTGGTCTATTCTGAAATTCATATTAAGGACATAATTAACTGCTGATAGAGACTAGTAATCTAAGCAAGGCCCTAACATTAGAATGAAAAGCAGTTTACACTAAAAAGGAGCAGATGTACTTTGTTCTCATGTTCCAGGACTACATTTTGAACAAACTGATTTCACTTAGTATTTGAATCCCAAAGTGAAAAATGCCATCATCTACATGTCCAGCACAGGAGAGGTTGGGCTGAACTTTTCTATTTCTGTTCTGTCTTGTCCTGATCTGTAAGGGCTGTGCTTTCACTGAAACTGAAGCATTGCAGACAGTGTTTTGATGCTCTGGATCATATTTAAAGTAAAATATTCTGCGTAATTGCTACAAAGTGTTTGGATATGTTTTCAGTGAACATTTCATGCCAAAGCCCATAAAGCACTTAATTCAGAGTCTGCAGTTCCTAGGTACAGAGGCACAGGAGTAACAGAACAAAATGTAATGGAATATTATTAATGCTTTCAAAGCAGGACCTGCTGCACTTTCAGGGTGTAGTTCCATTAGGTGGTAAATATCTTAGAAGGCAGTGAGAGAACTCTCACAGTTACCTACATATCCATACATAAAGCTTGCACCTGATCATTTCATTGAAATCCTTTTCTGAGCTTAGTCCCTACAAATAAAACTGCTCTTAGGCTTCCTCTGGAAAAGGATATTATGTGAAGAATACTCAAGGGAAATACTGCTGCAAATACTACTAGATGAAAATATTATATATTCCTTTCAGTTCTTAATTTGGCACTTTTGTTGCAGTTTACTGCTCTACCTTAAATCTCTGCATTAACTTGAATATGTTGTTAGCTTTTTTATTTTCAGTTCCACCACGAGTAGCATTAGTTGCTAAGTTCATTACTTTAATCTATACTTTTTGCCGAGTGTTTGCTCTGTGATGCTGTATCTCTGTCTGCAAGTTTTTTGGGGATTTTTTTTCTCCTTGTTACATTTCCATTTTTGTCCTATAGTATTCCACCAGATACTCATCAGCTTATTTTAGTTATTCTTCTGTTCCTTACGTACACTGTCTAATCAATAATCCTTCTCACTTTCTGCAGGATTTCCACCTTACTGTGCTTTCAGCCTCTGAGATGCTGTGTGATGGGATTCTGCCTTGGCTAGTGAACAGTTGTCTGAATTTGCCGTGTTTCAGATCATTACACTGACTTTAATTTTGATGTATTTGCATTTTACTCAGTTGTAGTCTAACTCTTTTCCCTTGATCAGTTAAATTACTATCTGTGCAGTGTTACATTTGTACTACTGCTGGAAATACTAACTAAAGGCTTATAATTGAAGTGCTATTTACAACTACTGACCTCCAGCTCGTTTCTGATTTCACTGTGATGTTGACCTTTTATAGATTGCACCGTTGTAAATCTTTGAAGTGATTCTTCTTGTCATCATATTTCTAGTAATTATGATTTGCATTGCATTAACACCTAGAAGCCTCTCCCACCTTACCCTTGTTGCATAAGATGACCTTTTTTTATGCGCTGATTCACATACGGGGAACAGAATACAGTTCTTTCTCTAAAGAATTTATGCAGAAATGAAGACGAATGCTTGCCTCTGTTTCCATTCCTTAAATCAACCTTTGAATTAATGAAATTGCTCATAAAGGATTCTTAGCCCTAGAAACTATTTTCTTCCTTTTCTAACAAAATCAGAGTCTTTTGAACTTTTCTAGGCTATGAAAAAATGAATAACTAAAGATAAATAATTAAAAATGCTTGAGAGAGGTCATATTTGAGTAAAATTTTCTCAGATTTTGCTTGCTGGACACCAACATCAAAGAAAGTATTGGTTGAATATTGGGCTGAATTTTTCTCTTTGTTCATATTTTACCTCAATATTGAGCAACACATAAACTAACTCGCAGCTGATCCTCACACCATGCAGCATATGATTCTGTGAGTTTCAAGATTACAGTTTTATTTCTACTCTAGTAGCTAAGCTTTGAGAAAGTGAAGCTGTTTGGATTGCATGTTCATCTCATACTTTCCCAATGTACACAAGTGGAAGGCAGTTATGAATTCTGTTTATAGACTTGCTTAATAAATGAATTTGGGGCAGGTCACTAATTTCTTTAATGATAGTATTGCTTAAAAGTCTGTGTAAAGAGCTGGCTGTTGACTCTAATGACAGAGGATGCTCACAGATAATGGCATCACCTGCATCTTCATATCTGGTTTCACCCTGATCTCTCATATGTTTTTTTGAGGCCTTCATTTATTTGTTTAGATAAATCTAGGTAGGCAGACTGACCAGTTGCTTTTGGTCTTGCCAAATTTTCAGATAACATGTGCCAATCCTAATTATGTTTCTGTTTTCACTGAGAAAGTTGTAAAGTACCTGTGAAAAGCCATGCTTTTGCTTTGAACTTCTTCCTTTTTACTTCCCTTGAATGCTCTTGTTTATGTGTTGAGTGCATGTTGGAAAACTTCTCTGCCCCTTAACTGCCTTTCCTAGGCAATCTCAAATGTTTGTATTACGTCCTCGTCCTTGTGCACTAATTGCAGTAAACCAGTCTTCTTCACTTTATCTTCATATGAAAGTGTTCTCATGCCATGATCAATCTTGCCCTGAGCAGGTTTGTTTTTTCTTAAAGAATTACTTTATATAAATATAAATTCTTTAATGTATAAAGTAGGGTTTGTTTATTTTTTCATGGTATAAAGAAGTGATAGGACAGGTCTGGAATGGCCAAACTGCACCTATTGATGCGCAGAGTAATATTAATACAGACTGAGAATTTGCTCTTTAAAGAAGTCTTGTGATGTTCTGCGTAATATTCAGTGTTTAGAGGAGGCTAAACTAATCCCCTCTTTTGGAAGTATTAATGCTTCTCAAATGGCAGTAAATGCCTAGTTTCTAGGTAACTTTTCTGAATACATGTGGGCATTTTGCTGATTTTACATGTGTGTTAAGGCTGTGGAGGACAAAAGAGTAATGAATTTTTCAAACATTACAGCACCTTACACAAGTTACATTGGCCACCGTTTTTCAGGAAGGAGGGATGTGATGGGAAGGTGGTTTAAGTGATGGCTCTCAGGTGACATACCCCAGTCATTGTCTGAGTACAGACCCAAGGTCTCCTAATTTTGAATCTCTTGATTTAACCACTAGGTATTGCACTATTCCTGACAAAGCATCACTCTGTAAGTGAGGGGATAAAGTGCTACTAATACATCACATCTTATCAAATGACTTTAAACTTATCTTGGCTTTCTTTTCACTAAGGTTTGCTGTAAATCTTTCCTACTGGGGAGTAGCCGGACTTGTGTCCTTGCTAAAAGGAGAAGATTGATTTACTGTATTCATATGGAACCAGCAAGTTCCTATGAGTATGCAATAATGAATTGGAGTATCCATAAGGTTTTTTTCCCCCATGCAACACTTTGGGAGACCTTAAAGCCTGGAATATGTTACAGAAGTGCATTTGATAGAAACTTGTAAATGTGTGTCTTCAGCATAGAATAACAGCATAAGAAATCTTTTAGTGTGAGCAGTATTCTTATTCTTCAAATAATCTAATTGATTGTTCATTGGGCTCAGTCAGCCAAAAGTGGAGAGAAACTTTGTACAGACATCATTAGTTTTTCTCCATTTAAAGATTAATCATGATGAGCTCTGGCTCTTTAATTCTGTAATTTGTATATTTAATGGGCTGCTGCAGAATCTATGACAGTAATTAGCATAGCCTGAAAACTCATTAATACGCAACAACATGATTAATGCAGCATTAATGCAAACATGACTGAAGTTATTTGGGTTATGTAGTAAGAAGATTAAAGCTAAAATGTCCTGTTTGTTTTACCAGTAGTGGGTATAATGGGGTAGCAAGCAAAATAAGAAAAAACAGGTATCAAATTAGTCATTTTAGTGTAAAGGAAACACTCAGATCTCATCAAGAGGATTTTGGGTTTTGCTTGACGGTTGGTTTCCACAAGAAGTGTTGCATGTTTTCCCCTTTCATTCGCTCACCCTACTCTGTGTTTATGCTTGCTCAACATTTTAGTTTGATTTAGCTTTTTGGCAGTTTGAGGTATTAAGAATACATAAAAAAATTCTTCATGTTGTGTCATTCTGAATAAAGTTAGACTTTTTCAAAATATGGGGCTTTTGTACAGTCTAATTTAGAAACTATGGATTTTTAGTTTCTCCTGGTTTTACTGTGATCACAAAAGAAGAGGGGATCCAGTTACAGTTTGGAAAAAGTTTGGGAACTTTTTGTATGTGGGTGTATACAAATATTTACGTATGTGTACATATGGTTATGTACATATGTATGTGATTTTTAAGTATATATTTTATATTTCTACTGAAAAACTAAAGCAATGTAAAAATGAAGAGGATTTACTTCATCAGTGGAATTACTAACTTAGTGTAATGTTTGTGATGATGAGCTTTGAAAATGTTTTCGAACACATTAAGGTAACAGTAAAAGATGGAGCCTGATCCTGTATGAAAGTCAGCAACAGAGCTTGGACAGATATGGGAAGAAGACTTTCCATCTTCTTCTCTAAATAAAATCTAGGAAGCTATAGGCCATCACAAAGTGTGAAGAACTCCTTGTATTCAGCAGAGGATCTTCATAAGTATGTCCAGGGAAGTGTCCTCTGAGTTGCTTCTTTTCCTCTAATTCCACTGTCCATTAAGTGAGACTGCTTTGAAAACGGATCCATTTTTATTAAGTCTTCCTTCTAATTTTTTCCTACAGGTGTGTTGTCTTATGTAAAAAAAAATAAATAAATCTCTTTTAGCTGTTGTGATGACATGAGGTATCGCTCTCACAGAGAAAATAGCAACAAAATGCTAATTCAATGGAGGTGTATGGCAATTGAGATTTTTACTCTCCATCTATCCCCTCCCCAGTTAAAAACAAATTTTGGTTTATAATTTCTGTGGGAAAATGTATTTTGATTAGGCAAAAGCATTTGTACACAGTCTTAATGTTAAAAAAACACTTAATGTTTGTCATCCTGAAGGGACTGCGGAGAGCCTAATGCTGTAGTCAAAATTTTATATACAATTTCTATTCATTTTAGCTGGTATTATGCACAAATAAGGCTCTCAGTGAGCATAAAGTGATCTCTTTCTCTGCCAACAATTTTCTGTTCATTGGAATGTGCAATTGTATAATTATTTAAACCATTTCACATAACAATGTAAGTAAAATGGAAATGCAAATTATGTTTCTACAATTGTGCAATTCTGGGAAAAAATTCACTGGAAATGGATGTGCTTCACAGATTATGCAAAATTAATTTCTAAAAATGTTTTGTGAATTTCAAGGTATTTGGCAGATTTCTTCTTTTTTATTTTTCCAATTGTAATGTACACTGTTTACAATTTATTTTCTTCTTAAGTCTACAAGGAAATTGTCCATAATATGCTAAGGTATTATTATTGTTATTATCATTCTTATGCATACGGATTGGGATTTGAAGTATTTATGAAAATTAAGCTAAAACTAGTCTTGCTGATCACTGACAAGTTTGGAAATATATTTATTTGACTTTTGGATAGAGTTGTTCATGTTGTTCATGTTTTGGTGAAGGGTCTTGAGACTTCTGAGACTTGTAGATAATTTCATTGTATTTAATGAGTATGATAACTTCTACTTTTTAGCTATTTTCAACTGGGCTCTGAACATCTAGTTTTAGAGAAAGGTGCTTTACAGGTGTTTTTGCTTAATGGTTGGGACAAAATTAATTTTTAAGTAGGTCACTTTGCTGAAATCTCTCAGCTGTTATTGCAAAAGATGATTTCAATTGTCTTGCCTCTCTGCCTACATTCTCCCCTCTACTTTTCCCCAAAATTTCAAAAAGTCAAAAGACAATTTTTCAGTACTCTAAATGTTTCTGAATTTTGAAATGTTTTTGACTTTTTTAAGTTTTTTTTTTTTTTTTAAGAAAAACTAAACTCAGTTCAGTTAATTTGGGAAGATACATTGCAGCAAATTGTTACTGTCTATATTCTGGGTGAATGGTTTCTTGGTCAAACAAAATCTATTTTAAACTTTCTATTTTGCAAGGAAAAAAAGTGTTTTGCATTAGTCAGAAATGAATTTCATTGCTGTAATAATTATAAATTATTAGTATATGTTATGCTAATCTAGGAGCTGTTTTAATTTATTAATATTTTCCTGCTGACTGCCAACTGCTTCTTCTAAACTCAAAATAATCCCATGTGCTCTGTAAACTTGCCAGAAATGCAGTCAGACTCTCAAGAGCACATTCCTGCCTCTTAAATACTTTTGTGCAGGTCTTGTAAATCATATTGAAATGTGCTAGAAGAATCTGAATCCAGGCAGTCTGAATCTGAAATGCTGCTGAAGTTCTGAGCCTTGCTAAACTTACATGAGGGAGGCAAAGAGGGGGCAGAAAAATCCCACCATATGTATTTTCTTCATTGGACAAAAAACAGCGGTCTAGCACATCGAATATTAGAGTAATGGTATATAATTTTGCTTTTAATGACAGCCTGTTCCTAAAAGGGACTCACAAGGCTGTTTCCCTCGCAGGGTAACATGCTAGTATTGCACCTCAGTTGAATGCCTTTGAAAATGCTTGCATTGGTGGCTCTTCACAGCCGCATTCCCATTCTAACCTGGGTGTGCCATCTTTGAAACTAGGACAGGAATCCAGTCCCAATCCACTACTGCATAGATTGAAACTATGTAGATCCTGACAGAAGGTTAGTCTGCCCTCATACAGTTTGGGATACTTGAAAACACTAATGCTAATAATTACTAATTTATTTTACTTGTCCTTTTTATTACTCTGTAGTCTTCTTTTCATCTTTTATGTTCCCTATACATAATGCTTGTATTATTTTTTGTATGATGCCATTATAATGAAAGAAATTCAATTACAGAAATTAAATAAATTTCTTTATTTATAATTAAAGGAATTCTGACAGCTTCTCCAATTGCAACTATAATTTGAAAGGGAATTAAAGAATTTATTTGAATGACGTACATTAATGTTTAATTTGTAGTAGAATTTCCTGTTGGTTTGGTTTTTATCCCAGAAATGCTAACAAGTTTTTGTGGAGCAATCATTTGTGTCACACAAGCAGGCATGTTAGGTGAATTCTTGAGTTGCAATTCAAGATTTGGTTGATTAAAAGTACCTTCCTACTATGCCCCACAGATGGTCATGTTTTCCATCCAAGATTTAGTAGCACGAGTAGTGTGGCTGAGATGCAGTTTCTGTATATGACAAATCACAGAAGTAATTGTAATGTCACCACTTTATTTATGCTTCTATTTATATGTTATATTTTACATTGATTTTAGACATGCATACTGAAATAATAGACACAAGTCTTTGAGAAACTTGCAAAATGTCTCAGCCTCTCCCTAGGTGCGAAAAAAAAGGAAAATTTTTTGGTAATACAATGTGGTTTTCAAGTTCTGTGAATCTTCTCAGATGTTCAAAGGAAAGATTTCTCTGTCCAAGTGAATTAAATCCATTTCCAGTGTTCAGTGCCACTAAGACAGAAAACTGACATGCATGTAGTAGCTGCAAGTCTGAATGGGCTTCTAGTTATGCTTTGTGTTGACCATGAAGTCCAACATTAATTACTATGTTCTTGTGAAAAATATTAATTTCACAAGATTTTTATCACACAGTGAAAATATTGTCTATGGGGGAAGTTTGCTTAATATTTGCTTTCTCTTTGTACTCACATCTAGAAATGCAAGAAAATATTAATATTGAAGTATAAAAGTATTTATTTAGAGCTATCTCATATGAACTTCCTTATTTCCTGAGAAATTCCAAAGATCCTTGAACTTAAAGGGACGGAGTCCTTTTCTCAGTTCTTTAATAGGTGACAAATGAATTTAGAAGAAAATAATGGTTCCTGACTCATCAATAATTTCTATAAAGCTGTAGCTGCTCTACAAGCAGAGCTCTTCAATATCCAAACAAAAAAGAAGGCTTCTGCATAACAATTGAAAACTTCTATAATTACTGCAATTTCACTGCTACGAACCATTTAATTTATATTTTCTAACACAATATTATACGAGAATGGTGTTCTTGCAGAAACTCATTTTGTTTGTGTTTGTCCTTCTGAATTAGGTGTGAGGAGGGATCCTCTGGTCTTTAGAAATGTCTTTTGGCAGCTTCATAAAAATACTGGCAGCTTGTTAAATTAACTGTGCTCCCCACTGCTGGGATTAGAGGCCATCAGTCTCAGCCTCTCCAGCAGATACTGCAGCTGGAAGTACCTGGAACCTCACAGTACTGCAAGTGTTTATTTCTGAGCCAGGCAAAGCTATGCTTTTCCTTAAATATGGACACTGTTGGTTGAGGTTTTTTATGTGCAGGAGGTTACTTGTATGCAACTGCTTTTTGCAGGTGTTTTAATATCAGGACTTATTTTCATTGCCACAAGAATGTTTTGTATCTGTGACTGTGTCATGTGATTTACAGGAAACCGTGTATGTGATTAGGTAGAGAGGCCAAAGAATATTTCTTTCAGGTGTAGGTAATTAACAAGCATAATCTAATATGAATATGTGTCAGAATTATGATTTTTTTTTAATGTAGATGCTGTTCACAGTAAAAACTTTAGTCATTTATTGTTTTCTGCCTGACATAAAATAGTGAAAATATTGGATAGTTTGATAGAGTTGGGTATTACCCAACAACTTACCGTGTTCTGTAAAAGCACCTCATGCAGAAATGTCATGGAGGTGTATAGAATAGGTGAATGTTGCTATTACTGCCTTTTCATTTCCCTTTGCAAAAAAAAGCATGGCTCTACCACACACTCAGGGATTTTATCAGAAACCAAATGGATGACTATTGATAATGATTTGGAAAGTTCTTAATTAAGCTTAGTTCATCCATTACTCCTTGGGATATTTCCAATTTTTGTTGGAAAACTACTTCTTCTCCAGGTGTTCTTTGGGTACTTAGATATAGTGTTTGTAAAAGAATATATGTACAGATGTACACATGAACACATGCATATATCTTTTGGAACCAAAACCCTACTATTCTTCATAGAAATCCTTGCGTGCAGAAACCTCATTTCTACTTTACCTATAGAAATGGTAAGTGACAAGTGAAAATCCACATGTAAAACATCAACTATTGGAATAGTATGCTATTATCTGAATTATATTTTCTTAAGAAAGAAGTTGCTAAACAACGTAAGTCACAATTGCATGTCTTTTTTTACAAATGAATAAGGGCTCACAGAAATTTCTCTCAACGGCTGCCTCAGTCTGGATTAGTAAAATTTCTCCTGCAATGTCTAGCAAGGGTTTTAGGTGAACAGAACTTCTGTGATTTTGCTTTGCAATGTTGCTGCTGTTTTTAAAAGGATATTTCATTTGTAAATTTTGTTGGAACCTACAAAACCACTTTTGGCCTTAACCATCTACTTGTTTTTTTTCTAACCAGGTATTAAAGTGAAATTTAGAACCCAGGAGCCTGATGGTTTGATATTTTTCTCTGCGTCACCTGGCAATCAGGAGGAGTACATTGCACTGCAGCTGAGGAGTGGGCGTCCTTACTTTCTTTTTGATCCACAGGTACAACAAAAGACAGGATCCTATAAAAATAGCTTATATCATTTGCCTTAGTACTTTTTACATGCTTATCCTTGGTTGGGTTTGGTTGGTTGGTTGGTTGGTTGGTTTTTTTAAATTTAATTGATATAAGTTAACTTGCTTCTCAGAACCCTTAGGTAATTAGAGATTTTTAGGAGATAAAAACTGAAATACTAAATCTTTGCTCTTTTTATTGTTAAGTATGCCACAATATAAGATTTTATTTTTTGCGTTTTTATGGGTTGGGTTTTTTGTCAGCGCCACTAAACACCACTACATCTTATACTACCAAGATTTCAAAAGTGTGCAGAACTAAGTTTTGAATTCGTTAGTAAGGTTCTCTAATGTTAGCCAATTATTTTAAGCGTCCCATCTTGAGACTGTTTTCCTGTAGAGATCAGCATGTCACCATTATGCAAAAACATAAATAATGTTGGAAGTATCAAAAAAATAAAAATAAGGCCACATTCCTTGCATTTCTGTTTGTGTATTTTGTATTTTGTGCACCCCAAAACTGGATCTCCTTATGGAATTAAAAAACATGGCCTCACTTATATTTCATAAATGTGCAAGAAACTGTAAATAATTAGCAGATTTTCTAATCCACTCCTAACCTTTGCCTCCTGAGCTCTGCCAAAGGCACTCCATGACCATGTGGAGTAATTTTGCAGTTGTTAAAGTCCCCTCAAACTTTGGAGCACCTATAGAAGAAGCAAGGTGCTGCACAGAGGCTGGCTTGCATGAGATCCCCATGCTGGAAAATTTTAAATCTGCTTCTGACCCCAAGATATAAATTTCTATTAATTCTACTGCATTTACACGCAAGCTTTATCTTATTGTGTACTTCAGTTTTTGGGACCATGCTCAACGATGTTAATGTTGTCCTCATCCACATTTTTATAGGGACTAAATCTGTTTTATCTCTCTTACACCTATACCTTCATTTAACTGAGAAGAAAGTTTCATTTCCTTTGCAAGATCTTCTGAGGTCTATTAGATTTTTTTGTTGTTGTTTGATGGTTAATGGGAGTGGATGTCTTTCAACTAGCATTTTAATGCTTCAAATAGTATTCCTAGTCCTTCTTGCAGATTTGCTTCTTCTAAAGTAGCTTTATGTCAGCTTGTTTGGACTCATTCCCTAGATGTTTTATTTGTTTGGATCTACAGTATCTGGGGAACGGGAAGGGGAAGAGATGAAAGAGTGGCTTCTTTATAGCTTTAATTTTTTTCCCCCTATATCTGTCTTTTAACAGTAAAAAACCCCAGCAGGTCTTATATTCAGTCCTCAGAGCTTCTCAGTTCATGTAATATTTTCAACAGTTACTACCTTGAATTTTAACAGATTACTTATTTATGAATATATCTTTATTTATCTTTTCGTTTCATTTGAATAAGGCAACTCTGTCCCATGCTGATTTTTAGGATCATCACTTCAATATTGTTTCCTCTTATAAAATAGCCTATGGTGCTGTTTCAGTGCTTCAGTGGCTGTTCAGCCAAAAAAAAAGCTGTCATTCAAGGCATCCAGGAACAGTGTAGGTCTTAACAGTTGATTTACTATCTTGAAAGCTAATGCTTTCTAATTTCTTATTAATAATGTGGAAGAGATTCCTGTGCATTCTCAATTCAGAAGTAGGGTATGGTGGCCTACATCAATGTGTTTTGTGTAGTAACCTTTTCAAAGTCTGTGAAAATTCAGTTACCAGTCTTCCGTATCCCTAATATGCTGTGCCACCTTACTGTCTTTACCTTGGTTTCTATGTTTTTGTCATAGTTTGTTTCTTTTTTCCTTTTGCTGTGATTTGCTATTCCTATCTTACAGTGTCAGGTATCATGTACCGTCGCAGCATTTCTTAATCTTTCATTTGTGCATCACAGTCTGCATTAGTGTGCAAATGCTTTAATTACTTCGTATTGACATCATGTGGTGTCTTAGCCATGTTAAAGGCATTGTTGTCTCTGATTACAGTCATGGCATATACAGGAAGCATTTATGGCCCTTCCTTTGTGCTGTTCTCTGAGAAATTGCCAACATTCCTTTTGAAGACAATTGTGTCTCTGCTGCTTTTTATCTGTAGCGGTGTGGTGTAATATTCTGTGCTCCCTTCCAGCTGTGTCCTGTCGCAGGTTAATTATTTGTACCCTTAGTCCCTTTCAGGATGCTGGTCTGTATCTTTGCTTGTGATCAGCAGTGCGTTTTCTCTTTGTTGTGCCTGCTCTGGGGATAGTCCTGCCAAGTCTTCCTAGTGGGGAGCCTTCAGCAGCCTCGCTTCTTCCTTCGCTAAGTGTTAATTTCAAATCCTTTTCTTCGTGTCCATTCATACTTCTCTGAGCTCCATGTACACCACCATTCATCTGGCTGTTGTCTGACCATCCCTTTTGTCTCCCTTTTGTGATGTGTAACTGCTCTTTTTTCCTTCTTAATTGTTTTACTGCCATTCTTTGCAGGTTTCTACTTATGGTCCAGCAAACATGAAGTTTTTTTTGCAAACAGATGTCTTCCTTAGTCTTTTTGAAACAATCAAAATTTTCCATAGATCTTCCTCCAAACTCAGAGTGTTTGTAAACCTTCAGCTCTCTGTGGATTTTTTTTCCTTATCATAATGTCTTTATATCTACACCTAAATTACACAATCAACTCCAGCTAAATTTATGGTTGTCTTTCAGTGGCTACAGGTCATTTATTTATTTCCCAGGGAAGCACTGAATATTTCATACCAAGTGAAATCAGTTACAGTGGAAATGTTAAGTCCCAACATGTAGCACCTTTTTTCCTAAGCGATTAGGATAGTCTGAGGAGAGAGTATTGAGATTCTTCTCACAGGATGGAGGGAATTGTATCCAGCTCTTCCATTTTAGAAGATGATCCATTTACTAAATTTTAAACCAAAAAGGAGGAGCACCAGTTACTTTACTTGTTGTGTATGTTGCCTTGTTGGTTCTTCTTGTCATGGAGAGGCCAAAGTATTAGGCACAGTCTGAGAGTGAGGTGTTATTCCACAGAAAAGGGAAGATGGAGAATACCTGGCTATGAGTCCCATTTAGACCATCCTTCTTGGCACTGGCAAAACTTCATTACTTGTTCACCTTCTTAGTGGTAGGAGTTTGGGCATTGAAAGAACTTGACTGGGAAAATTGTTGTTGCATTCAAATTTTGGCATCTGAGACAGTATCTTTGAAGATTCATATTTGTGATGTTTCTCTGTATTTTCAATGTAAACATCAGTATGACAGAGCCATTTATATTTACTTAATTATTACTGAAAGCAACTAAATATTAAGACTTATTGTATGGCATAGCAAAAAATTCCAGGTTTCAAAATATGTGATTTCCAAAATGCATGACAATTGTTTGAATGTGCTCCCAGAGTGACTCTGGTAGTTCTGGAAGAAGTGTAAAGAGGCCTCTCCAGTGCAGCACATGCTGAACCCTGAACACTGTCTTTTCTTTGTCTTCTCCCTTCCCTCCCCCCCAAAATTAAGCACAGGTTAGCATATATGCTTGTGTGGTCCCAGATTGAATTGGTTACAAATAAAAGTGGTTTCTGATGTATAAAACTGTTAATGCTCTAGACTGTTGCCAAACATAATATGAAGAACCACTTATTCAGGCACCTGATCTTTAGAATGCAGCATCGTTTGTAACAATTTTAACGCTAACTAAGTACACTTTGATGAGACAGCATTTAATAAAATGCTCATTAATTTCATCATTAGCAAGGGTATGCTAAGAAGTAAGCCAGTTTCTTATGTCACGCCCAATTAGCATCCCATGCTAGTAATCCCATTAGTATTGTTGAATTCACTAATGGAAAAACTAATGGGCATGCTACCAGGGCACATTAATTGGGCATGACACCAGTTCTGGTTTTAATTATTAAACTACGATAATGAAATGTGTGTGTTTGTAAAATATTAAAATGTTGAAATAGGAGAGAAGACAATAAAAAATAGTATATGAAAAAGTGCCATTAGTATGTAAGGATATATAGCTTTGTATTCTCATGGGGCAGAGGACTGCTCTCCAGACCTCCTCAGTACCAGGATGCTGGCTGAATGGAGTAGGAAACATGCTGTAAATATTCACAGGAAATAATTTTTTCTTTAATTGTGTACATATGTACACATCACATGTATATTTTGATACATAGGATACACAGTGACAGTCCCCAATTCCAAATGAAACTGTAAAATGTAATCAGGGGTCATAAGTCTATGTGCCAAAATGCAATTTCTGATGGATGAACATCACTAAAGGTAGAATACTAAATTTTAATAAGAGGGTTTTAGGGTTAATCAAAATAGGCGGTTATTTCTATCAACAGGTTTTCTCCGTGTGCATAGTTCTAAGATCCTTGGGCCAGAAAGAATACTAGGAGAGCTGGAAAAGAAAACTTGCTGAACTGTCTGGCTTGCTACTGCAAAGTTACAAGCTAGGCCCCAAATTAAAATGAACCAAATTTTTCATTTGTTGGAAATGAAGAATTTTCCATTTTTTAGAAATAGTTTTTTGAAGCTATGAAGTGGCCCAGCTCCAGCGGCTGAGATTCTTCAATATAGGACAGTGCCTATACAAAGAAATGTTTTTCTATCAGCGGTTGCCTGCTGTACAGGACAATTCTGTTTTGTGAATTCAACAGAATAACTTTGAGTTCCCAGATAGTTCAAGAATGATATAAAGTCCTGAGGCAATATTATGGGAATTCTTAGGAAGTTAGATGATTATTTAGATATAAATTTGAAGAAAATTCTTGAAATATATTAATTTTATTTTATTACATCATTATATTAATTTATATGATATTTTGTTTGGTTCTTTACAGTCTTGAGATTTAGTTTGGCAACTGCATCTATTACACTCCTCTTACTCAGCAATTTAGAAAAGATTTCTCTGTATTTGTAATAGGTGTCCTTAAATTCACCCCCTCGTGCTGTATTTCTTTTGTTTTAATAAAACCAGGTAAAAATTCTAGTTAAATTTAAATACATTTTTACAAGCGTCCCTTGTACCATAAAAGCAACCTCAATAACTACCTTTTGGGGTTTTTCTGGTTTGGTTTGGTTTGTTTATTTGGTTGGTTGGGTTTTTTGTTTGGGGTTTTGTTTTGGTTTGGGGTTTTTTTTTGCTTTGTTTAGTTTTCCTGACTCTCTTGGTATGACCATTTCCCCCCCCATAAATGTATGGTGCTCTCTCATCTAGAAATTTAAGTCCTTTTGATGTCAGGTTAACATGGACAGAACACTCATCTACTGTGCTACACATGCACCTCTTTTTTAGTCCCTTCATGTGGACAGGTGCTGCAATTAACAATGCTGATATGCAGCTGCTCTCCATGATGGCACATTGAACCATGGCCATCAAACTTCACAGACACAACAATCCATGAAGTAGTTAAATAGAGACATAATAAAAAAAAAGGAATAAAAATCAAAAAATCTGAGTGACATGACCCTCAATAATTTGTGCCTCATCCTTGTCTTTATCAGGGGAACTACACAGGGTTTTCTATTTTTAATAGACACTGAACTGGATCCTTGATCCTTCATTTATTATTTCAGAAGGTTAAATTATTTAGTGGTTAAATTTAGAAGGTTACATAAGTCCTAAACATCATTCAGCAGTCCAAAAGAAGTTAAACATAGGAGTTCTGTCTTTATTTTTAGATGTTATATGCTATAAATTGTCATAAAAGAGTAAGGTATAATTCTAAATGTTACCTTCAAAATATTCTAAATCAGATTCTTCTGTTAATAAAAAGGGATCTGCAGTAGCAGTCACTCCAACTAATGATGGTGGAAAAGTGTATAATGATAACAGTTGGCACCAAATAATTGCTACAAGAATTCAAGCACTGGGAAACATCACAGTGGATGGGCAGTACACAGGTAATCAATTAATTTAAATAACTTTGGTATTACTAAGGGTATTGCTCACTTGCTTTTTCACTACCTGTATTCACCCATACAGAAAAAAATTCACTGAATTTTCAGACTGTTTTGTCACTACTATTTTGTCTGTTCATCTGAGGGATCTGTCCACTGTGAATCTTTGACAATTTAATACTAAGTGTCTTTTTGTGCTTGTGAATCTATAATTGTGTTAATCTCCTGTTGTAAAATAGACCTGTAAATATTTCCTGGATATGTATTAGGGAAGTCTTAGGATATTGTGTCACATTAGCCTCTTTTATGAAGTATCAATACTTTATTAGTGAGTTGAAAATCTGTTCAAAGCACTGAATATGTGAATAATGACCTATTTTGTTCAGGTTCTTCCACAGCAACTAGTGGCAGTACCATTATTGGAGAGAACACAGGAGTTTTTGTTGGAGGACTTCCGCAGGGTTATACTGTTGTAAGAAAGGATGAAGGTAAGTAGGATAAATAAGTCTGTACAGTTTGTCAAATATTATCTTTTGGGAGAGACTGAAATGTCTGTATAGCTGATTTCATCAGCATTAAAGCAGCTTATGAGGTGTGTGTACGTTTTAATGAATTTATATACAGAACGAGTGTAAGTGTGAAATTTATGGGCATGTTTTACATACAGATTCCCAAATTCATTCCAAAATACCCATGTAAATTGTTTTTATTAGCTTCAGCACATGGTTATGCATCCCAATTTGATACAGGGATACAACATGCTGGCCTGTTTTGGTGGGAGTTTGTATCCTTCAGAGGTTGTTGCATTGAGCTCAGAGGTGTATGAATATACCTGTATCTTACAGATATAGAATTTATGTGGAGCTGAATCACATCTGGCTTCTTGAAGAATCAACAAATATAAGTTTTCATATATAATCCTAGGATATATGCCAAGTGTGTAAACTGCCATCAGATAACAGAGGTGACTACACAAGTATACAATCAGCTGTTCTTAGTGAATTCATATCCAGAATTTTGGCTTTTTCATATTAAGCTAAAAGCCAAATTGTTTATTGAGTTTGTGTTTCCACCTCTGACATGAAATCTAGTTGATGACTTGATGCAGCGTACACTAGGGTTCAACTTCCTATTTTCTTCTTTATTTCTCTGCACTAAAACCAGAAATACATGCCTGTGTTCTTCTAAAACTTTGGTTCACAAAGTAATCCAGGATACCTCTCTCAAAATTCCCAGCTATATATTCAAAATGAGACTGACTATAAATACCATTTAAGAGAAGGGCACCTATAAAAACTGCTCTAATTTTTGCTCCCAGTAAAAAAAAAAAAGGGATAGCAGCCATGTCATTATTTTTGGTTTTTTTGTTTTATACAAAGAAGGAAAGAAAACCTTCCTGATGAAGATTCTAAACATATGTTTCTCTGCCTCAGCTTTTGCAACACTATTTCTTCCTACTCAGCACATGCATGCCTTTCTTCAGAATTAATGTTTTGTTTGAAGAAAACATTTCTTGGATCTTCATAGAGTAGATTTGTGCTGTTGATTTGAAAGTACCTGTATGCAAAATCTCAAAAATTTTAACTTTTTCCAGCTACATATCAGTAGATGCTTTCTTCAGTGATTAGACTCATTCAGAAATCTGGATTTAGCTTGGAGACCAGCTTTATGAAGTGATTGGTGGCTGGTTTTATATGCACACATGGACACATATGATAGGGACAGCATGTATGAAACATATAAATTAATTCCTACATTTCATTGCAGATGATTGACTTAAAAAAAATAGTTTCTTTTTTTGCAGGGGTGAAGATGATAGTCCAGAAAGGATTTGTGGGGTGTCTCAGTGACATATTTTTGAAAAAAGTGCATACTCCCTATGAAAACTGGGAATCTTTGAACTGGCAGAATGCCGAAGAACAAAACAACGTCTATCATGTTTGGGAAGGATGCCCCATTGGACTCTCAAAAGGAGCACATTTTCTTGGCAGAGGTAGTTTGCTGTACTAGTGCTCTATCCAAATATGTTCTTGAGATAGAGAAGGTGATTGTATCGAAAGTATTGCAGCGATCTGCTTTTCAAGGCAGCTTTAGCTGTACAGGGTTATTTTTGATGGTTTAAAGTTGGGTGTCTTGGTTGGCAGAAGGTTGCTGCATGGAAGAGGAATTGAAGGTAGTGCTGCTGTAACTATATGCAGATTCGATGCGTGTGTGAAAGGTGAGTATTCATTTTTGTAGGGACATGAAAGATGCCTATGAGGTATCAACAAAAAAAAAAAAGCCAGGTAAATAATTTAGGTTATTGTACTGGTTTGGTTTCTTGCAGTACATTATTGATAACTATCCTTAAAGCTGAGTGATAAAGATGTAAACTATAATCTTGAAACCTGAGTTCTTTATGTCAGAGTAGAAAGTGGCACTTAGATTTTTACTTTTGACTTCTTGAACCTATTTATGTATTTGATTAACTTATGTATGTATTTACCTTCTTTCAAGGGTTCCTGGAATTGCATTCAGGTGTTTTCAGTGGTGGACTGGAATTTGAGATCTCATTCAAATTCAGAACAGATCAACTAAATGGATTGCTTTTGTTTGTTTACAATAAAGATGCCCCAGATTATCTTGCAGTAAGTTCAAAAATGCAATTAACTTTATTCAGAGACAACCTGTAAGTTTTTTCCACAAAAGCCAAACTGACACTGAAAGAAATTTCAAACCATAAGTTATTTTCATGTTTTACTAGTTTTGAAATGCTTTGCACAGCACATTATAATGGAGCAAGAATACTTGACCAGATGCTAAATGTTAAGTTACTAGTGTCATTTATGTCATAAATAAGATATCAATATATGAAAAGCAGAATTATTGTCTTAACTGGATGAGAAGAGATAAGAAAAGAGAATAAAAGACATGTATTAAAAGCTTACACTTCATTTCTAGGAAACCATAGAGTTTTCCCATTTTCCCAGTTCTCATACTAGAACAAAATCCATTAAACTGTAAATCAAAAAAGTCGTAACGGAAATTGTCTGGTCTCCTAATAAAGCTTTCTCTTTAAGGTATATGTTTATTTTTATAATCCATATTTTTTTTAATTTTGGTTTGAAACAGATAGACAGAAATTAGTTAGTTCCAGCTTAGTTCCATCTCATCTCTGTCACCCTTTTCCCAGCACTGTAGAGGAAGTTTCACAAATCCTGTATTAGGCAAATTTGTGAGGTAGTGCCTATGAATTTACTTTCTGGTGTCTGTTAAATAAGACTGTTTATGCTCAGAATTATTACTTCTATTTCTATTTCTAATTAGTGCTTCTGTTGTTTCTAATATTTTGTTTAAGTTTTAATGTGTTTGGTTTAGTTTTTCAAATTCTTTTATTAGCGACATGACTCTGGATTTTCATACTTTTCTTTCACAAAGATTTTGAGTGTAATTAGACTGTGGTCACCACTGCTTAGTGGGTCGAATATAGTTAGTACTTGCACCAACTAGTAGGTATTACAGAGGATTACATGGAAAAAATTAGATTTTTTTTCTGTTGGCCCAGGAAGCAATAATTTATTTTTAGAGATTTTTGAAAGCATTGTTATTCTTTATGACCAAATCTGCTCTTTCTGCACTTTTATTGAATTTAATTAATTTATTTATTTCTTATTATGCAACTGTTTTGCTAATGGCTGTCATGTCACAACCTATTTTATTGTGTGGCATTATGTCTAATGGGCATTCTCTTTTAAACTTCTGACCTAAACCATATAAATATATTTTTCTCCTTTTCAGGTCAATTATAACTTACTCCATATTTACTTTTTATACTCCTGGCTTTTCCAGCAGATAATTTTTTTCCTGGGTTTTGAATTCTGCTAGACCTGGTCATTGCTTCTTTTTAAAGCAGCCTTAGTTAAAAAATTATCATGACTTCCAATAACAAGTCTTGCTAATTACAGTTATTACTTTAATTTTGCCCTCAAGTAATGACCAAGATCATGAGCTAATAGCATAAGATGTTATGTGTATGCTACTGTCCCACTCTAAAAAATACTTGTATGTGTGTAATTTGCAGCACAGGGGCACTATTTACATGAAAAACATTCACAGGGTTCTTCTGGAGGTTCTGGTAGTAGGTGAACCTTGTTCTCTCTCTCTTGCCCTGTGTAAGACTACCAGAAACACGAGAAAATAGATTCTGACTATAAAGGAAGAAAGTGAACTTAGTAAATTGGAAGTGGAGTCAAAAGCACAAAGTAATTAGACAAAATAATTTCCTTTTCTTCTCTAACTTCCAGATTTTTGGGGGTTTTATATTTATAGTGTTTTTAGCTCTGAAAATTGGAATTTTCTTTCCATTTGTCCTAAGTCAGGTAAATTTCTTTTATCTCACTTTAATCGTGACCTCAACATCTCCATAGCCTTAAGACGAGGAATATTAGAGGGGATGAGTACGTGCATGCTTTTCCAAGGCTCACAGCTTTGTTTTGCCCATACATAATGATGACAGAAGGCTTTTCTGTACACTTGAGCTCACGAGAAGAGGTTAATAGAAAATGAAAACGAGGGGTGTAGCTTGTTGCGCATGAGCTACGATGTCTTTGTTAGGAGCTTTGGTCAGGAGACACTTGCATAGCAAAACAGATTATGAGCTGTACCACTTATCCTGAGTGCCAGGTATTCCCTGACCCTTCCCTTTGCATAGGTCACAGCTCTCTTATTAGCTTTATAGTTTGGGAATGACTATAGCTGCACACACGGCTGGACTGCTACCAAACAGCCAAAGACTCTTTCTCGTCTTCTGCCCAAGAACAAAATGATGTCCTAGAAAGGTGCTGTGCATAAAGGTCACTTCTTTCATGACTTCCATGCCCTGAGAATTAACTCAAGCCAGTGAGGTCAATCTGATTATCTTTGGATCCAGGCATAATAATTACAAGCAAACTGTGGCCAGCTATACTAGTATGAATCTCTAGCTCTCACTCTGGCACGTTTCCTGATGAGTTTATGTGATGAAAAGATTTTGTGACTGCTGATAAATTTGCATTTCTGATTTTGATGCTGACCACTTCAACAGCAGCAAAAGCCTAAGCGCTGTCAGGCTTCTGGGCAACAGTGGTAATTGGTTCCCGAGACATCGTAGCTGATGATTTCGTTCTGCAAAGCTGCAAGCAAGAAAAAATTCCTGCAAGAACTGTTTCCAAAGAGTTGCATGTTTCAATAGCTGCATGTAGTGAAATAACAAGTGTGCAAGATGAAAGTGTTACCTCTGAAGGATGGATGTGAAATTAGCATTTTGAGAACTCAAATTGGAAAATCTAGAAAAGAAGTGACAGGTACTCACATAAGACTTGTGAGGGTGGTATTCCTACTGGTTACCAGTGATTTCTCTCTGTTAGGTGTCAGGAAGAGATTCTCATTTCCTTTCCATTAGAGTGACTGACTGTGAGTAGACTATTGAGGGGTCTGTGTTTGGGCCTCTGCTCTCTGGCTGGCAGGTCTGAACTGGGCTAGATTTTGAACTGGAATGACTGGCTGCACATCAACAGAAGTACCATGTACTTTTTCTTTCAAAGGGCTCAAAGACTGCCTGTCCTTGACAAGTTTTTTTGAAGTCCTTTGCTTGTCTTTGCTGATATTTCTGAGTCTCAGGAAGACTTTGCAATTCAAAGGAGCTAAAGCCATGATCACTCTTCTAGTTCTACATTGGTTGAGACTGTTTTGTATGGCAGGTTTAGCAAAGTGTCCTTCAGCCTCTAATGCAGCCCCTATCCTATCTGTTTTGTTTCTCAGAGCTATGTCTGGATATTCCTTTCATCTTCAAAATCATATGTTTATAAGTGGATTGAGTGAGGCGGGGACTGGCTCCTGCAGAGAAGTGCAATACAGAATCACAGAGTCATTCAAGTCAAAGGGACCTTTTGGAGTAATTTATTCCAAATCTCTGCTAAAAGCAGGACCAACTTATGTTTGATATGGTTGCTCCAGGCATTTTCTGTTTGAGTATTTTGCATCTCTCTCCAGATGGACAGTCCACAGCTTTCCAAATTCTACAGCCTGCTCCAATTTTTGACTATCCTCATTATAGGAAAAAAAAGAAAAAAAACAAAGAAAAAAACAAAGAAACCAGCCCTGATCTCTTACTGTTTCTTGTTACAACTTGTCTTTTGCCTCTAATCCTTTCACAATGAGCCTCTGAGAAAAGTCTGGGCCTGTCTTCTCTATTTCCTCTCATAAAGCAGTGGAACAGTTTTCTCTTCCCACTTGCTCTGCACAAACCCTGTTCTTTCCTTTCAGCTTCAACTTGTACGCAAGGTACTCCAGCCACTGACCAGTTTGGTGCCCCTCCACTGGATTCACTCTGGTGTGCCACAATGTCTTTCATTTATCAGAGTGTCCACAACATGATACAGTAGTCCAGATGTGGTCTTACACCTGATGAATAGAGGGGAAGAATTATCTCCGTGGAACTCCTGCCCACCTTTTTTCTAACCTAGCCCAGTGCTAGTTCATTCTCATCATTTTGAGGGTATCTTGGTGGCCAGTGTTCAGTTTGTAATCCATCTCGACTCACTACTGTTCTTCAAAGCTGATTTACATGTCTGGGATACCAATGGCAGCCTCTTCTGCTATCAACTGCAAACTCACTGGGAGTATGCCCCATCCTATTGCACAGGTCATTAATAACATTTTTAATCAGAGATGGTCCCTGTATCAGTCTCTGAGAGATACCATAACCTGCTAGTGGGACTGTGGAATAATCTTTCTTGCTGCTCTAATCTTCCAGGTTCAGGCTAAGCTTTGGCTTTCCTAATTCCAACCTTACATGCTCAGGTGTATCAAAATGAGAATTGAGTGCATAGAGAAAAGCATTAATGGAATTTTGTAACCCAGATTCTGAAAAGCAAGCCTGCTTTTAAGAATCAAACTGAAACCTGCTTAGGTTGAGAGCTATGATATAAAGATCTGGTTCTGTTGAGAGGTGGCTACTGAGATATCTGGCAGAATAATATGATCTTCATGCATTTTGGTTTCAAGTAATAATATATTTTCCAAGGACAAATTGAAAATCATAATGATTAAAAATAATTTTTTAATGTTGTACCAGAATTCTGTGTAAAGCAAACAATTTATCTGCTGTTTTTCTAAACCTGTGCTCAGTACCTGTGCTCAGATCTATGCAGGACTTTTTTTTTTTTTTTTTTATTTTCAACACGCAGATCAGTTGAAACTGAGCAGTGGTCCCCTATCTTTAGCTGCACTCAGGCATTCTAAATGTCAGTCCAGGTCAACACAAAAAGCACAGGCATCATTCACTGCCTGCTTTAAAACTATGCCAAGATGAGTAAATTGGAGGAGGGTTGTGCTGAGTAGTGACCCTGGGTCAAACACTGTGCCCTCTCTCTGGCTTCCAGGTCTGGCAGGTTGGCTGGCATGCTACTGTACTAATGCCTCTGGAATGCTTTCTTCACACCAGCACAGTGTGCTCCATATTAATTCTCACCAGTGAAGAAAAGCAGTCACTTGTCCAATGGGCTGCTTTCTCAAGCTATTCTCATCAGCACTGATGCCATGATCAGTCCTTCACCTGTATTGTAGTGTCCTTAGCTATAAATGGGTCTGAACTCATGGAAACAGGAAAAGTTGTGCTCCCAAAGAAACCAATAAAGAAAATCTCTCTGTCTCATGAGCAAGGAGTCAGTGTATGCTGGGGAATAGGACCCGCATCGTCTGTGACACTTCAAGCACAGAGTTCTTTCATCAGTTGGGGTATTTCCTGTATTTCCTGTTAAGGAAATACAATCCAATTACAAACACTGTAATATAAATATTATCAGTAAAGTAAATATGTCAGTTTGTCAATAATGGTGATAAGAATTTATATTAAATCTGCAGTTTTTATTTCACTTAATAAGGTTTTGGCATAGAAGCAGTAATGTCTTTTTGTGAATATATTCATATTTTTCAACCACCAGTTCATCTCCTAAGTGTTTAGTGTTTTATACGTGCTAATTTACAGTCTCAGCCCACTTGTGTTTGAGTCAGTTAGGATAAAGAGTCTTGCAGTAAAGTGTTTGGAAATTTCTGCAGTGAAAAATTTAAGTAAAATGTATTTCTATTAGAGAATTGGCACATTAATCTCAAAAAGCACATACAAAACCAATTATTTTCTTACAAGATTTAGAAGAATAAGGATGAAATGTATGAATGTAAGAATCAATGTATGCTGGAAAAATTTGAAATTGAGTTCACCAGCCAATTAAAAAGACCTTAATCAGGTGTGACATTTCATTTCCTTATTATCTTGTTACATTCCTCTAAAAAATGAATCGATAGATAAAATACTGTTTTCTCATTCTCAAAAAAGGCAAAACAATCCTGTTTGTTTTCTTTTCTTTTTAGCTACATTAGTGCCAAAGTCTGTTGTCAAAAAATCAAAATATATTTTCCTACATTCTTAATTAACCAATACACTGAATTTAGCATGTTTTGTGTAAACAGTATTAAACTGAAGATAAGAAATTCCTTTTTCATTGATCTTATTTATAACTCCCTTGATTATGTTTTTAAAAATAACTTTCTGTCATTGTTGTGTATTTCATGTCTCTTTCAAAATATTTTTTTTTCTGTTTTAAAATGTATAGATTGAGCTGAAAAGTGGAATATTAAACATATTTTTAAGAACTGGCATTGTCTTTACACAAGTGGACCTCTGGTCAGGACTGTCTTATTGTGATGGAAAGTGGAATGAAGTCACTGTGAACAAGGAGGGCTCTGTGATTTCAGCAACTATGAATGAACTGAGAGAGCAGGCGCTCGAACCCCGTGTTCAGCAGCTGAAAGTGAACTCACCTGTCTACATAGGAGGAATCCCACCTGAGATTCACAGTTTCTATAGAGAACTGGGGTTAGAACAAGGTAAGATGACACCGAGAAGAACATAACGTTTTCAAAAACGGATGTCATGCACCAGGTGGACATTCTGCTGCTGATAGTCTAAATTCATGAATGTGTAACGTGAATTTTTCCTCCTGCCCATTGTGATACTACCAGTTATCCCTATCCTTCTAGCTTTACTTAAACCTGATCCTTTTGTAATGCTATAAAAATTCTTCCAGTGATACCTGAGGCAATCTGACTGATTAGAGTGGACCTGGATCGTAGGAAATGATAAAGTGAGATGCCCAACCAGATGATCTCAGATCTTCATCAGAGAATGCCAGTTCACAGAAACCTGTTTTACTTGATCAACTTGTGTCACTCACAGATCTGGAATACAAAACCAGTGGGAGACAATAAACATAGCTTAAATCACTGCAATGAATCTGGATGCTGCCACATGGAAGAACAGCTGAGAGTTTATTAGTCTTTTTTAGGCAATACTGATTCTGATCTAAAAAACTAAGTGAGTATAAACCCTTGAATTTGGATTTTGGCTACAATTGCCATGATGTTTTCCTCATTATCAGAAGGAAGGAAGATGATCATATATTTAGCCATCACTGTGACCCTTCTGTTCTGGAACAGGTCAAATTTGTAGGGAAAAGAGAGAAGCATTAATTGTATCCTGATATTAATGGCCTTCACAAAAGGATCTCCTGTAGGAAATATAGTCAAAAAGTGTCTACTAAACTGGCTCTGTTTGGGTGTGTTTCTTCATTACTTATGAAACTGTTCATCAGTCATGGGCTATTTTTCAGCTACTGTGGACAAATATGTATCAGTCAGTGATTAGTGGGGAATCCAGTAAGTGGCTTTGAATGCATGAGCTCACCCTGAATGTGCACATTCAAGTGAGCTGTATTGGAGCCTTGTGATATCACAGCCATAGAATAGTTCAAGAATATTGTTTTAAGCATTCTTCCAGCTCTAGGTATCACATATAATATAATTTTCCTTAAGGTTCTGCATGCATAATATTTATGGCCCAAAAGAGCTGGCCAGTCATACCCTGTCAGTGTTGCCTCGTAGCAGATGGTGTAGCCTCGTGAGTGGATGCATTCGCAACTCCTGCAGCAAAGAGATCTGTGAACAAAGAATCTAGGGCAAAATAGCATCTAAAGTGGATATCTGAAGTGCATATCAAGGCATATCAATAAACATTTCTTTCCGATCAAACCTCCTCAGCATGCCACAAAATAAGATGGTGGCCATGAATTTATATGTAGTGTCTGAAGATAAAAACATTCTTGTGTGCTCCTAAGGTTTAGGTGAGCAAGATTAGATATTATAGCTTAAAACATACTTTTATGTAGGACTGCAATGATGTAGTGGTAAGATAGTAGAATATAGAGATCTTCCCATTTAATAAATATTTTGAAAAGGTTTTCTCAATCTATGGCTGCTTGATAGTTAATTTTTTAATAAAGGCATGGTGTTTTGCTCACAGCAAATAAGTGATAAATATTATTCTCCTCTTGCCTCACCTCCATGTGAGTTACAACTTTATTTTAAGAGATTTCAACTGGAAACTGTGGGCCTTTGCATGACCCATCCCGTGCCCTCCTGGGAGGTTCGAAAGGAAGCTACCTGTCAGGAATGTTTGTGAAAATTTGTACTATCTTTACTTATTCTGCAGGATGTCAGTGAGAAATCTTCAAATAGTAATAAATGTAGCTAAAAAGATACTAAAATAATGTATTAAAATAGATTGTACAGTATGCATCTCAGTGCAAATCAAACAGCTTCATTTTATCTTATGATTAGGATGCCTGGGCAGACTGGGACTAATTCTTTCCTCTGCCACAGACTAAGAAACTGAACCGGTCAGTGTGGAGTAGCCAGTTGAACTTAAATTAGGATGTATTCATTTTAAGGAGCAGTTTGGCCAAATTCCCTGTGTTGTGGAGAGAGAAAGTGTTTTAGAGGTTGATTCAAAATGTGTGTTCACCTTCAGTAGCCCTTTTTGCATGACTTACATATGGACATTAGATTCTCAGGTTGGGTGGCTAAGGACAAATACTACTCTTGTCTGTCATCTTGCAGTAATAAAGGCAATAGAAGTACTTAAGATATAAATAAGATGTAAATACTTTAGCTTTTATGAAGCTAAAGAGCAGCACTGATCTGTGGGAGGTGGATTTTTAATTAAAAAAATTAATTCTTAGATGAATTGAAGTCTTCAGTTTGGCTACTGTTTACTTTGGCTTTGTGTTAAGCACCAATCACTACTCAGATTTGAGACCCATTTTATATCAATTTATTAATTTTTCGTAAATGTAAAAGTTTTAACAATTGAATCCTGAATTTTGTAGTTGTGTTGTAACTGCAAGTGACTGATTTAACATATTTGTAATTTTGATAGGAATGTCACACACACACATACACAGAAATATATGGATATAGAGAAATAAATATAAAATGAAGCTTCTTAATTTTTTTATCATAAACAAGTAGTTTGGGGTTATGTTTCTGGAGTATGTTTATAAACAGCATATGAGTTATATCCCTGTAAGACAAAACTGCTATGCCTCCATCTGATCTCCTGAAGTTAATTGTAATTTTAATCTAGATATTATTTTCAGTTTAAGGAAGTATGTATATTAACAAAATAGTAGCAAGCAGCAGAAGGCTGATTTCAAAAGTCAGAGAATCACTTTTATGCTGATAATTTCAAAGTGAGAAGTGACAAAAGAGAAAGCGGAAAGGTATTTCCTTGTGGGATGGAATTGCTAACAGTGAAAGTGTAGATCAGTAAGGCAGGAATTTAGCAGCTTAGAGTCTTGAAAGTGCAGACAGAATGTCATGTTGGAAGTCAACATATTCACATTACAGTCTTTAATGTTGAAAATATAGAATTGAAAGGAACAGAAGTGTTTCTTAATGACTGCAGCTCTTTATGTGGTACTAATCCCTTACTGTTTGCTAGGTTTCGGTGGTTGCATGAAGGATGTTAAATTTACACGAGGTGCTGTCGTTAACTTGGCATCTGTGTCCAGCAGTGCTGTCAGAGTCAATCTGGACGGATGCCTATCAACTGACAGTGCTGTTAACTGCAGGGGAAATGACTCCATCCTTGTGTACCGAGGAAAAGAGCAGAGTGTTTATGAGAGTGCTCTACAACCGTTTACAGGTAGTGCATTGGTTCCTTAAATAAAATACATCATTTTCATGTCATTCTTTATTACTCTGTTCAGTACTTTTTTTTTAATCTTTTACCTCCTCTATCCTTCTCGATGTCCTTTGAAGAATACCTCTATAGGGTGGTTGCCTTAAATGAAGGAGGATCAGTATCTAGTGTGTGGACCCACGCTCGAACAAGAGAATCAGGTAAATATAATTTTAAGGTTTACTCATTCTTGTTTTTTGTAAGCTATTTAATGTCAGGTTGAAGGTGTTCAAGAACTGTCTGGACACAATCCTGTGCCCTGTGCTCTAGCATGACCCTGCTTGAGCAGGGAGGTTGGACCAGATGACCCACTCTGGTCTCTTCTACCTGACCCATTCTGTGATTCTGTGGAAATAATCCAACCACAACAGTTTTGATTAGTGAACCTTGCATAGTGTTTCTGAGAGGGTGAAACTGCTTAATGCTTCAAACAGGTACCAAAATAGTCATCAGCAGTAAAGTGTTCAGGCAAGTGTTTTCTTCTCATAACTCAAGGTATTTTCCAAATATCTATTAGATTATGTAATTAAGGATGTTAAAGGATTGAACTGCATTAACTGAGTAAGAGCAGCCATCTAGCTGTGTTCATATGTGCACGTTACATGAGTAGGCTAGAGTAAGTAAAGCTATCTTTTCCTACATATAACTTAGTGCTACACAATCAGGTGTAGAGAAAGGTGATACTGAGATAGCAGGCACAAGCTGTGGAAAATAAGAGGCCATGTATTTGCTAGGGACAGGAAGGTCTTGTGATAGTTTTTTTTAAATGACCCACACATGGGTGTGCTACTCAGTGCTGCTGAATGAGGATTCTTTTAACAAGTAGTCCACAGATTGTGTGTGAAAATGTGGCAATATTTACGAGAACAGTAGCATGTGGCTTGTGGAGAAGGTTCCAGAGCAGGAACATAATACATTAAAGATCAAATTTTTCATATGTCTTATGAAGAAAATTTTCCTCTTCTGGTCAGTGCTTTTGCAAACTTTATCAAGCCAGTACGTTTTTGAAGATCTACAGTTCTGTGTATTTTATTTCACTAACTTTCCCTCTTCTTGAAATTGAAGCCCAATTGCATTCCATCAGTGCAGAGCATTCTTGTGATTTAAGTTGTCCAACGTATCACCTTAAAAAATTATGTGATACGTGCATAAATATTGGACTTGCAGATGCATTCTTACACAACCTATACTTTGTGTACCACTCAGGAGGGGCAAAATATATGCATATTTTCATGTCAACCATCTGACAACTGTAAGGTTTGCCACAAATTTATGTTTTCAAGCTGACCACAGCACTGAGCAGTCCAGGTTCCCTGGGGTTGGACAATAATGGCGCTATTTAATTATTTTTGAGTTGGTTTTGTTATATCCCTTATGAGAAGACCATCTGCTGTACAGTAGCTTACCTCACCCTGTGATACACTTCATAACTAATGAAATCAATATATTTCTGTAGTAATGGAAGCTTTCTCAGAGTATCACATTCTTTACAGAAGAATCACAACTTCCTGGTATTTTTATAATTTCCATGCTGGTACCCTTATAAAAAAACAAGGCTGCATTCATATTTAATGAAACTAAACAGTAAAATTACAAAAAAATAGGCTATTTGATGGTGATAAAAGCAAATGATCATCAGCAGGGCTAGGGAGTCCACATGCATCTACAGCAAACTCATCATCCATCATCCTGCCATAGTGTTCCTTGGGTCTTTCCTCCGCATCCCTTGTGCAGTCATCTGTGATGAAGCTGTTACTGACCAGACCTTTACTTGGCATAGTAATATCCAAGAAATAGTTAAAGGTTATAGGAAATGGGATGACTTCTTTTTATTAGCAGCTCTATGCATATATGATCTTGATTTTCCAGTTCTTGAAAACATTTAAATTTTCCTTTTTTTTTTTTTTTTTTGTAATGTTTAGAAAAAAAAGATNAGCCTTTAAATTTTCCTTTTTTTTTTTTTTTTTTTTTTTTGTAATGATCAGAAGCAAAGGATTTTTCAAAAAGGCCTTAAAAATCTCTGCTTTGCCCCAAGAAAGGTGCATAGCATTGTGGAAATAGGAAAATAAATGGAAGAGCTTTAAATTTTTGAAGGACTTCTGTAAAAGAGAATGCAGATTTTTGGAAATGTTTCATAGTTGTGGCATTCTGTGGCTTAGATACCCAACTGATAAACATGAAACTCTTCTCTGTTGCAGTACTGCCTTGCTTCATTCAGTTGTATTATTACAATGCCTGTGTTTGTTAGCTACATACAATCCACCTCCTCTCTTTGTGAGTGATGCTTAAATATGTTTGATACATGAAATGTTTTTGGAAAATTGCAACAAGACAAGAAGGAATGTTATGTAGATGGAGTTTTGATGGTTTTGAAATATAGCTTAAACTGAATAGCTCAAGATGTGCAGTCATATTAAATCAATGCTGAAAAGTTACAACTCTAATAAATTGTATTTATGCTAATGGTTGAGTCTGATTTACTGCAGCCATTAAAAGTGAAGAATAGGGGCAATAGTCTCCTTAGAACTGCCATTTTCTCTATTTTCTATTTTATCCTTCTACAGTTCCACAAAATGTGCCAACTCCCTCAAGAGTTCACAGTATAAATGGTTACAGCATTGAGGTCACCTGGGACAAACCAGCTGGGGTCATAGGTGTAATTGAGAAGTACATTTTGAAAGCATATGAAGCGGATGGTCCCACTGTACCCATCACCAGTGCTGAGCTTGCTGATGCTGGTATGCTCACAGGTAAATGTTGTTAAGTACCATTTTTTAGGCATATCTAATAACACAGGATGCTTATCCCTCCTTTTGTTGATCTATAAAATACTACTTGTCTGTTTTTGTGTATACACAGCATAGATAACGTTTGAAAGGGTAATTATTTGTGTCAGCATCCTTGTAGTGATGTGCTGATTTCAAAGAACAATAGAAATTAAGATACAGCACAAATACTAAAAAACAATTCCCAAACTATTTATGATGTGGGGGAGAAATGCTTTTTTTGTTTGCTTGTTTTTGCTTAGTATATGTGATCTTTTTTTAACTCTTTCCCTATTGTTCCATCCAGTTCACCTAAATTAACTCTGAATGTGGGTTTCATATGATACTGTTTGACCTGATATATGAAAGCACTTGATATAGTTGCCTAATTTTGATCATACAAACCTAACTGATTTCAGTGGGAACTAGCTTACATTTGTGTTAATCACATGCTATGGTTGATGCCGCTGGGAGGTAGGTTATTATGGAATGAAGAAATTTGTGGCTTTGGGATTATGGGGTGAGAATGTTATGGAGAACATTTTGGGACATTTCTTCCTGCCAGGATAGTGTGGATGTGCCTTTCTGCTTTCTATGAATAAGCTGTCTTTTCTGGCTGCTACAAAGTTCCCTGGGAAGGAAGCACATTACAGCCAAGAATCTGGATTATGTTATGTGATGACTAAATGGGGCAAATAGTGCGGACCAATAGATTCATTTTTATTATCTCTACCATCAATTCTATAATTCATAACAATTCAAAAATTGTAATGACGCAATGCTCTAAGCTGGTGCTTTGGTTTGGCTCAGGTTTGGGCAGTACAACAGTCTTGGAAAGTGTGTTAACCCTCAGGCAGTGTGCTATTTCGCGAAGCCCAGGTAATAGTTTTTACATAAGTATATATGGTTTGTGTTGTTTCTCTGCCGTAACCTATGTGTACCTTTTCAAGGGAGAAATTGCACACATTTTATTTTCTCTGGTTTGAAATATCTTGACTATTTGTGAGTAGTGAACTTACCAGAACTGCATGGGCTTTCTAGCCTTACTGTGATTTCTTTAATGACCTTGTTGATTTCAACGGTCTTTATCTCTGCTACAAGGCAATACAGATTATATTGGTAGAAATTAAAGACTGTAGTAAAGACAAATGGATTAGGTACCTTACCCACAGCTGATGGTCAGAACCAATATGCTGTTTAACTTGGTGTTGTGCCATGACTACATGTCAGGGTTATGGAAACGTCTGCACCAGGCTGGACAGGTAAGAGGTTATCTGCCTGCACCTTACAGGAGGTAGAAGAAACAACAGACCTTTACATTAAATGGAGACAGTCAATGGATCCTGGTTCGTTAGCCTATTATAGCAGATAGAATCATAGAATCATCGAGGTTGAAAGAGACTTTTAATATCATCAAGTCCTACCATCAACCCAACACCACCACTGTAACCCCTAAACCACATCACCCAGCACCAGATCCAGACATTTCTTGACACCTCCAGGGATGGTGACTCCACCACTCCCTGGGCAGCCCAATCCAATGCCTAACCACCCGAACAGTGATACTTGTTTCTAATATCTAATCTGAATCTCCCGTCTCAGTTTGAGGCCATTTCCTCTTGTCCTCTCACTGTAGGCACAGAAGAAGAGACCGTCCCCCACCTCACTACAACCTCCTGTCAGGGAGTCCTAGAGAGGTGTCAAATAATGCAAAATAAATTAATGGAATCGTAAAATACCATGTTGAAAGGGAGCTCAATGATTATCTGATTCAATCTTTCTTGGCAAAAGCACAGTCTAGACAAGATGGCCCAGCACCCTTTCCAGATGAATCTTAAAGTGTCCAGAGCTGGGGAATCCACCACTTCTTGGGAACATTATTCCAGTGGCTGATTGTTCTCATTGTGAAAGTTTCTGTCTTGTGTCAAATTGTAGTCTCCCCAAGAGTAACTTGTGCCCATAACCCCTTGTCTTTTCCATGTAACTCCTGGTAAAAAGGGAGACTTTTATGTCCTTGTAACCACTCTTTAAATACTGGAACATGGTGATAAGATCTCTACTGATCCTTCTTTTCTCAAGGCTGAACAAACCCAATTTTCTCAGCTTTTCCTTATTTGACAGGCTACACAACCCTCTGATCGTCTTTGTGGCCCTTTGTTGGGGTTTTGGGAGTTCTCCTTCTGTCTTCTTTTTCTCTTGAGGAATTTTCCCCGTATATGTTGCCAGGGCGACAAATTGCTGGGTTCTTGGGAGAAAACAAAACACCTGCCCACAGGGGGAGGGGTCCAACTGGCTACTCTCTTTCACCTGGGGTTTTCTCATGTAAGGTGGGGGGATGTTGCGAGATTTGCACTGGAAACAAAGGGGGTTGGCTGCAGACCCCTGCTGGCCGGTGTTCTTGGCGTTCGGAGGAAGAGGCTGCCATCGTTGTGGAAGGAATTCGTCAGCGCTGCAGGCTTCTGCTTTCGACTGCCTGCCTTCTACCATGAGTGGAGCTTGCTCACTGGAGCGGCTGTCGCACCGGGACCCTAACACCCTACCTCACTAAAAGAGGGACCTTTTCACTACCTCCTGGGGTGCCTCAGGGAGAAACCCTGGGATTCCCAAGCCCGCCTTTCCCTGCCCTGCTGCCCATGTGCTTGCTTTGAGCCTTTGCTACATCGCAGCCCCGCACGCCCTGCCTGCGGAGACCTCCCGGGGTTCCTGCTGCACTCCGGAGTCTGATACATCTCGTCTCCCACCCGGGATCTGCTCATCTCTGCTGTTCCAGCCTGCTGTTCCCGAGGGTCCGGCCGGGCACCGGGATCAGCTGCCCAGGAGGTTTGTGCAGCCTTTGTTCCCTCCCTTCCCGGGACCCCGAGCCGCCATCACCGCCTGCTCCCCGAGCCCGCTCCGGAGCGCCCCCTGCAGCCGCGGGGGAACCATCGCACCAGCCCCGCTCACCGGGAGCCGCCGGCGCCCCTGCCGGCTGTGACCGGAACTGCACCCACGGGGAAAGGGCCCGACACCGAGAGAGGCTGGCACTGGGTTTGTGGTTCTGTTCGCTGTTACTGCCACAGTTATTGGTGTTCCTTTGCCTTGTTACACATATATATATATATATATTAGTAAAGAACTGTTATTCCTATTCCTCATATCTTTGCCTGAAAGCCCCCTTAATTTCAAAATTATAATAATTCGGAGGGAAGGAGGTTGCATTTTTCATTTCAAGGGAGGCTCCTGCCTTCCTTGGCAGACACCTGTCTTTCAAACCAAGACACCCTTCCCTGGACTCTCTCCAGCCTGTCCACATATTTTTTGCACAGCAGGGTCCAAAACTGAACACGATGTTCCAGGTGTGGCCTTTCAAACACTGAGCAGAGGAGAATAATGACGTCTTCATCTCTGCTGGAGATGTCCTTGTTGACACAACCCAACATTGTGTTGGCTTTGTTTGTCACAGCAGCACACTGTCCACTCATATGACCCAAAGAACTTAAGAATGGCTACATTCAAATATTGATCTATATGACTCTGTCAGATTATGACTGTGAGATGAGCTCAGTTGGTTGGAGCATGGTGCTAGTAACACCGGTGTTGTGGGATCAATCCCTGTACAGGCCATTCACTGAAGAGCTGGAATCGATAATTTTTGTGGGTCCCTTCCAACTCAGAATATTCTGTGATTCTCTAGATGCTCAGGAAGAAAATGTAAGAAATGTGCTAAGCATAGAATGAGTCTTCTTGTTAGTACAAATTCAGCTGGTTGGTTGTGGAATTCTTCAGCTGAAAGCTGGATTTGGACCATTGTGCTTAATGGTCTATGGTAGAATTGTCGGGTTTTTTTAATACATTCATTCTTTCTGTTTCTGTAACTGCTGTGGGAGTAATTGTTCCACTTCAGTTTTGTGTGTGCAAGAAGTGCTTCCTCTTGTTATTTATAACTCCTGCCCAATAGTTTAGTTATGTATTTTTCAATTTTGGCATTGTATGAAATATATAATTCATGTCCTCATGGTGAGGTCAGAGCTGAGACAAGTGTAAATTAAATCACCAATCCGAAGTAATTTTGCTTTAGTCTATTGATTTCAGTGAAGCCTACACAGGTGGGCAAGTCAGTGGACATTGAGAACTAGTTACCCACAAATATGAGACTCCCAGGAGAAGGTGTATCTTTCCCTGATGAATCATATTTCCTGATTAATCAAAAGTTAACATAAACACAGAACCCCACAGAAAATGCTGTCTTTGCTTACTTTTATGTTTGTTGAGAACGAAAAGTTTTGCTTGTTCTCTCTCTAACTTCAGGGACATTTCTTTAGCAATTCTTTTGTTGCATTCCATGAGAAAATGCTACAGTAACCCAAACAGCCAGGCTTGCTAATGCAACAGCAGAAAGGCACCTCAGCTCTCTGTGGGATCACTGATGAAGAAACTATGGTATTTTTCCACACCCTCCTTCAAATTTTCATTCCCTGTCAAGCCTAGGCCCTGCTTAATCTGCTGCTTGCAAATGTATCTGAGGGCACTGACAACTCTCTCTGTCTTATTTTTTACCTTGCAGCTTTTTAGGCCCATCTGTTGTGTTTTGGTTCGTACTTACACTGTAAATTCTTTTGAACAATTACAGTAGGGTCCTGAGTCATAACTGGAGCACAGTAACAGAAAGCTAAGAGCATTACCCATTTCTCAGAAGGCTGTACTGTGTGTGTCAAATTCAGAAGAACCTCTTGTACCCTTGTCAAGAAGAAGAAAAGCTGAGCTAAATATTAAAAGTAAAATAGGTCTTTAAGTGACCATAATCCCACAGTCTCAAATGCCTATTTCTGACTCCTCAGAAACCAAAATCCTTCAAAATCTGACCCTTGTAATCTTCCAAAATGTCAAACTGTTTTTTCATTTTCATCCAAGAAAGGAATATTCATCAGATTTAAATCCTTAAAATGAGGTTCTGACTGTTGAACCAGGAGTTTATGGGATAAGGTGATATATTTCAACATAGTGTTCAGTATCGTAGTCTAGGATGAGAGTATAAAGTTAAAGCATAAATTTTTGGGATTCAAAATGTACCATGCTTCCCCATCTTGCCTTCAGAGAAGCATGTTATAACATTGATACACTTTGGATGCAGCTGGTCACACTCAGAGAGTGAAAAAGGAAGTCCAGAGTCACCACATGAAAGATTTTTTTCCTGAAGGCTGAATTACTTTCTTCTGCATTCCAGTGCATACTACATGCTGACATGAAAATTTGGAATATAAACTAGAATCAGTATTTAAACAAATGAAAGAAGCTTTAGAACACACTGCTTCAGTGTGGTTTGTGATCAGCTTTTGCTTCTACTTTCCTTTGGAATCCAGAATATCAGAGGATCCTTTGGGTTGGAAGGATTATCTAGTCCATTCCCCCAGCTCAAGCAAGGCTGACTGGAGCAGGTTTCCCAGAACCATGTCCAGTTGAGTTTTAAATATCTCCACATATGGAGATACTTCTCTATGAGAAGCCTGTTCCAGGTTTGGCCACCATCACAGTAAAAAGCAATTTCCTGTGTTCTGTTGGAATTTAGTTTTCTCCCCAGGGGAGTGGTCACAACACCAAGCCTGCCAGAGTTCAAGAAGCATTTGGGCTCTCAGACACATGCTGTTATTCTCGGGGTTGTCCTGTGCAGAGGCAGGAATTGGACTCAATGATCACAGAATCATTTAGGCTGGAAAAGACCTCTAAGATCATCATGACCCATGATCCTTGTGGGTTCCTTCCAACTCAGGATATTCTCTGATACTGTGAGTCGTGTATTTCAATTTGTGTCCATTTGTCCTGTCACTGGGCACTAATTAGAATAGTCTGGCTGCTGCTTTGTTCCCTCCCATCAGGTTTTTATACATTTTGGTAGATCACCCTGAGCCTTGTCTTTCCTGAGATGATAGTCCCAGCTCTCTCAGCCTCTCTCAGAAGAGACATGCTCCAGACCTTTTATCATCTCAGTGGCCCTTTTGTATGATCCACAGACTTTCTGAGGGTGCACACTTCCCCCCATCAAGGTCATTAATGATGATATTGAACAGTATCAACCCCCTGGGATACAACCCCGCTGTGTTGCCTCTAACTGTGTTTTGTGCCGCTGACCACAATCCAAGCACATGCAAAACCCCCATTTTATAATTCCTATTTCTCTTACTGTAGAATTCAGGAGATTGACCAGCCTCTGATGGGCTCTAATGACGCCTACAAATAATAATGAAATAAAATGTGCTGCAAAAGAATTCACACACAACTGGTGTTTATTCCCTCTTACAGATTTCCCTTTCAAGTTTGTATGATTTTGCAGTTCATCCCACCTCTGTCATTGCTGCAATAGCCGAGGGTTGTTGTTGTGGCTGCACACGTAGTAACGAGAAAATTGTGGTCGACAGCTGCGATTCCCTCCTTCCCGTGACACGTGTTTGTAATTACTTTTCACCTTTTAGTCTTTTATGCTCAGCAGATGAATATCTCAGGAAAAGTTAATTTAATGATTTAATATGGTTAATCGAAGTGTTTGAGCTGTGCTGTGGTTTTGAAAGCTCTGTAGCTGGAGAGTCTCTCAGAAGAGGAGACGGGACCACCTGCCAGTGGCAGATCAGCCAGGGCTGGACAGCGGGGCCATAGCACTGGGCGAAGCTCTCTGCCAGCCTGGCAAATGCCCATGCTCTGGCAAGTGCTGTCAGCTCAGAGACTGTCCCTCTCAGGGAAAGCTCTGCCAGTCCCCTGCCTAAGCAGCCTGCGGCTTTGGGACCAGCCTCTGCACCCTGACTGCTGCCTCTGACGGGGTTCGGGGGTCACTGTCTGAGACGGATATTAGAAAACGCTGTTTGTCTCAGGCTTATTTCATCTGTGTGGGATGAAATAAGCAATTTACCACCAATGGGGAGTTGCTGCGTGAAGCTGTTAGTGCATTGCTTGGGCAATACTCTCATGCACTTGAAGTTATTTGAAAGCTCTTGGTTTGCACAAATGCTTTACACTCAAAACATTCTTATACTGCAGTTAATGAGATCTTTTTAAATGTATAGAAAAGGATTATTGCAAACCAACTAACATAAACGTATGTAGGGCCAGAGCACTAGGAAGACTCCCAAATCCCTGCTCCAAGCTGAGACAAACTTCTAAAGTTCTAAAACTTCTGATGTAGATAAGAATATTTGGCTGGGGCAGCTACTGCAACAAGGGGTAGCTGATAGACCTGTCTATGCCCATTAGGTTTCTGTGAGTTGTCAGGTGGTGCTTGAGCTCCTGATGACTCTAAGTCAGACTGGCAGAATGTAGGTTCCCTTCTCCTTTCATTTAGTTGGCTTTAGCAGACTAGTGGCATATTTTTCAATATATGAATTTTAAAACATTAATTATATTAATATTCTACAGTATTAAGATTCAAACTTGATTGAGTTTAGACCTAAATGAATCTTGTTCACAGTCCAATGCTGTTGTATAAATTTATTCATACAAAATGTAAATTGTGTGATTAAATAAACCTGAGCATTTTATCAAAATTATATCAACTCTTAGATACATACCAATACTTTTATTAATAAAAATAAGTTAATTTCTTGATTTTTTTCAGGCTAGAAAGGATTATTATGTTTTTATAGACATATTAAAAAAATCTGCAAAAAAGTAAACCGTATTTCTTTGTCTCTCTGCAAACTTTTAAAGGTAATCATACTGCAGAAGATAAGCAATGATGAAGTTGTTTGGAATGATCAAGGGTAACACATAGTGATAGATATTACAAAACCAATGCTTGTTGTGATTAATTAACTCTTGGTGCAAAATTTGTACTGTTGGGTTAAGGTTTTCTGCAAACTGAAGCAGCTAGAGGGTTGCCCTGTGCTATGGGGAATGTAACAGGTTTCCTTGAACCACTGCAACCTGAATTGCATCTTCAAAGCCAGTGGGGCCTGTGTATGGTTTGTTATGAAATATATCTGTTGGGGATAAAAGGGATCTTTCAAGCCACCTAAATGCAATAACTAAAGAAAAAATTTTGTTTGTTCTTATAAGCCAAAGAGTTGGAATAGGTGCCCTCATGCTGAGTAGTTCTTCATTTTATGACTTAGAAAGATGCCTTGAAAATGCAGATGTATGCGACAGATTGATGTGCACAGGCTTTCGGTTCAGAAATGCATATGTGGAAGACACATGTACTTAAACAGTTTTTGCTACAATCTGTCAAAAACAAAGTCAGTTGAGGACTTCCCTTTCTGATCAGTGGACTGTGATTAAGTGTACTGTGGCAATGATGCATCTCGACACACAAGTGACTTTGTTGGACAGATGCTGTATGACCTCGGGCATTCAAGTTAGCTAAATAGTCTGGGTTTGGGAAGGCGAGATTTGGTAATTTTTGTTTTTAAAGCTTAGACAAGGATTAAGGTAAATCTAAAGGTCAAGTGTTGTATCGCAGTAAGTGTATTTCAAAATAGGTCCTCATGAAATAGCATGTTAGGGAGGAAACAATGAAAAATATGGAAATGTCCCTTTGGCAAAAAAATACACTCAGCTCATGAAACAAATGGAATTTGTGTGGTGAGCTCTGTTCAGAACCTTAGCATTCAGCAGCAGAGTTTTCAGGCTTCATATGCAAAGTAATGCCTGGTTATGATTAAAATTAGCTAAATTTAGTTGTTAAAGAAAAAAAAGGTTGAACTAGTTTTGCAAAATAGTCCTCTGCCACCGTCTTAGCTGAGTGCAGTTTTTATGGAAGTGAGGAAAAGAACTTCTGTGTTACATGTGTAAGATTAAATAGCTTTTTTTGGGTGTGAGTTGTGCATGTAGGTGAATGGTTTTGCTTATATGGGAGGGCTCCATCAGTAAATATATTTTAAAAACCTCGCCTCTATTTATATTCGTATCATCAATCCATTCTTCAGAGTAAAAGGTCCATAAGTTGCTATAAGCAGGTGTGTCTTTTCATCTCTGAAGACCTGGTGAATTCCTGAAACAACTTCATGAAGCAGCAGGATGACAGATTGCAACAGTGAAGCAGCTGCTTTCATAAAATTCTTTTAACTGGATGAGAAAATTGCTATAATACTGTAATTGCCTTTGAATCTATTTTTCAGATTTTGTGAACAGAATATTAGCCCTCATACTGTAGAGGTAAACCATTTTCCTTCGTTGTTGATGAGAAATACTAGTTTTCTACTCAAAATCTGCCAGAATGCTGAGGAATGTGGCTGTGTTACCTAAATGTACGAGACCTTCCTTTGAGAGTCACTGAACAAAAGAAGTGCCTGCTTTATGGAGAAGTGAAGGGGAAAAAAGCTGGATATGTAAAGTTATATACTGTATGCATTGGAACAGTGAATGGACATAAAGATGCAACTAACTCTGACTAGTCCACACACCCATTTTACCATAAATTCATTGTTGACCCCTTTGCTATTGCCCATATCCATGTTGTTATCCCTCATCTGCTGGAATGAACTTAGCGCTTTCTCTCTTGCACAACTCTAAACCTTGACTTTCAATATTGCAAATAATTAAAGACCATTTAAATAAAAGTATAGAGAATTAAATACTAGTTTTGCATATAAAGTGGGCTTAATGTTCTAGGTGTGATTCCAGATCACTCTTTTAGACTGTTAACTTTACATTCATATTTAACAAATGACATTATTCAGTTTCATGGGGTCACTGTGTCAAAATGTCTGTGTTAGAACTTTAATTTATTTCCAGAGGTTCTTTGGGCAGATAGCACTGGTGTGTTAAAATGATTTAGCATATCCACTTGCCCATGTGGATTTTAAGGCTTCGAATGTAGTCTGTGATGTAAATTTTGAGTCTAGGTGGATTCAGCTGCTCTGTAGTGGCAGACTGAATGTATGGGACTCATATCCCAAACGTGTGAGGCTGACCCTCTTCTTAAATATTGATGATGTCTCTAATCCTATCTCCTGATCAAAGTGACAATTCATCCACCTCTCTCCTGTTAGCATTAATAGAATACATGCAAGTGTGGCCAAATTTTTCTTTGTTAGCACCCGTCTTGGAAAGCCTGATGGACTCTTATCAGATCAGCAATTATTGGGTATAGACAAGAGATGCCAGTCTGAGAGTGTGATAATTGAGGAGTTAGGGAAAGTTTTTTTAAAGCTGTCAGCCAACTTCATTGGATCATAGGCTATTTTTTACTGCAAAATTTATTTTGCTATTCTTTAAATTAATTCACGTGTATCAGTGATGATCTTTGCTATGGGACTGCTGACTTTGTATTTCAACATAGTCAGGTGCTGAGTGTAAATTTCACTGACTGACTGGAAGTGCAGAGGAAATGAGTGGGTAATGAGAGCAGAGCAGCCAGTTCTTTAATTGAATTAAAAGCTGGGTGACACCAATGCAGACACCTGTCCAATTACAGACAGGCCAAGGTGTTTACCATTGCTGTACAAGCGATTTGAAGATGACAGAAATCTTTCCGCCCACAGATTAACATAATGAAGGAGAACAGATTACAGTGGATGCTGGCCAAATAGATAGGATGGCAGCTGAGAAAAAAGTAGTTTGCTGAAGTATGTAAATAAAATCTGTGCACTTTATATTGCCTGCCTATGCACATCTGTTTCTTTGTTAAAAAAAAAATAGTGCCAGAGTACACATGAAGGAAAAACATTAATTAGGAAATGAAAAAATTACTTTTTAAGTTGCTGCCTTTGCCGAATGAATTTTTTAACATAAACCTCCTGTAGCGAAAGGGTTTGTTTGCTTTTTTTTTCCATGCAAATTCTCTCAGCCTTTCACAAACCTACCTATGCAATGGGAAGTCTGTTGTGCTACAGTTGCTTCATATAAAACCTTCCTATTTTGTCAAAAGTAAACCAAACAGCCCAGTCCAAACCTTCTACATGTCCTGGCATCTTTTTGGATATGTGTGATATTCTGCAGCTCTCAGTGCTTGAAGCCATTGGTAACCCTACAGGATGTCTTCCATGAGGAAACACAAGGAGCATTAATTCACTCTTTCATAAGAAACAAGTGCTACAAGAGCTAAATGTACAAATCAAACTAAATTGCTTCCTAAAGCACAGCAAAGTGAATAGAGAGATGGCATATATACAATGCCATGCTCCTCTTGACCAGGAACTTGCAGATGTCACAGTTAGAGGATTTGGTTTCTGCTTGTGTTTACTTGCGGAAGGTAATTCCCAAAGCACCTTCTATCGCTATCTCTCTGACTCTGTAGCTTCTGTGCCAGAGCACGAGGTGTAGCGATCTCTAAAAGGCGTCTCTAAAGTGAAGCCAGGATCAGCTATATACACTCACACACACGTGCACGCACAAACGCACAGATAGCTTCAGTAGTATGGGTCGGCGGCAAAGAGGCAGGAAGGCTCTCTGTGTAGAGTTCCACAGGAGCAGTTTATTGCTTCCCCACCGTGAAGGGTTCTCGAGGCAAAGACCGAGAACAATGCAGAACTCAGGTTTAAGTAGGGGAGTGGGGCAAGCACCAGGGACCAATGGGGAAGCTCTGGGGGAGTGGCGAGGGGCAAAGGCCAATGGGGAGAACAGGGAGGGGAGAACCTTCTAAGGTATGAAACATATAAAGTAGCAAGGGGGCGGAGCGGCCAACAGCCAACCAGGGAATCAGAACTGGGGTAGATTAACATAACAGAACAATGCATCCTGGGAGAAGCCTTTTGGTGGCCCTAACCTGTGGAGGTTCTTTTGGTACTAGGGACTTGTCCCACCAGTGGACTCACTTTGTTCCTTGTAACGTAAACTCACCAGCAACCACACCTTCTATAGTTTCCTGTGTTTAACCCTCTATGATCTAGAAATAAGTGGAAATACTGTCTTGTGCAAAAAAAAAACGTTTTTGGGCTAATGGAATTTCTGTGATGAATAATTGAGTGTAGATTCCAATACTTCCAATACTTTACAGACATAGTAATGCCTGAAGGGAGGGCCATACAAGAAAGCCAAAAAGGGACTTCTTACAAGGGAATGTAGTGAAAGGACAAAGGGTAATGGCTTTAATCTGAAAGAGGTTAGGTTTAGATCAGATATTGGGAAGATACTGTGGTCATGGTGATGCACTGGGGAACAGGTTGCCCAGAGAAGCTGTGGATGCCCCATCCCTGGAAGTGTTCAAGGCCAGGCTGAATGGGGTTGGAACCAGATGATCTTTATGGTCCCTTTCAACCCAGACCATTCTATGAAAATGTTATTTCCTATTTTCTGTCTTTCTGATGGCTCTTAAAAATATTTTCTTTCCATCACAGGAAGATTACAGGGACATTTCTTTGGTGGTGACCAACATGGCATTCTTTTTCTTTCCTGTCACACTTACATTGGATGTCAGTACAGCTCTCCACTGTTAACTGGGGATTTGCGAAATCAAAACTATAACCAGAGCAAGCAGATGCTAGTCAACATCTGAAGCACTACTCTGAAGTATAAGTGATTACTTCTGAATATCTCTCCATTTGTATGAGAAGTGCACCCCAGAGAATTCAAATAGAAAGATCATTGCTATCCGACCTTTGAAGTTTTTTGATTGATTGCAAGAAAAGGCATAAACTTTGCTAATTCAGTGAAAGCTAATCTTCTGTTTTCTATGTGTACACACCTATTACTAAACACAATATAAACACGTACAGACTGATGGTTCTACTCGGAAAATACTATATTTGTTCTGTAGCTGTTAATTTTCAACATCAAATTCTCCATGCCCTTTTTGTGGTTATAAAAGCCTTACATGGGGAAAAAGATTTTTTTTAATGCAACGCAGTTATGTTGCATTCTGTTAGTGTAGTAACCCAGTGAAGAGCAATAATAAGGACTAATTTTGTCCACCTGTTTGTGTACATGTAATGCTGAAGGGATTTTCAGACTATTTGTACTGTGGGACACTTGGCCACAAATTAAGGTTCTTTGACGTGCTGGTTTTTTTAAGCTGATTTGCAAAATCCCGGTGTTGGACAGTTTTGAACTAACATGGTTTGCTATAAATTTTATTTTTTTAATGAAACACCACATCAATTTTGCTAGATCTGTGAGAGTCAAGGTGAGAACACGGTTTGAAATAAAACTTGACATGAATTGGCCTTAATTACTTCTGTATTTAGATTCTATATTACTTTATTGTTGGACCTACTTTGAAATGGGAACTGCTGATCTTTCTAAAAATGACTCTAAACTAAATTTTTCCCCTTGTAATCCTTCTGTAAGTCATAGTTCAAAATGTTGAAAAACTTCCTTAAGTGGTAAGCAGTGATTTGATGTATTTGTTATAAGGAGCCGATGGATATGTGAGAATTTAGTAACTTCTCTTCACTAACATAAGCAGGACCTGAAATGGAATAAGGCTCCAGATCTTTTCTTCTTGTGAACCCTTGGGTACTGTCACCTGGATTATGTTACTGTAGTAGTATAGCAAATGTATGGTCTATATGCTGCCACTGAATGGAAGACAAGTGGGATGTTTCATAAAAAAAGAGATTTCAGCTTATGGATGACTAGGGACATCATTGGAGAGGAGGCATTAAAAAAAACTTGTTCTGGGAGACAGTGAAAATTCCTTGGAAAAACAGAATGAATAACTGAAAAAACTTTGAGACAGGGATTAAAAAAAACAAAACTCCTTTATTGTCATTGTTGCATTAAAATATACACCTCAGTTTTGAAGTAGTATCTGTTTCAGTGAGCATAACTAAAGAAACACTGGTGCATCTTTTGTACTAAAAATGAAATAAAATATAATTTGCTCTTAAATTATTTTGTAAAATTTAAGTCGTGGATGATAGCAATGAAACCTTAAGGAATTTTTCTTTTCCCCTGTAACAGTGGGAGCCTGTAACAGAAAAGTTTATTTTCCCTCTGCATGTGTCTGCATGTAATCAGTCTGTACACTGTACATGCATAACACCTTGCTTTTTTGTGTTGCAGGTGTATTGACGGGTTTGCATCCGTTCACAAACTATGCTGTAACCCTAACTGCTTGCACTTTGGCTGGCTGTACTGAGAGCTTGCATGCATTGAACATTTCCACTCCACAAGAAGGTAAAGTAATTTCAAAGGTCTTGACTTCCACATTTCAGTCATGAATAATAAAACAGGAGAAGAGCTAAACGCTGCAAAGCCATTTGCTGGAAAACCCCAACCTAATTTGATGACAAAGTGCATTGCCAGACCATAATTGCTCCATTTTTTGGGGGGTGCGAAAATGAATCAAACTCCATACCCTTTAATGACATGCATCTTTAATAGCTGTAATGCAGATTAATGGGCTTTTTAATTGCTGTTACATTGTTCATGCAAGAGCCTTGTCATTAATATGAAGCATCTGAAAGATTAATGAAAGCTTCCTCATTTTACTATGGCTCAGAAGTAAATCTAGAGACAGTCTGACTAAAAAGAATTGATTGTATGGCACAGTATGAAATTGAGAATCAAACGGTTGATTTCCATGGTTTCTTTTAACCACTAAACACCAGCAATAGGCAACAATTATTTCAGTGTGATGAAACTGCCAAATGCCAATTGAGTTATTTATTAATAGCTGTTCAGATTTTCCCTTTTTATTCCTAAACACTTTTATATGTTGTTGTGCTCAAACTTAAAGGTTGTGAGTGTAAATTAATGCTTCCTATGCTTGCATTAAGAACTAGGGCAAAAAGAAAGAAACAATGCATTCAGTTCTGACTTTAGAGTCTAGGCTGATATGTAATGCACATCAATAACTAGAACAAATGCCCCAAAAATATCAGTGACATATCTAACTTCATCCTCAATTAAACATAAAGTTCACATCTCCTGGTTCTGTCATCCTAAAGCCATATTAATCCAGTTAAAATAATCAGTTACTCCAAATCTACACCAGTAGAATAAAGAAGGCTTTGACATGTATTTATTGGACAGTAGTTAATCTGCCATGATGCAAAGTAGTTTTCAAAATTCCCTCCCTCCCACAGTTCTTTGTTTTATCTTCTCATGTAAACTAGGTTGTAATACAGTACCAATAAAGAAAATTTTGGCATGAAGTCATGTGAATTATAGCCATAATAATTAAAAGGATGCTGAAGTGTTGAACTGCTGCCAAAGCAGGTTGTTGTGCAAGGTGTTGTCTTGATGAGGACAGTGCTGAAGATTGCAGTCTAACATTGCTAGAACAGAGTTTTGGCGTGACCATGTTAGTAACTGCCAGCAGCACCAATCAAATCAAAATCCAATTTTTGCCCCTTGGATGTTCAAGATAAACTGACTGAGATTGTCCAGTGGCATTCTCCATGAAAGGGTGCAGCCTCTGACAGCCAGATAGTTAATGGACCCTGTGATATAAACGTGAAACACATTATTTCAATATTTGTGTATTTCTTTCTGCTATGTTGTAGCAATTAAAAATAAATTGTTTATGTCCTATTTTCTCAGCTTAGTGAATAAAGCAGAAATGCTTACCTGTCATAATGGAATGGTTTAGGCAAGAGTAGATTTTTATTTTTTTTTTCCCAGAGATTGAATAAAGCCATGGGGAACATATGTTTTATCCCTCAGAAGAATTGAACAAAAAGTCAATGTGTGGAATTTCTATTTTTGGACGCTCTTGTTGCCTGCTCTTAGTAACAATAAATTGGTGATACAGAAGACAGACACCATATCACACCCTCCAGCTATCCCTGTTTCCCTATTGAAACATTCATTACTTTATATTGTTTTCACATTGCCAGGCACTGCTAGTTATTGTTTTAAATTGCTAGCACAGAGCTTGTAAATTACAAGATATTTCTCCCAGACTAAGGCCTCAGCTCTGCTCCCCTTGTGATATTCACTGGGATTCCTTGTGTTTCTAATGTATAACTCAGTGGAACAGTGAAAGAACTTGACTCTTAAATTATTATCCATTGCCAACTTCCAGTATGTTGTATGCATAAAATCTACATTAAACAAACATTACTAAGTGTATTGAATTATGAAAAATTTGAAATAAGGGGCAGTGCCCAAGAACACATCACCTGCATTGGTGATTAGGATGATCATTTTGTAGTTAGGAATAAAAAACATGAAAGAAGAGAAAATAATTTGTATTATAAAAAAGGACTGCCCTAAAATTCTGTACCCCTCACCTTGCTCAGTGTTATCAAGCTGGAAAGATAAAATTATAGAAGCATAATTATTCTCCTAAAAGCAATGAGTATATTGCCATATTTCGTAGAAGTTACTGTTTGGCTAGATATCCTCACAAATGTAGGAGACTTCTCAAAATTCTGATATGTTGCAGACATAAAATCGCTTCTGAAATTCCAGCTTTACCAAAAATCGTTCTGGTAGTAGCTTCTCATTGAAATTCTTTATTATTTGTGGAAAGACGATGTAGTATAACTTTATACATTTTTTCACCAGCCCCTGAAGATGTGCAATCACCCACAGCAATATCCTTTCCCACGTTCCTGCTGATGAGTTGGAGTCCACCCAAAACACCAAATGGTATTATTACACAATATACTTTATATATGAATGGAATACCAATTTACTCTGGAAATGGAACTAAGTATGTTGTAAAAGGTGAGTTCTCTGCTAGGTAGCATGTCAGATGGATATCTCACAGTTGCTATGAATAATTGTGTGATTGACCCCTTCTTATTTCAGAGGAAAGAAAAATAATTCTAAAATTGGTTGGATGCACTTTAAACCCTGATGGGTTTAATATTTTAAAACATCTCACTTTTGTTGGGACTCATAGAAATTAATGCCACCATGGGTGGTGTAGCTAAATCTTGTGCTTCTTTCACAGGATCTAAGTCATCTTTTTAATGGTTTTATAACATTTTGATCTCATACCATGCAGCTCTCAAAGCAAGTAAACTGCAAACTGTTGAAGACATGTACAGATTTAGTAGTATTTCTTACTACCTTCCTTAAATATTCTTAATTAGAGAGATACCACATTGCTTACCTGAATAGCCTCTGTTTAATTCGTTTATTAAAAGTAGAAATGTATAATCTGGTATTTTCTTCTGATAATGGTTGTGCCATGTGCCAATAGCCAAATTATATCAGTGCTCTTAAACTATTACTTTGACGTTAAGTGCCTGTTATTGGGCAATACAGTGAAGCATGATAATCTGATTTTCTATTTTAATGTAATTGGTGTCGTTTAATGAATTATCCAAATTACTTATTCAGACATTATGCAAACAACAACAAAAATAATAATTAAAAAAACCCACGAACAACAAAAACAAACTAAAAAAAACCCAAACAACCAAAAAAACCCAACAAGAAAATAGGGAGCTGGAAGTGTCATGCCACAGCATAAGCACTATTGTGGACCCATCAGAACTTGTATGTGTTAGTAGGTACAAGTGAAAATAAAGCATTTTGTATTGGACAAATTGGGGGAAAAAGGGTACCAAGACCCTACTTTCTTTTTAATGTGAGGCCTTAAAATTCAAAGCCATTTCTGCATCTTGAGTCAGTGTAAAACATATTTAAAAATTCATATAGTTCAAATTTCTTTGCCTTGCACAGGCCATAAGGTACTGGTGTGGTGGGTCAGTTTTGACACTGAAAAATGAATCCAGTTAGAGAACCTCCTGAAGGCTGTTGATGATCGCTATAATAAATAGTGCACACTTTAAGTCAAACTTTTTCATTCTGTATTCAAAGGTAATGGATTTTTCGTAACCATAGTAACCTTAGTGTATTTCTGGATAAATACATGAGGTATATACATTCTGGTTTTATTTTTGAATATAAACTACCACATTATGTATTACTAATAATATGAAAAATAGGATATAGGTTAGCATAATGACAGCTCAAACTAGTGCACATTTTTCTTCTGCAAAAAATAAATATTTATCAAAAGTGTAGGTTCAATTAATTTCTCCCCCATCTCCCCAGTTTTCTGCTATTCTTCAGTGCCATTTATCTTTTTTTTGCAGGATTTCTATTAATCTCTCATTGCTGTATCGTAGCACTGTTCTTAAAAATTTTGAAGTGCAGATAGTTGCGCTTCCAATCTTACTGAAATCATTACTGAAAGTTCATCATAGGTTCATCATTCTACCAAAATGTTCATCTGCAACCTGGTTATAAGTGGGCAAGCTATGTAAAACATTTGAGGAAGTGTTCACCAGAATATATTTCGGTTGGTTGGGTTTAGATTCATGTCTGAACGTAGTCTGAATTACAGCCAAAATGAATGCTTATTGATAGAAATTATGGTCAAGTGACTTTTGTAATTCTTCTTTGAAAATATAGAAAAACATAAGGATTCGACCCTTAAATCTTGAGTGATATGGCAGAATACATTCAGCTGAAGTAGTCAGATGAAATCTCATCTGGTTCATAAGTTTCCTAGAGAAGCTCTTGTTGCTTTTATGTAGAAATTATTTATTTATATTTTACTAGAAATTTTTTATATTTTTGGTCCTAGTGAGCATTTAATGACTTTGATTTCAATTAATTTTTAGGCAGACATGGATCTAAAGAAAACAGAAAATCTTACTTATTCAAAAGAGAGGGCTGGTGGTTCAGATCATGTTACAATACACTGTATGCCACAAGAGCCACTCTTGCCTGCCATTATGTACGTGGTGTGGAGATCAGTCTGTTTACTTTGGATCCATTTTATGTAGCTGCCCGTTTCTCCCTCTGCCTGAGGGAGAAGTGGCAATGTGAACCAGCAGGCTGGGATTTGGGTCACTAGAAATCCCAGTCCTTGTGAATCAGGTTTATTGAAGATCTTTCTAAGATCTGCATGTATCTTTAATTTGACCTGATTTTGCTTCCTTTCAGAGCCCAAGATTTTCCACTTTGTAGGCTTGATTTAGAAGAGGTGTAACCTTTTTTTTTCCCCCAAGGGCTACAGTTTTGTGGTGAAAAGCTGCAGCTTTTGGCTTTGGGGTATTACGTTACACACATCTTGGCTTTTTCCATATAGTTATCCTTTCGTTTCCAGCATTTATGCTAGTGAAGTTGGTGACTTATTGCCACAACATCATATACTATTGTCCCTAAACAGAGAGACAAAGTTCATTGTGTCTAATCTGCTTCCTATTTACTCACCAAAATTATTTTCTTAATTTAGTAACTATATGACTTAGTTCCTGGCCAGTAGTCTATACCAGAAAATCATAGATTCTTTCTGTGCTTTTGAAGTGCTGTATCTATTGAAATGTGATGGTTTTCTAAACCTTTCTTTTTAAGAAGATATAGATTGTGTCTAAAAATTAGTACTTCACTGACTTTTATTTCAGACCATGGAAAGGGCTTCACTTTAGGCCCATACTAATCAATCCATAACTTGAGGAGGGATATGTTTTCTCAACACCATAATGGCAAATATATTGTTCGCTTAATTTCTGATCTTGACAGTTGTTCAGGGCTTGAAATACTCATTGATTTTCATGGAAATTCAAGTGTTTGTTTCCTCTAGGGGTTGAGCTGTAATTAACAAGGAAACCCTTTAAAAGCACATATGGCAAATGTACACTTTACCACATTGAAAAAGAAGACCCATTAGGCATCCATCATCCATTAGTGCCTTTAAATATTTCCCCCATATTGACAAATTTGGTTTCTGTGTTGTGAGTAATAAAACACTGAAATGAAGCCAGCCCCTCTAGCACAACACCTGTATTAACTGTCTGCCTGTGATGTTTCTGCTTCCCACCTTCATGCATTTGCTTTATGTGGTGTATGTTCTACTTCTCTATGCAATCTGGGTTGTATTTCACATCCTATATTCCAGTGAAAGCCTAATGTCTCCGACAGATGAGCCCAGAGGAAACAGTCCCAGATCCCAGGTGAAACTTGGGCTGTGTGAATCCATGCCCCTGTATTTATGCTTTCAGTTCGTCTGTGTGTGAGTGCGGAAGCTCCTGTAACCAAGGACAACATCTGCAGCTCAGGAGAGTAGTTGCAGTAGGGTTCTGCTCCCCCAAACCTTCAGACCTTACTGTGCTGTAGATGATTAGCAGCTGTGAGGAGTTGGAGGAGCTTGTACAGTGATCTTCAGAGCTCTTAACATATTGAACTTAAAAAGGCTTTTGATTTTAGGGAAACGTCAGTGGGTTTTCCCTGGGAACAGGAAAATATTCTTCTCATCCAAACACAGATAAAACTGAAGCTTCTACTTTGAAACATGGAGAATTCTTAATGTAATTATTTTAAAGATATTTTTAAATTTATGCAAAGTATCCCTTGTCTTCTCTTTTGTTTAATTTAGTCTCAGGAATTTTCTACCTGCCTTAGATGAAAGGGGCAGCAGGATGGGTTTCATCCTGAAAAGTGCTGAACTGCAGTGGCCTGAGCTGGTGGTGCCAATACCACCAGCAGAAAGGTGGTCTGATAAATGCAGAATGTTATAGCATAAGCAGAGATGATCGGATGTGACCCACATGCCCAGGTTTTTTTTGTGGGGAACCTTACTGATGTGAAGAAACTTGAGAAAAAAGGTTAGAGCAAAATATTCCTGTATTCTTAAAAGCTGGGCATTTGATGGACTGAGAAATGGTGTTCATTGTTTAACATGTTTACAAAGGGAAATTACTTTGTGGACACTTTAGAAAACAAAACAAGACAGAAAAGTATGAATCTATCTTTGCTCTGAGCTTGGCATTGAGGATGTATGTCTTCATTTTCTGCAGCACTAGGTACTTGACAATGTTAACAAATTGTGTTCATATAATTTTCCTAGCAGAATCTAATGGTTCTCATCATGAATCTTTAAAAGGAAGATATTCTTATTAAGACTCAGCTGTATGAAACTTATTTTTCTCTGCCAGCCTGAAAGAAGTGTTTCCAGTTTTTCAGGAAAGAGATTGTGTCAGCTACGTTACAAGGGCAGATCCTCAACTGAGTTAAACGAGTATAGAGTTATCCTAAATTGCATATCCAAGAGTTTATAAAAAAATGTGACAGAGTACTTTGTACCAGGTTTCTGGGCAAAATATTAAGGAGGGCCTTGGAAAAGTTGAGAAAGAGCTGTCTTCCCAGTTTTTGTTCTAAGAGCATGAACTAAGCTTTAGCTTATTCAAATTGTTGTTTGACCTGAGCATGGAAAGGCTGATCCTACAAAACCAGGTTAGGACGGGAGCCTTGTTTTTCTGTGAGGAAGAGACAGATGTTTGACATCTGTTCAATCAGGGCTTAACATATCTGAACTTAAAAAATGGGAGAATCCCAAATTAGTACCTGTATTTTTTATGTAGCTCTAAACCAGTAGTGATTACAGTACACATCATGCACAGCCATGTGCAATGACTACATTTTGCAGAAGAACTGGCAAAGTTTTTGGTCCTTTATGCCCCATGAATACTGCTTGTTTTAAATGAGAGTTCATGATAATAAAAGCAGAATTCTTCATAATATCAGTATTGCACTGATTGCCAAGTGAAACAATTTGTGCAAGAAAATCCACAGAACTGTATGTAGAAGATAATTGCAGTGAGAAGTATCACTGCAAGAAGCTGAACCACTGAGAAGAAAATCCTTATTATCGTATGTTTAAGATGTTGTTGTTGTGGTTACTTTTCACGTTTTTCAGCCATAGCCATGTTTAAGAACAGCAATATCCAACCCTAAGGATTTGCATTCCTTTGTTTTGGGTCCTGCTCAAAGATGACAGGCAGCTTTTGCCTTAAAGGACAAACAATAGAAAATATTCTGTAGTCCTCTGGTATGAGTTTATTTCCTATCTTCTAGGTGGCAGTGAAATACTGAAAAATACCAGATGTGCTCAGTCTGTTCTTTCACTACAGGTTTTGGAAAGAGTTGTTTGCTATCAAATACAATGTTAGTGCTAGATTTATATATATTATAACCCTGAATGTCACAATTTCTCTTTTTTTTATGAAGCAGAGACTTCTTTAACATCATGGTGAGCAATAAAAGTTAGTCTTTGCTTCTTTGGAGTTAGAATTGGTTATCTGAAACACCTTGCATGTGACCCAATGAGACTTGGCCCAGTGTCTCACCCTTATTTTAGGGTCTTGCACTACTGTGTAACAGTGCCAGGCTGACCCCTTATATTTGGTTTAGCAACGTATCCAGCCTGATAAGTCATACAGGATGGCATATGTAGAATGCCTGCTTCTCCAGGCTTTTTTCTGGCCCTGGTATGCATTTAAGTGAACATCTAGAGGTGCACCTGGCACTAGAGGGCAGGGTACACCAGCCTTACAGGAGACACTGCCTTCCTCTAAAAGTTCGAGGCATGTAAGAAGGCACATTTGATACACCTGAAGTGGCAACGCTGACATTGCCGGTGACCGATGCTACCGTCATTAATTCCACAGACCCAGAATGCAGATTCAGCAGGCACCAAACCAAAGGGCAAATGGGCTGTCTGAGCCTGGTGTTCCGGTCTTTCAAATTCAGACAGAAAGATCTGGTGCACTCATTGGACTTAATAATACAGATCTGGGGAATTTAGAGGGGAGGGGGGCAGGGGAAGGGTAAAAGCATTATGTTTATTTGTAGCAGCTCTGTTGTATCATTTTCTATTGCAGTGCATTAGTGCAGTGTTAAATAAAATCTGCTTATTTAAAATCCTTTTAAATAGTGTTTAAATATTTCCTGCTGATACAATCTGCTAAAGTAGTTATCCTTGCTGCAGATTTCAGTTAACCTTGTCGCAGATATTAAGCCTGAAGCTACACAGACTTTTAGGGACCTTGATTATAGAGCAAAACCTAATGGTGTCATTATAAAACCACAGCTGGACAAGCTTCTGGAGTCCTTGTCCTTTGATCAGATTTGGGTAACACAGCAAGCCAGGAGAGAACTCACGCTAACCCTGCTGGAATTGCTGAGCTCTCAGGTTACTTGAGTACCACTTTCTAAAAATTAAAATGCAACACAAATTATAAAATGAGAGTGATTGGGACCTTCCAATCTTCTCTATGTACCAAAGTGAACTGGAGCAAAATAGCTTCTCCAGAGCTAATAGCTGTAGAACAGGGAGAGTATTTTTTCTATCCTTTCCCTTCTGGCACATAAGAATTATTTTGGCTATGGGCTCTGTTTTCTAAACAAAGAGAAGAAAAGCATTGATTTCACGGCTTGTCTAAATTCCATGATAAGAAATAAAGCTCCTAAAAAATGTGAAGATCCCAGATTATTTTGTCCTGTGATATTACTTCAAAATATTTGTCAGAATTAGACATACGTAAGCTTTTTGTTCTGTGTTTTCTCCTTCAATATCTAGGTTGGTAAGTAGATTTAAAGATGCCAAGATTTCTTCAGAAGACAGTGTCTACCAAAAAGGACACATTTAAATGAAGAGTTCATTGAGTTCAATTTGTAAAATGGTAATTTACAGCCTTACAGCCTTTTTTCTTCTTTTTTTAATCCATCAGCAGAGCTTACTTCTTAATGTCCACATATAATTGCCTTGTAGGTGCTCTGCACTGGCATGTGGATTTGTAGGTCTCCTCCATGATATCTTCTTTGCAGTTAGATAGCAAATTCTTATTTTGCTGCTTTCTGAGATCAGGTTGTTGTAATGTTATGTTTGTGAACCTCTCTTGGGTAAAGTGGCCAAATGTTGTCTGCTTTGCTCTTGGATTTTTCTGAAGGGTCTAATCTGTTTCTCTGCATTTTGTCTTTCATCAGTGACAGCTTCACATCAAGTGTCATAGTTTGTGAGCTGTTGTCTCATGGTGACCACTGTTTGTTACTAAACATTGTGAGAACTCTGAAGATTTGCAAGAACTAGGATATGCTTTCTTGGCCATGTTGTGCTCATAGCCTGAAGTAATTTCTGTGGGATCTTATTTTCAGCAGTATGCCTGGTAACTGGGGTTTGCCTGAAGCTGGCATGGCAAAATGGTGGGTTCTGTTCAGATGTTAATTTTTCTGATAAAATGGACACATAAGCTTATTGTTTAAAACAAGATTTCATCCAGTTACACTTTCATTAAGTGCTTTGGAAAACATCAAAAACTGTGCAAGGTTTTATGTTGAAATTATAAATAATGTATTTATAAATCAAGGAAAACATCTCCACTTTTTGAAAAGATTTTTCTTTGTTTTGCCAGGATCATTCTGAGATACTTGGTAAATGATTTATGCTTAGTTTCAAGTAATGCTGGACCCAGGTAAATAAAGATATGACACCTCTTGCACAGATGGACTCAGGCCAACCCTGCTGCTTCTGTTTGACTCTCTAGGTATCCATTTATAAGGACACACCTCACTTAGCCATAACTTAATAGGCTTGGATAGAATGGGGCAGCCTTCTCAATATTTCCATAACGAAACTTCTCTCTGAGCTTTTCCTTATGCCCTGGAAAAGATGCTCATAGTTCTCCTTATTAATTTAGGAACAGTTGGTCTCCTGAACTGCTAAACAGTTGATGTATATTTAATTGGAAATAGATATTTTATTCCACGCTGCTGCATTACAAAGTGTGTTGGTTTATCAGCTGTGATAATTTGACAGAGCAGTACATATGTTCATCTTTGGGAGTGCTAGGCACAGACCCTTCTCTCTATACCTGGTGTGTCCCAACATTCCTTTAACAGTAGTGGAATATTGATAAATGATGATAATGTACAGGCAGGTGATGCCACAGCAGAACTTCTAGATGATTCCCAACTGGGTTTCCCCTTTCCCTTGGTTTTGCTAAATGCATGGCCATGAGGGTATTGAGTCATTTACCATTAATGAAATATTTTCAGCATTTTATTTACTGAGTAAAACAGAAAGCTGTAATGAGAAAAAATTATGGAAAGGGGAATCTTTGATTATTGCATATGTTTCAGACTTATAATTTCAATAAGTCTGAGAAGCTTCTTTAGAACTTGCATTTCTAAAATACTTCACCAATTAATGTAAGTCCAGACTTTTCTGAGTATTTCGCGTCTTTCACATGCCTTTTCTTGTGCATGAAGAATACAAGGCTGTGTGTTATCAGGCCATAAAATAGTTGGATGTACATTTGATTTTAAACATATTTGGTGGTTTGTATGATTGGACTATTCATGTATTTTCAAAATCTGTTTATTTATCCTCTTAATTTTAGTGGAAACATATGAAATATGGGATTTTGTCCCAAAAGGCATGGGAGGCATTCCAGGATGCTTCCTCTCCTGTTATCACTGCCAGAAATATAACTTAGGCTTCTACACTGATTGCTTAAATTGTTTACATAAAGCTTAATAGCCTTTTTAAGTCAGTACTGAACTCCACCATGCTTTTCACTGGTCTTCCATGGAATATGTCTTTTTATGACAATTTATTTCTGATTGAAGGATTTTACATAAATTGTAGTTGGACTCTGAAAGCTGCTAGGGATTTCCCTCTTTTTTTCTTTCATTTCTGTGGTTTTTGTAGTATAAATAGAGTGACACATTAAAGTGATGTGTTACCAGGAAATTAACTAGTGGGAAAAAATATTCCAGCGAACATAAATCTAAACATGTAAGATGAACATCAGATTAGTGTGCTTTAAGTAGGGCTTAGACTTGGGGTCTTAAGATGAGTAGAAAGGTGGATGATAAACATTGTAATTTTTGTGTTAGCTGCTTTGGACGTACCAGGTTCCTTGATTTCAGAGGTACATTTAAGTCACATTTACACTCTGCATATCTTGATTTCTTTTTTTTTTTGCATGTCTGGGTATGTTTATGGCTACATGAGGTTGCTCAGAGGTGACCAAGAAATCTGGCTTTTTAGGAGATTCTGGGTCCTCCTTGCTCACCTACCCAGGATCATTGGCTAGACAGGGTGAGTTCACAGAAAGGATGCGTAAGTTACATTTTCAGTCTGTTCTAGGAGAAACACTGAGAATTAAGGAAATTATCAACAATGGAAAGTAACCCATGTTGATGCAGTATGTCAATAGCTTCCTTTTGAAAGCTGAATTTCATATTAACTTCAACTTTGGACCTATCTGTGATCACTTAATTTCAATAGTGTTAGTAATTTTTGTTCTGATCAAGAAACAAAAATTGAATCCAGTTGACAACAATTTTTAAATATTCTCCTGAGCTGGCATGTTAGCCTTTTCATCAGCTCAACAATAAGTTAGATTAAACATTTTGACTAATGTGTTTTGAATGTTTTGAGGTATGACTCTTGGGATTTAATATCAACATTGCAATGTCACATAACAATTTTTAAGCTGTTAAATTGTACTGGGAGTTAAAATACATGCACAATTTAAATCTTTCTCCTATGTCTACAGGCAGAGAAAAAGAGCAGAGAAAACTTGTCAAGTAAAACTAAAAATCGAGTGAGATACACTGAATAGATAAGAAAATTATTAAATAAGAAATGTTACCATAAAAAAGAGGTACAAGTCTTGGCTTAAATATGAAAAGAAGTTGTGTGGCAGAGATCGAGGCAAAATAAACAAATGGTAATTAGAGCTAGAAAGTAATTTAAAATATTTGCATGCAGGACAAAGGAATATTCAGATAGATAAATAAACTAAGTTCAGAAGAGCAGAGAGAAATTACAAGGTAACTTCTTCACCAAAGAGCCTGTCCCTAGTGATGCTGCTTTGGGAGATACATGAATCAACACTGTAGTGCTGCAGCCAGAGAACCAAAAAGTAGTAAAGCAGCTAGACTGAAATAGAGCCTTGTTTCTACACCTTATCACAAGGTAACTGAGTTTTTGGAAGTAGAACTGTTGTGGGGAAAAGCCACAGTTTTGGCAAAATCTGTGGCCTTCATGTGCTATCATAAAAATGGTGGTCACAACAGGTTTCAGGCTTCAGCAGAGAAGCTGAGGTTGTGACTGGACATAGAGATTAGTCTATTCCTCCAGGAGGAAGAGTATGTCATGTTAACTGTGAATCATAGAATGGCCTGAGTGGGAAGGGACCTTAAAGATCGTCTGGTTTCAACCCCTCTGCCGTGGGCAGGGACATCTTCCGCTAGACCAGGTTGCTGAGAGCCCCATCCAACCTGGCCTTGTACACTCCCAGGGGTGGGGCATCCACAGCTTCTCTGGGCAACCTATTCCAGTGCCTCACCACCCTCACAGTAAAGAACTTCTTCCTAAAAATCTAATCTAAACTGACTCTCCTTCAGTTTGAATCCATTCCCCCTTGTCACTACTTGCTCTCTTTCTTGTAGGTTCCCTTCAGGTACTGGAAGGCTGCAATTAGGTCACCCCAAAGCCTTCTCTTTTCAGACTGAACAATCTCAATTCTCTCAGCCTTTCCTCATAGAAGAGGTGCTCCATCCCTCTAATCAGCTTGGTGGCCCTGCTTTGGACCTTCTCCAACAGACATATGTCCTCTCTCTGCTGGGGAAACATAGGGAAGTTTCAGTTGCAAGTCCTGCAGTCTCTTAGTTGTGTCCCTGAGTTTCACAAGAAAATTCATAAAGATGATACCAATAACGTAACATAATGCAGGCACATACCCAGCAATGACTACTAACATAGTGTCAGTTGCTCTTCTTCAAGAAAGAAGTGGTGATTACAAAACCTAAACAACCTATCTTGGAAAAAAATTAAAATTGTGAAACAGCGGGACTGAACAATGTACTGCGTTCTACACAGACAAGACTGGAGCAGGGAGAGGGGTGGGGTGAAATACGAAAACCTCTTAAGGGTTTGCCACTTGTGAATTATGCATCTCACTCTCACTAGTAGGCGTAAATGCATAATTCTAATCTGTTCTTATTACTTATTTATAGCACGCAGTAGAATGTAAATTCTATGCCTCCTTTGTAGAGGCTTAACATGCTGGTTAAGGTATGCAGATATTGCAAGGAGCCTACATAGACAACTTTCTGGGCATAACACTCTGTTGCCAATTAAAGGGCATAAACTTCAAACAATAAATTTAGCTAGCTCTCCCCTCCCATTTACAGGAGGAACACAGACACGATGTAAGAAATAAGGTATAGGATCAACAGATAATAAGAAGAGCATTCATCTTGAAATAAACTACTCTGCATTATTATTATTTATGATAGTTACTGTTGTTAATAAAGTACACGTGGGACAGAGGAAAAGCCTGCAACAACCACTGAATTTATGAGACTGGGGACAGATGCAAGATCTTCCTTTTATATCGCTGGCACTGATCGATTTGTATTTTTCCCTGATGATGGTTTATGCCATTATAACTGTTTTGTGGCTCCTTACTATTGACTTATGGTTGCAAAGCACTTCACAAATGAGAACAAGCCTCTGGACATTATATCCTAATCTTCACATCCTATAGATATGCCATAATACAGAGCAGCTGACTGCACCACCTGTGATCTGTGCACCCACAAACATGATTTATTCTGGTAATCCCAGTTTAATGCATCACATCAGATTGTGGCAGTTATGTTATCTGATGACATTACTGACACTACATGCCATAACTGGGTAGTGCAACATGTCAAGTTGAAAAAAACTTTGGGCTTTTCATTTTTTTGCCTTTGTTTCTGTGTGTGTGTTTTGAAAGTAAATATGAAATAAAGTGAAACAAAACAAAAACCCAAACCAAATAAGGAATCCAAATAATTTTGCCCAACCACTTGTTGACCATATTAATGACTCCATAGCTTGGGCTGCTCGTTCTAGTAAGGAGAGAGAAGAGCAGATAGAAATGCAGTATATTTTACTGTGCTGCTTGTTTTGTGGTCAGTGGAAAACTAGCTCAGCTTTTGTAGTCGTGCAACAGATTTAACTTGCTATAAATTGTCTTGTTTAGGAGCAGTGCTCAGAAGCTGAGTCCTCCCACTATCTGTGTTCTAGCACTACAGTAATGCTTTGGCAAACTCCTTTGTCCTCTGACTATAATTCAGGAATAAAGAGCTGTTCTGGTCCTAGGAAGGTGGTAGTATCTCTTCTACAGAAACTCTTAAATCTCATGATGGCTTGCCTGGATGGTGAGAGTTGTTCTCTAATCATCTCACATGCCTGGGACTACACAAAATGGTGAAAAAAAGTTACTCACCATGGATGTAAAATGCAGATATTGCTAAATAAAACTCTCAACCTATAAATCACTTATTTAATCAACTTGTAGTTGATGGCAGTTCAAAGAGCCCTTCTTGTAGTTTTCTTGTTTAGGTTCCAATTTCTAGTGTTGAGTGTGCTCTCTGAAGCTTCTGCTTGTTTGGTGAATTTGCTTTTGTTTATTAAGACAATTGTTTTGGCATTAAAATGGTATTTTGTAATTTAGTATGCATATTAAATCCTAGTAAGAAAAATCTACAAGTAAAGTTGTCTAATTTTTGTCAAAATATTTCTTTTGGAAATTAATTTCTTTGATCCCATCCGTCTTTTTCTTTGCTTGGCGGAAAAACTTATCTAAAATTAAATACAGTGTTAACGAGTTCTACGTTGTCTCAAATACAAAGAGACAAGTATAGAAATCTTGCAGGATTTGCAAATTATAGTGATGCTTACATAAATAATTTAAAAAACATTATATTGATACTTAATGTTTCTCCCCCTGAGTTTGATTTATGAAAATAAACCTGAATCTTCTTGTCAGCAGTAGTAGATGTTTCATGATTTTAGGTGGGGTGGGTTTCTCTGAAAATTCCACTTTCTGAATTTATTGTATGTCCTTTCCCCTCCCTTCCTCCCCCCTCTGCCTCTATTATTGAATGGGAATTCATGGGAACAGAACATCCTAATTGCTTTTCTGTGTAGCACTTACTGTCTTATACCCTTGTATGGTGTGTCTTCTTTGTTTCCTTCTCTGAGGTTGTTTTTGTAGCCTCTCTTCCTAAGAAAGTGTTTGTAAGTCTGTGCTCTCTCACTGCTGTTTTCCAGAGAGACTTGTATTTCTGCACTCTGTAATATGCTGCTCCAGATGAGACTGCACTGTTGATTTATATAAAACAGATACTAATAGTTGCGGTTGCTTACCATATATTCATATATAACCACATCTTACTTGCCACAGCGGCACGTTCATATGTGTTCTTCAGTGGGTTGTAAAAGTGGCAGCCTGGCACTTTTCTTCTCTACAATTACCTCAGCACCAAATGTTAGGTAGGTCTGAATTTTGTTTCTCCCACTGCAGCAAGATTGGAATTACTTGGGAATACAGGATGTACTTCCGCTGGTGAGCCAAAGGGTTCTTGGTCATGCTAATGTAAATCCAGAGTAGTTCCATTTTTATAGAAGCAGGTATCTGAGATTCAAATTTGCAATATATTTGCCTAGTGCAAATATATTTTCCAGTTGTGAATATAAAGCTGAAGCAATACAGAGGTAAAATGGTCAAACCACTCTTTCTTCCTTTTTCCCATTTTGGGCTCAACATTGACTGAGACATTATGGTTCTTGTGATGTATACTAACAACTCCCCTCTATTTAAGCTGAAATAAGAAATACAGTGACTGGATTGGAAGCATTCATGAATGGAAATTTTCATTTAAATCTTAAAATCTTCATTCCATATGATGTGTAAAGAAATGACAAAGAGGGGCATTAAGCTAGTGCTATTGACCACAATTACTTCTCTTCATGTGCCTGATAAAAATTAATGTGATTTGTCTTCTTTCTGTTTGCTCCCCCTCTGACCTTCAAACTCACTTTATTTGTCCAGCTTTTATAATTGAAGTAAACTAGGAGACAGTGAATGGTTTTAATTCTAGTAAGCAAAGATGTAACCTGGAAGTTTGTTAGGTTCATTTGATGCTGAATGTTTGCACTGACTGACTGGCTCTGTCATTTTGGCAGCAGGAGAAGCCTTTGAAAAACCTCCCAAAATGCCTCCATATTTTTCTCTTGGTGACTAATGCTGATGGGTCAGAGGAAAACGTGTCAGGGATGTTATGGGAAGGAAGGTTCCAAGGAGCACCGTGATTCTTCTGTGGTCAGTGACATGACATGTCTTTAGAGTAACACAAGCAATGAGGTGCATTAGGTGGTGCTAAAGTCTGAAGAGAAGTTTAACTGTTCTCTAATGTGTCCCTTCTGCTTTTTCTAAACTATGTGGTGTGGGGCACTCCCCATGATTTGAGTTTTATTCAGCTGAGCACCTTTGGGATTTCAAACTAGTGTGTCCTAACTGGAGAGTAAGAGCAGCCTGGAAAATGTTCCCGTAGTAGCTATCTCAGGGATGTGGCTTTAAAATAAAAGACTGGAACCCTTGCTTTCCAGCTTTTACGATGAGATAGGAATAATAGACATAGGAATAATGTGTAAATAAAAAATGTGTATCTATCTAAGGAAGGTTAAAACTGAAATAGTTTTACTAAAATAAAAAAGAACCATGAAACACATTAATCAGGAATGGTTTATGTGGCCTTGTGAACTGGTCAGGATGAAATCTAACTTTTGAGGGATGAGTTTTGGCTTAAAGAAGTACAAGACTTTGGGACAATAAATAGCAGAAAGTTTTTCTGTGCAACAATTAAGGGTTTAAGAGCATAATCAAGAGACACTGTTACTAAATGTGAAGGCAAACAAACTTGATAATCTTTGCTGTTAAAACATAATTATCTTTAAAAGCCTTAATGTGCTTCGGAGCTGTCCCTTTTCCAACATTTTCAGGCATGTAAAATCTTTACTAATTTCTTGAAATCATTGCAAACTGAAATGATGAAAGATCCTTTTCTTTCACATTCGTGCCAAAGGGTTTTTCTTCTTGAATATAACTCTTGCACAGTCCAATACGTAACTGTTATGTTTTCATGCTTCTATATCTTAAATGTTTTTGTGCTACGCGCTTTATTTCCTAAGATGGGACCTGGAAGTTCCCTGAATTCTCCTGAAGTGTATAAGTCTCAAAAAGAATGAGGAATTCATAGAATCATAGAATGGCCTGGGTTGGAAGGGACGTGCTGTGGGCAGGGCCACCTTTCACTAGACCAAGTTGCTCAGAGCTCTGTCCAGCCTAGCCTAGCCTTGAGCACTTTAGGGTTGGGGTATCCACAACTTCTCTGGGCAATGTGTTCCAGTGTCTTGCCACCCTCACAGTAAAGAATTTTTTCCTTTGTAAGTAATTTGGAAAACCAGAGATGTTTACTGCTGAACAAATAGTTTTCTAAAACACATCAGCATTTGTTGGCCAGCTGGAAGCCAAGTTATTTTGTCCATGTGTCATTATGTCAAAGTCTTTGCTGTTGTTCTTAGAGCAGAACAACAGCTTGTGATGCTTTCTCAAAACAGTTATTTGTGACCCTGGGTTTATTTGTTTCTCTTTGGTACTTACGCTTGTTTTTAATGGCTTCACAAAATTCTTTAAATTTTGTCACTCTGCAACATCACAGAATCACGTAAGCATTCTTAGTTATTAATTAATATCGTAGAATTTGCTGCTATCTTGGGAGACAGCTGTTTTCTTCAATTAAAGGGCCAGTTGAGCACGTGAAAGGCCATCCATTGCTAATTTATGCAATTAGTACATGAGCACTTTCTTCATGTTGATTGAGTTGCCTGAAGTACCTAAGGGGTGTCATTTGTAATACCTTGGTTTTTTCTGAAATATTTTCAAGGAAGTGATGAGTATGGTGTGGGGTTTGCAAATCTATGAAATGATGCAGCATTAGTGTAATACCCTTCCAGACAAAGTTGTACATTAGTGATGGCTCTTTGAGAGTCAATATAATTATGATTGGTGCTTTATAAATAAAGCAAGCAGGATGTACTGTACTAAAAGTTAAATATGACTTGTTGCTTGCTTTCAGGAAATGGTGGAAGGCAGAGAACTGCTAGTGGTGTCTGATGGAGCAAGACCGATAATGTGATCCTGTTACTTAGCATATGAATTAGATGTTTGGGGGTTTTTTTGGTGCATAGAAATCAGAAGGGGACATGGTTGTATTTGGTGGTGCAGATTTACGGTCCCAAGGAGTTTATCTTCTAATTAAATATTAAGTTACTATGAGTTAATATAACAGATTGTGAGCAAAAAGATGAGAGAACAGAGTAAGGATGTGAGTAATGAGCTGAGTGTTCATACAGTGTACTTACATAAACTATGTGGTGATTGGAATTCTTTGGAAGTTTTTCATTTTCTTACTCTCTCAGCAGGTTTTTGTTGTTGTGCTGCTAACAATCCCTTGCTACAATGTTGCTGTATCATTTTCCTCTGACTATAGCAATGGGATAACTATTGTCTCAATTATTTTCCTGAGAGAAACTGTGTGGGGTTCCTTGCCCAAGTCATGTGAGTGCTCACCACGACAGGATGTTGCCATTTCTGGTCCTTACAGTAGCTGCCTGAAACCAGGGAGAGTGGAAATAGGGTGGAAGAGGGGAACAAGAAGGGTGTGTGGCTCTCTTGCAGTAAGTCTGAATATAAAATATGAGTGTTACATATAAATTAATATATTGTAGCTATTACTACTGTGTTATTTTTGAACTGGGATGAATTCTGACAAGTAAATGGTAAAGCTCATGTTTTGTTAAATCTCTGATTTTGGTTGGGTTTTTTTTTTTTTTTTGGACTGTACTAATTATGTTTGTGTACTCTATTTTGGAACATCTCTCAAATTCCATGCTAAAAGTGGCACTGTAGTGTTGCATATTATCTTTCAATGACTACCCATTAAATCTCATCAAAGCAAAGTGAGTGTTCTTATTGACCATGCAAACAGGGTCATTCTTTATTCTTTCTGTCTCATGCATTGATTGCGCTCTCAGGACTTATGCAGGTGGTTATTAGAAACTGGAGGGATACCAACCACTATAGTTGGTTCGTGTGGGAAGTTCCACGCACCCCACAAATGTAATAAATGTAGTGGTATGCAAATAACGATTTTAATGATAGTCACTATAGTTCAAAATTATCTTCCTGATGTGTGAGATAGAAAATAATTCCGTTTGTTTGTGTTGCCTCTGAGGTGAAAGAGATAAAAAGCCAGGTTGATCCTTCCTCTCCCTCTGCTCCACCTTTTTCTTTGGGGAAAGTAAGTAATGGGTTTAAAACAGAGATGTGGGATTTTATTTTAGCTTTCTTCCTTTGTTCTGTTTTTGGCACAAAAAATGCAGAATTATTTTTCTGTCTACCTTCTACTTTAATAGGATGATTTGAGGAAATCTTGTACCCTCAAAAAAGGATCTTTTTCTTTGTCCTTTAGTGATTTCTGCTCTTCTGAGTCTAGAAATGCGAACAAGACCAAATCCTGAATTTAGGGTTTTTTTTCATCAGTGAACTTCTATAATTTCTAGGTTTAGCTTTATATTGATAAGAAATAAGCAGTTTCAGTGAGTAGTTATTGGAATATTGAAATAAGAAACATTTGATCTTTAAATTAACTCAGGGAACTGGAATTGTGGAACAGATTGGAATATAACTTGATCAAGCAAATTTATGAGGAAAAAAAATTCAGGCTTTACTGTAGGTTTAAAAGTAGTAATTGTGTCCTTACTGGGTTCATCTTCTAAATTGAGATCAAGGAAATTCTTCCAGGAACAACATGAAATCAATTGTAAAATCATATAATTCACACCCTATATTGTAAATTATAGTTTGTTTGACATTAATCACTGAGTTTTCCATGAGTGGGGGTGCATTTTCTTGTAACATGTTTCCACATAATGCTTGTGGATCCATTTCTAATGTGTTGGAGAGCGATCTGTTTTTCATGTCCACAATTGCCTACATTTGATCTTATGCAAATCATGCAATCAAGCAAATGGAAAGCAAGGCATTGTTTCTAGAGGACCTTGACAAACAGTGGCTTTGTAGTTTTAAGAACCTCCTCCCTCGTTCAAATTCATGTTTGTATCTGTAGCTGTTTGAATCCAGTGATCCGTTATGAAACACTTTGAACTTGAAATAGGAAAATACCTGCCAAATTAGATTGTGATGAATAGTTGTATTGATTATGATGTAATATGATTTTTATTGTTCGGTTTGTCAGTCTCTGCTTCTAACCTTTTAGAAATACTGCCTACCCTGTATTTGCTGGCTCATCCAAACCTTGAAGTCTATGGCGGGATTTTAATGATGGCAAAGATCCTACCTTGAATGACATTGCTAAGCCTGGAATTTCTTTTTCTTCTCCTGCTTACGCAAACGTAATTTTTCTTTTTAGCCTTTATCCCATCTAAATCTTTGGGATTCCATTGAAACTTTCTATTTAGTAGTCAAAATACTTTGGTGTTAGTAAATCAGGATGAGGAAAAAGATTTTCTTTGATTCTGATGACATGTTGCCTTTTAAATTTTTTTCTATTTCAACTATTTTTTAAACTCTCCTATCCTTCCCTCCCCTTTCAGTATGTTTATCAGCTGACCCCTAAGGATCTCTGTGCTCATATGTGCTGTGTTTCTGTTCCTTGCTGTTCCTGGTTTTTTTAAAACTTCACATGTTTCCCTGTCTTATCTTTTTGCTTTTTCCATTCTTGGTACTGAGACACACAAGGTAACTTATAGTCAAGTGTTTTTTTCAGGGAGGGAAATCAAACATTTTTCCACCTTCCATTCTCTTAATCCTTGATAAAGTTCTTCCCTCTTCAAATTACACAAGGTATTTCCAGAAATATATGCCTTCCAGTAGTCTCATCAGCTACAGTCTGCATCAAATCAGGGTTTCAGTACAAGCTACCTTTTTAAAAAATTGTAGTTCCAGATGTGGAATTTTCCTTAAAGGAGAGAAAAACACCCCTCACTGACAAGGAACAAATGGAAAAGGAGAAATCAACTTTTTCTTTTCTCTTCCCTTGGGTTATATTCACTCTTCTAAGTGAAGCCCTACCGAACTTTCAGCTTTGGGAGAAGAACGTACATTCAGTATCTACGAGGTTATGAATTACATGGCTTCCATGAATTCTTTCATCTGTTCATTTTAGGATTGCTAAAAGTAAAATCCTTCTGGTCACTTGTTTACCCACCCACAACATGGAATGTCTAATACTTGTGTCACAGACTTTCAGCTCCATCTGCACTTTTTCTGGCTTTTCTTATGGCAGCTGCAGGGAGTAAGGGACCCAGGGAGGTGTACACTAATGAAGGCAATGCAGCCAGGGCAGTATGTGGAGTTTCCCTGCATGCTGAGCCAGCTTGAGCACCTGCTCTGGAGTGTGCTTTCCCCCTCTCACTGACTTAAGCACTGCTTAACCCTGGTAGAATCAGTCCCATTATGTTGATTAAACATGTCACTGTTACAGGCATTCACTTGATGATTTTTTTTAGCTGTGGCATTTTTTTTTAACTCACACTTTGCCATGTGTTCCATAGAACAATACCGCTGAGTGGTACAGTATTTTCTATAAAAATGCACAAGTTCATTCTCTCCTTACGCAGAGTGGAGCAAATCAGAAGAAATTCCACTCCTGCAGGGACTGGAGGTGTTATATGAGGGGAAAACTAATGAGAGAGAAGTTGGGTCTACAACATCTCTGCTTTGGTGATGTCTTTGTCATTCAACTGCAATTTTTTAGTTCGTGCTCACCAATAGTTTTGTACAAAATTATAGTTTGATACTATTGGGCTCTGAAAACACTATTATTTGTTATGTCTTATGAAAACACAGAACTTTCCTGACATACTGAAAATGGGCGTCTATTGAACGAACATTTCACCTTATACTGTTGCCAAAACCTCAACTGTAAATTTCTTCTTAAAGGATTTGCTTTTTCAAGTCTATGATTTGTATTTTAATGAAGAAAGAAAAAGGAAAATAGAAAATTATGTCTGCATTACTTTCATGCTACAATTTTTCTATCGAACATTCCTTTATTAGTATAGGGAAGAATATATAGTCTTTTAGAATATTTATTCAGAAAAAATGCTACATTTTATTCACCATTTTCTGCAGTAATTGAAACTCAAGATAGCTTCATAATTAATAACCATTGAACAGTTGTTTTGCTATAGCATTAGATGGGTTGTCTTTACTGAAATATATTTTACAATTATTTGGTGTTTGTGCACCTGAAGACAAACAGGCAAAGAGCTAAGGGGTCAGTATGAGTGGTGGCAGCAGTGAGCTTCCTTTGTGTTCATACTTGCAGTGAAATCTGCATGGAGTGAATCGTTCTATGTATCGATGCTTGACATTCATGTTTCTTACTGCACATTTAAAAAAAAAAAATCCAGCTGTGTTAATGAACCTTTACTTGTTTTTCCATTAATTTAATTTAATTTGATTTAATCAACTCATAGGTGTTCATTTGCCACTGTAGCAAATTGATGTAGCATGTAGCACCTAAAAAGCTAACTTGTTTTTTCTTTTTGTTGGTTGGTCGGTTGGTGTACATTCTGGTGCAAATGGAGTACAGTGGGGTTATCTCAGCCAAAGCACACCCCACAGATCTATTAGTAGTCACAATTTGCAGTTATGTACTGTTAAAGAACCAGTACCTATTCATTCCTCTGGGACAAACCTGAAGCATTTAGGAGATACAGGTTCCCCCTTCCTCTTGATTGTCTGAACTCAGTAGTGTCTGAAAGCTACAGAAAAACAAGGTAAAATGAATATACCAAATAAATTCCTCTTTTTGCCCTAGATTTGGCAGTTTTCACGCCACACCAGTTCCTGCTCACTGCGTGCACGCTTGCTGGCTGTACAAACAGTTCCCAGGTCACCTTGTTTACAGCACAGCTGCCACCATCTCACGTAGATGCCCCGGTCCTGACGGTTTTGGATTCTAGAACAATATATGTACAGTAAGTAAGGATTTCTTCTTTCCTGACAACACAATAGTGCATCAGTTTATTCAAGAATTCCAGTGAGTTCAATCAGGGGAAGGGTTTCTGACATAAAATTAAATTTATTATGATTAAATGCATAGAAGTGATTAGTTTAGTGGTTCTGTGAACCTTCTGATTATCACTTGCCAACTTAATTTCCATTTTGTCTTTACGCAATCAGTATAACCTACATATGGGCATAGCCTCTGCAAACTTCAGTACAGGAAATGTTCTGGTGATATGCCCCTTTTGTAGCCCCTGCTTTGTGTATAATCATTTATCTCTTGAGTACAAATACTGCATTAGAGGTATGGCTTAGATTTATTTTTATGATTGCACAACTGCATTTTCAGATTCTCAAAATAAACCCCATGAAATCCCCTAAACAAAGCCTTACATTTTTCAGTGTGGTCTGAATCTTTATTTGGTCTGGTCTTAATCATATTTTGCTTTTATTTGCAGATGGAAAGAACCAGTAGAAGTAAATGGAATCCTAGATCGCTATATAATTTATATGGCCACCAATGAGCAGAATTTTACCAAGTGGAATGTAATCTATAACAGCACAGAACTTTTTCTGGATTTTACTATTCCACAGCTTTTCCCGGGTACTGAATACCTCATAAAACTAGCTGTAAGTTTTAAAGATGTGTAGTAGAGGTGTAAAATGGTGAAAATGAGTCTGACTTTGTTAGCATCTTAATATTTAATGGTTCCTGTGTCCACTTTGTTTAGCCTCTTCTTTCTGAAGCTAAGGTGGATGAGCCACCCTGAACAAAAGTAGGTTTTTTTGTTTCGAAACAGACTCACAAAAATGTGTATGTAATTTAAATACATGTTTTCTTCAAGGATAAGTTGCATAACTAATAAAGAATTGAGCAGAAATACATGACATGCTTTAAAAATGTCTCCTTGGACCCAACTTACAAGAAAACATTGAATGTATTTAAAACTGTTAACCTTCCATAATTTGTACTATGGCAATTTGTTCTTTCATCTTAAAATCTGTATGTAGAAGGAAATAGCAAATTCAAAACATTTTAAAAGACATTTGTGTTTTCATTGCATTTCTTTATCATTGGTTTTATTTTCTGATGAAATAGAACAGCTTCAGCTCACTAACAAACCTGAAAATACGTGAATAAAAGCAGGGGATTGTCCCTTGTTTTAAGCACACTGTTCATTTTATAACAATACCTATATAAGGATATTTGCTTTGATAAATGCCATAGAAAAATATTCTGCTCTTGATTATGAATAAATTTACATTTATGTAGACTGGGTATGCATTCATTTTTGCTTAACATGCTCTTGAATGTTCTAAATATTATACCACAAAAAATAAACTACCTTCAGGTAATGATAAGGATCTGACTTGAACCTGAAAAAAACAAGGATATTCAGTCTAATTAAAGCTTAGATTCATGTTGAAATTAATTCATTTGTGCCTAGATATTTCAGCATAGTAAATTGCATAGCATATATAATAGCACCATGTCCAAAACTAAGACACAAATTCAACAAGCATTTTATGCCTTTATTTTTTATTTATTCTTTACAAAAGAATCTGTGCTGTCCTTCACTGTGCCACAGCTCTTCCCTGCTCCTGCCCTGCTCCTGTTCATGGGGGCACAAGGAGAGAGCATCAGGGAAGAATTAACAGCTACAATCTGGGGAGCAACTGGCACTGCTTCTTTTGGTGGCTCTGCCTTGGGATGTGGGAGGAAGTGTTGTGTGGATGTTGGCTTCATCAGTGTGCACAGGTTCCTGAAAGTTACTGAATAATTTTTTAGGAACCTTTTGCTCTTTATATTTAGTTTCTCATTTCTTTGTAATTTTTTTATCCCCCCCTTAATATTTGCATTTAATCAGAAAGTAGGAAACGATAACTTACAGTGATAAAGATAACCAGATTTACCCGGATAAAATGCAGTGGTCTGTGATAGGCAGGTTAGAAGATTTAATGTCCTTGCAGCTTTGAAAATGACAAGTCTGGAAGTGCATGAAAAGCCTGATGTCTTTGAGGTGTGATAGCTTTCTTAAAACTTTTGGATCCATTGTAGTTGTTCGACTGGTTTGAGATGAATGTAGTATTACAGATTTACAAATTATGAAGACTAAACGTGGCCAAATGTTACTTTCGTACTTTATGAAAGGAAAAAACCCCCAAACATAAAAAACCCAACAAAAACCAAATCCACAAAAAATTCAAATCAAGCATACACACATGTAAAAAAATGAAATATTTAGTGTTTCATGTAAATTTAACTGAATTTCAATAAAACTTTTAGCATAGAAATACCCCAAACAGCTGTCAACAGTGGATAATTAAATTATTCCTTTTTTTTTTTTGTTAGAATGAAATATTCTATCAGCTAGAATCTTTTTATTTTCATTGTTTCACAGCTACTATTAATTTTGGTTTGTATCCGTTCAAAAACTGGTTTCAGTTTATGTGGGAAATTGAGTTATCAAAAATTGCAGCTTGAACACGAATCAGGAGCCTCAGCAGCAGAACTTTCAGCACCTCACGTGCTGCTGGCTTTAACTTTTGTATGACAAATTAATGTAACAATACTGAATAGAGTTAAGAAAATGTTTATCTTTGCATGCTGTTACCAATTTTCAGAATTGATTACTGCCATTTTATATGCAGAAATTGTATTTATAAATGAATACAACAGGTTTTGTGAGTAAATCTAATGCTTTTTTCCAAAAGTCAGCCAAGAAGACGTAAGGTCATGTCTCCGTGGATTAGTGCAAAGGAACTTGTTTTTGTTCTGTTTCATGCTCTAAGCTGGGTGAGTGTGAACCATGCCAGTCTGAAAGCAAATGGGAAGTTGAAAGGCTGCCTTTAATAGCCAGGGTGTCACTCTTATTTGTATAACTGAAGTGCTTCCGTGATTGAGCTATTAAGACAATATCTCCTCTGGATGCAGCGGTGTGGATAAGCTGCCTCAGGTCCTGGCTGGAGCACTGCTATGTGGTGTCATCTGATGTGGTTCCTATCTGTCCTTTGGCTGTCCAGTTCCTTTGGTATTTTTGCAAATTTTACCTGAAATCTGTTTCTCAGAGTGCCAAAATGGGAACTCAGTCTGGGTGTAGGTTTTCATGGCTTTGAGCATTGCCAGATGTCCAGTCATTTGGATACATGGATCTAAAATCCCACTACATAAAATGCAGCTGAGCTCTCTTTTACTCATTTTCATTAGAAGAACCAGAAACTTCATGTCCCAGCAAATTTCAGAGATTGAAAATTTGAGCCGCATGTTATTCAAGAAATAAATGAATGGAAAGGCTGCTGTTACCAAGCCCTTAAATGAAAAAGCCCTCCACTGCTGAAGTAGGCCTGGTGGAAATTAGTTAGCAAGTCAGTAAGGAATAAATGAGAAAGAGGCCTTTGAGAACTGGTCCTTTTGGCTTCTTCATGAAGCCAGTGGAAGTGGAATCATCCAAAGATTACTCTGCTTCTACTGGAAGGATAATTTTCTTAAATATATTACTTACCAAAATGCTAATAGTCACCTGAGCATCCATCTAAACTGACACTATTTTTTGATTTTGGTTTTTTTTATTTTTGTAAATATTATCATGTTTAGAGTAAATGCCATTTTTTGGATGTTCCCAAAACTTAGGTTGCATTCTTTCATCTTTACTTGGTAGTTCAGACTGAACATGGAGTCATTCCTTAGTTGTATTGGGAATGTAATTTCCAGTGATATCAAAACAATCTTTATGTATGAAAGAGCCTCTCATTTACAAACCATACTTATTTTTACCCTTGGGGTCAGTATTCACTTTTGGAGGGCATAGGAAATATGTTTGAATGCTCTCTGATTTGAAAAACAGTGGGAAATGGTAAATTAAAGCTAATCCTTTAAAAAATATATAATAGATTGAGAGAAACATTTTATTCCTGAAGATCTGGAGAGCAAGGTTATTTATGCTTTTTGTGCTGATGATCCACTTGTCCACTTTAGGACATGGACAACTCAGAAAAACACAGATGATCCCATAAGTTTCATGTAAGTGTATGTCTAAATGTGAATATTTGTCGAATTCAGACATTTTATTATTTCATATCCCAAGCAAAATACAAAAATTGCGTGGTTAACATTTTATTCTCTGGCAACTGAAATACAAATTATTTAACTTTATTTTCCATAAACATGTAATCATAACAACTAATACATACTGGTTTATGATAGGGTGGTTTTTCACTATTATAATTGCATGTGCTCTGGGTGCTGTTGGGAAGTGCTGAAGACTGTTTTAGCTATAGTATGCCTAAAAACTAAGTATCATGAGTTATTATACATCCTCTTGTTATTCAAGAAAAGAGGTAAACAGGTCTATGCTAAGTGTCTTACCTGAAAATCACAGGCTTACTAAGTTTGGGTATGGAAGAATAATGAATCTTAGGCAAAAAAATAATTGCTAAAATTATTGCTACTACATTGAAATGTGTTTATTTGTTCTGATTAATATTTTAAGGCTTGCACTGGAGGTGGGTGTTCAATAAGCGAAGCCAGTGCAGCTATAACAGATGAGAGTACACCAGAAGGGGTTCCTGCTCCAAAAGCCCAGTCATATGCATCTGACTCCTTTAACATCTCATGGACTAAGCCTGAGTATCCGAATGGTAAGTGAACTCTTTTAGCCTCAAGTTAAAAAGATGATTAGTAAAGGTAAATTAATATTCTAAATGGCAGCTTATATGTGGTGCTTAATTTTTAATGATCATTTTAGCACATAAAATACCTGAGATAGTATCATTGTCTGCAGCAGGGAGATTGTGGTTCTCAGCCCATCGTGCAGTTCAGTGGCTCAAAAGTGCTCCCTTTTGATAGTTCTTGTGTACTGCATCTCATTGTTCAATGTTTTCCAGGACAACTGAGCTGAGGAATAGGCATTCTTGGAGAATATCAGTCTAGCACGTTAATTTCACCCTCCAATAAAACATTAATTTCTTTTACATTAATTGTTATGTAATAATAATTAGATTTGTGTTCTGCATACTCATCATAAAGTTCTACATTTCTATGGCTGTGAAAATTAAACAATATACTTTCTTTTGTTCAGAAATGTTTTCCATTATGAAATATCCATGAGTAAAACTTTTAGACAGATTTTACTTTTCTAGTGGGATTGCACAGTATCATTTGCCTTGGAATTCACTCTGATTTTATTATCATGCATGTAGCAGTTTAAATCACTGCAGAGGATGCTATGTAGGAATCACTAAATTTGATGTATCAGAAATGTTTTTCTTCATTGGCTCATGATATTGATATATTTCAATATATATAATTATTTCTCCCAGTAGTTTCACATTAATTTCATTTTGTCCTGAAAGTTTTTTCCCACTTTCAGTTGTGATAAAGTACATTGTACTTGTTCAACTTCACTAAAGACATTTTAAATGATTCCCCCAAAAGTGGTGATTGTATTCTGTAAGGTCTTACATTAAATTTAGAAAGAAGTAAGAATATGTCAGTATTTAAATAATGTATTTGATAATTTATGGTTTTTTGTATGGAAGTCGTTGTGGAAGATTTTGCTTCCTAGCCCCGTAGAAACTCTCTAACCCTGTTTCTAAAATCTCATCAGATTATGTGGCAAAGGGGAGGAGGCAGGAGAAAGGGAAAGGGTAAGGGATGGGAGGGGAGGAAATGTGGAGGAACATTGTATATCTGGCTTAGTACTAAAGTCTGACTAATATTCACTGAAATAGGCTTTTTTTTATAGTTTGTCTCAGGACCTGATCCTGTTATCTTTGCATTGTGGGAAAAAATCCAAACAGTTTAGAGAGTGGTTTAAGTAATCAAATAAATATAAATGTATACGTCTAGATAGATAGATAGATAGATATATTTATATGTGCATATCAACAGCACGGGATACAGACCTACAGTTGAATAAATGAATTTTCACAAGCTTCCTTTAAAACAACTAGAAGTTGGGATGCATGACTAAATTTGGGTGTTGTATCTTGTTGATACAGCATTTACTATGTATAGCTTGGCTCTCCTTTTCAATACAATAAACAGCTTGCTGGGAAACCACTGAGGGTGTTGGTGCACCCTCAGCAAGTCTGCAGATATAACCAAATTGGGTGGGAGTGCTGATCTGCTGGAGGACAGGAGGGCTCTGCAGAGGAACCTGGACAGGCTGAATCAGTGGGCCGAGGCCAATTTTAGGAGGTTCAGCAAGGCCAAGTGCTGGGTCCTGCACTGGGGTCACAACCACTCCAGGCAGCAACACAGGTTGGGGGCAGAGTGGCTGGAAAACGGCCCAGCAGAAAAGGACCTGGGGGTGCTGTCAACAGTGGCTGAACTGAACTGAGCCGGTGTGTGCCCAGGTGGCCAAGAAGGCCCATGGCATCCTGGCCCGGATCAGCAATAGTGTGGCCAGCAGGACCAGGGCAGGGATTGTCCCTCTGTGCTGGGCATTGGTGAGGCCACACCTCAAAACCTGTGTTTAGTTCTGGCCCTCTCAGTAAAAAAAAAGACCTTGAGGTGCTAGACTGAGTCCAGAGAAGGGCAACAGAGTTGGGGAAAGGTCTGGAGCACAAGTCTGATGAGGAGCAGCTGAGGGAGCTGGGGGTGTTTAGCCTGGAGAAACAGAGGCTCAGGGAAGACCTTATCACTGTCTAAAACCTCCTGAAAGGAGGGTGTAGCCAGGTGGGGATCAGTCTCTTCTCCCAGGTAATAAGCAATAGGACAAGAGGAAATGGTCTCAAGTTGTGCCAGGGAGGTTTAAATTGTGTATAAGGAAAAATTTCTTCATGGAAAGGGTTCCCAAGGATTGGAACAGGCTGCCCAGGAAAGTACTTGAGTCATCATCCCTGAAGGTATTTAGAAGATGCATAGATGTGATACTTTGGGGCATGGTTTAGTGGTGGATTTAGCAGTGCTGGGTTAACAGTTGGACTCAATGACCTTCAAAGTCCTTTCCAACCTAAACGATTCTATGATTTATCTGATAACATGTTTTCTCATTCTCCAAGTTTCTATTTCCGTCCTTTCCCCATTTCCTTGAAAAGAATTTAAAAAACCCCCAACAGCAAATAAACTCTAAAACTTTTGACTGAGCAAGTGCTCAATCAGGAAGGTTTGCATTGTTCAGTGACTTTGTTTTGCTCATTCTCAACACATCTTTTGGGCTGCCTCGTGGCCACGTCTTTTGTAATCGCTCTCTGTGTCATTGTTTTAAAACTGTGTAAGAGGCTGAAAAATATCATAGTTGAGAAGACTAAAATTTGAGAAAGACCAGCAGAACGTACTTAGGTCTGTCCCCTGAAATTTTCTTACTTCAGCATTCTACTGGTGCATTCTTGATTTTTCTGTTTTGTTTTTTTCTTTTTTTCAAAAGCATAGAAACTATTTCCTGCTTTGAACTGAATTGATTCAAACTTGGTGTGTTTCAGGCTGCTAGGCATAAGTAGCACTTTTCAAAAATACTGAGCTTGGCTTTGTTTCAGGTGGAAACGTCAGAATTGCAAAGATTTGCATATCATAGATTGTCATCTCCTTATTAGATCTCTGGGGCCATTCCTTTCTCTCCTGCCTCCTTTCGTCTGCTACTGCGTGACAGATGCTACTGTTTATTTCCATGGGCTGAGGAGGCTTATCAGCTTCTAATGGGTGTGTGGGCTGGCTGGGGCTTGGACAGCACAGCCTTTCCTATGCTCTCATGGTATGTATGGGATCCAGCTGCTTGCCATGAATTACAAAAAAAGTTAAGGAGAATTAATATGCTACCCTTGAGGCTGAAGGTGGCTAACAGGATTAAAGGCTACATGGCTTCTTCATAAAGATGGCACAATCAGGGGAAACAGGCTTTAGGGTACAGGAACATCTAGGCTCAGGTTATCCAGATGTGAGTATTGAACTTTGGGCTACAAAGTTAAATTTTTGTTAAATTTAAGGCCCATTTACATTATTTTGAGGAAAAAAAATTATTTCATATAAAAATGGGAAATTTGACACCTAATTCTTTGTTGAAATTTGCTTCAGAAAGACCATTTATATACCAAGTAAAAACCAGACTTTTGGAAGATGGCATGTTGAATATATCTGAAATAGGGACGTTTTATTTTGTCTTATTTTCAATCCAACAATAAAGTGGTTGATGGGACATGGCCCAGATTCTGCCACTCTACACTCTACACTCTACATGTAGGTAGAGAGTAGATAGTATAAGCAATATTGACTATTTAGATGAGGGCAGTATATGGAAAGGCTTGTAAAATCATGTGCCATCAGATATTTCTGTTTTGACCTTTCATTATTCTAGTGGCCTTAATAAACAATGGCCTCTTCTTCAGAGCACATCCATTATAATCTTGCCATATAGTTTGAAATCTGCTCTTTTAAAATCCTTGATAATTTTCCATTGAAAATTTTCCTTAGATGGTCAGTTCTCAAAAACTTCACTTTGTGTACACATCGTAGATAAAACCTAGTCTAAATCTAAGCTGTATCTTCCAAGGCCATGTGGAATTTTTATGGGAAATATCAGGTATTGTAAAAACTGATTTATAAAATTATTCAGTGAACTAAGCCAGTACTTGTTCCTGCAAATCCTTGTGCTTATGAGAGATGACTGGTGTTTGTAGTCAGTGAAATTGATGTAGGTAAAAGTATGTTTGATTAAGATTTGACCTCTAGATTGCACCTTAAGAGTAAAGTGCTTGTAGTACTTTGGATTCAAAACCTCTTTAGTGTCTTGAATATCATTGATACATTATATGGCCTCACCCAGCGAGGAGGAAGGAGGAAGGAAAAGAAAGACTGGATAGCTTTCTTCAGTTTAATTTCTTCAGTTTAATTTGCAATCTTGGATTTCTTTTCAAAAGTGAAACATAATTGTACTATAGACTATAGAGATTTTGACTTCAGTGCAATCAAGATTTGACCTAGCTGCCTAGACTTCATAATTATGAAGAAACTGCATCTTTTCGTGATGACCACATGTTGCTCAGGAAGCCTTGTAAATCACAAAAATGTCCTATAATCTTAAATATTTTAGGCATGGTAAACTTCAGTAATATCTAGCAAGTCTCAAGAAGTTTGTTAACTTTGGGCCAACTTTGAACTTTTTCTCTATATGCTTTGGAAACCTATACTGGTGAAATAGGGAGGAAAAGTTATTTATCCCGGGTCAAAAATAATTATTGCCTAATTTAGAAAAATGGCTTCACATCTCAAAAATGGACTATTAGCCCTTTTCTTCTGAAATGTACGTTTTTTGTTTCTTTTCATACTGTAGTTTTCTCCATCAGTGTCCTGCAAGACAAAGGCAGAAGTAAAATGGATCAGGTTTTTAGAGACGATTCTTCTCTGACAGTAGTGGGAGAGCTAACAAAAGCTCACAGTGTTGACAAGCAAGCTGCTCCTCATGCTGCACAGTGCTGTGGCTTTAGGAACTCTTTAAAAACATGGATGCCAAATGACCTCATTATGATTCATGCTGTCATCAAAGGAATTGATGATTATTCCTATGTCAAAGGAATTAATGATAATTTGTCAGGCACTGATCTGTGCGCTCTGGTGACCAGTGACAGACCCAAGGGAATGGCATAAAGCTGTCTCAGGGGAGGTTTAGGTTGGATACCAGGAAAAGTTCCTCACCTGGAGGATGTTCAGACACAGGATCAGGCTTCCCAGAGAAGTGGTCACAGCGCCAGCCTGGCAGAGTTCAAGAAGTGTTTGGACAATGCTGTCAGGCACATGGTTTGATTTTTGGGGTTGTCCTGTGCAGGGCCAGGGGTTGGACTTGGATGATCCTTGTTGGTCCCTTCCAGCACAGGTAATTCTATGATTCTATTCTATGATAGTTTAAAGGGGTTAGTGCTACAGGTATAGTAGGTGCTTAGAGTATCCCAGCATTTGGCATTTTTCCCTTGTAAAACACATCCTTAATGCCAGCATTCACATTTTTCCTCTGAGAGAAATAAAATATTTTAAAGTATATACCCATGTATATGTAAAATTTGTTTATTTAATGTAGGAAAAATATCAACCATTTATGTTATTGCTTCACAAGCAACTAGACACAGAACCACAAAGGATTTTTGCTTTAGGAAGCCTGTCAAATGTGGTAAGATTGATAGTGTGAGATTTTCCAGGACCTCCTCCTACACACATCTCTGCTGTCTCAGTTGAGTTTAGCCTCTCACTTTTCTAGAAGAGAAAAGATTTGAGGAGTGTGTGAATCATTTCACCATACTCAGCTCTGCATTGGTGTAGCATATAAATCTTTTGAAGTAGAACTCTTCAAAGTTCAGTTTAAACAGTTGGGTGTACACTTTTATTCGCAAAGCAGTTATCCATTTAGTAGAGGGGAAAATATTTTTTTAATTTCAAACCGAATCGTCCTAGTTTCAAAAAATTAGGTTTTAAGGGAAGGAATGGTGAACTGAGCTATATTTTTACAATAAAAGTTGTTTTCTGTAATGGAAAGATTAGAAGGCATTCTCTGAACTAAAATCACTTCAATTAATCCTATAACTTTGTTTACTTGCCTTGAGATTTCTCATTGAAATAACTTTTAAGAAGGGATAATATTCAGAAGTGAGAAAGATGGAGGAATAGCCCTGAGAAAAAGTACTCTTTGTGAGCTCAATTTCCAAAGTCTCAGCAAATCTGTAAAATGAAGTCTTTAGTTCATTAAATTCGAAACACTGTACAGGATTTGTTATCGTACCATGCACCTTTGGAAGAACAAAGTTTTAGAATTCCTTATAAACAAGGTAAGCAATCACTTGCAATTTTTTAGTTAGTATTAGCCAGTTATACAAGAAGGACCATTCTTTCCTCTGTCTGAAAATCTTGCTAATGTTTGAGTTCTCAAATATCTTTTCTTTCTGTAGATTGAAAAGGCAAGGAGTAGTTTACATCAGGAATTTTTCTACAGCTTATTGAGAAGGAAACAGTAATCTTTACTATATTGTGGTTTCATTTAGAAAAGTGGGTAAAATTTTCCAACCACCCCACTCCTACCCCAAATTAATGAAGTACGTATTTTGTTGGCAAAACGCCGAAAATCTGATTTAATTATCACAAAGAATAAGTATCAAAAAGGTGTTCTGTGGGACAAAATTACTTGTTACTGATTTATGGTAGCTACAGCACTGCCCTGAGTTGTCCTTCCACATTTCGAATATATTGGAGATTTTGTTTCGAAGTCTGAAGCTGTTAAGATGTGAGATGGTCTTTGGTGTCCTGTTTGAAAAGCCATACGCAGAGTAGGCTGTGAAACAGAATTGCCTCAGTTTTCCTCGTTCCAAGGTGATGTTGGCTGCCATTCAAAAACAGGTTTGTTAAGGGGTAATCTTTGGAACAGTGTAATTGTTTTAAGAGATGCAGTCTGCTTCTGAGGTTTTCAACAGTTAGAGATGGAAGAGTGTGTTTCTTCTGAGTTTTGCATGCTCAGTCATGCTAAACAGTATCTGCTCAGTTGTGAACAGTTTGAAATACTGCTACTTCTTCTACTACTACTACTGCCTGGATGTCTGCAGCATTAGTTTTCTTCTAAATTCTGTAGCTTTTTGGATACTGAGTGCTCTCACATTGTTTTATAGGTATGATTACTAGCTATGGATTGTATATGGATGGTGTTCTGCTGCAAAATTCATCACAGCTAAGTTGTTATGCTTATGGGCTTGCTCCTTGGAGTCTGCATTCCTTCAGAGTCCAGGCATGTACTGCAAAAGGTTGTGCTTTGGGTCCGCTGGTGAGTACCTTAATTTACATTCTGGGAGTCTAATAAATGTCAGATGACAGTGAATATCAGAGTAAATGGTGATGATTCACTCTGGGCAGTACTAACCCATCTGGCAAAATGTGACATTTAAAAAAAAATCCTGTTTAAGAGCTGCTAAAGATTCAATAGGTCATTGTTAGGCACCATTCCAAAGTAGAACATAGATACAGTGAAGAAAGGCAAAAACAGAGGCTGAAACACACATTATTGAAATTAAATGGAGTTAATATGTTTGAAAGGTGCAGGTGGGCTTTAACCAGATTTATAAGGATGTATATAAAGAAAGAGTTACTGTTCCAGTAATGAGCAAATTTCTAGCTGCCAGACTGAAAGGACTAAAGTTAATTTGAGAATTGCAGAAGCCAGAAGTGGCAACAGGAGCAAGGAAAATATGGTAATTCATAAATCTTTTGAATGCAAGTATGTGATCAAAATATTATACTGGACAGATTTTAACAGTCTTGTATAACACCCCATTTTTTCAGGACTTGAGAATACAGGAATATTAAATTTGACATGTGAAAAGCAGACCTTCGGAGGCTTTTTTATTTTGTTAAAGGTTTTTAGACATATACCTGAACTAATAAATCTAGTATGATTTCATAGTACTGTAGCTGGTGAATAACTAGAATCATATCTGCTATGCTTGATTTTGTTTTCAAGCATAAGTGAAAAAGAAGCCTGTGTTTATTCTGGGATTTAACATTTTGTTTAATTCAGCTTTATTTGTAGACTTTTAAAATGGGTAAAAAGGAAGCAGAAAGAGAAATATTTGTGAGGTTTTTCTGTTATTCTTTCTATTTTTTCCATCACCGTTTATTTTGTATCAGGAAAGAACTTCCAGGTTTTATTTTTATGATATAATTTGTTAGTCACATTTCCAATATTATTTCCAAGATTGCTTTCGTTCAAATGCCAGTAACATTGTCTATCTGCAGAAGACAACTAGACTTTATAACCATTAAACATTTTATAGCTTGCTCTACTTTGAAGAATATTTACTCTTAAAAGCTTGAATGGCTTTTTGCCAGTTTTTCTTGTAGCTTTTTTACAGATTCACATATACCCCAAAAGCAAACCTTATTTTAAGGTACTTGATGTGCAATAACCTAATCCATTGTGTTGGTTGTGATGTTTAAGACAAGTCCTTACCAAACTTTGCATACAGATGAAACATGTATGTTTTCAGTACTACTGTCCTATCAGATAGGCATCAAAAGGTCAGAACAGAACACCAGTAGTTAGGGGTTTAAAAAATATTTTCAGTAGTCTTTTTTTCACATTTCCACTGAACTACAGACTCATAACTTGACTTTTGGAACAATTCAAAGGGGTTGCTGTAGCTGATACTCATCTGTATCCCATGATCAGTACACAAACTGTTTTCCAAAGCCAGTGATCCACCTCTAATCACAGGAATTGAAGTACATCTTGATTTAGGCTCACCTAAGTGCTGCCAGGAAGTTAAAGCACTGGATCTTTATTTGATTTTTTAAAAAAGATTTTCATATCAATTACAGAGTAACTCCAACAACAAAAAAAAAGAACCTAATGTTTTGCCTCTTCTCTAAGTAGTGTGGGAAACATCTCCCAGCAGTAAGCTGATATGCTTCCAGCTATTTTTGTTACTGATCTTGTACTTAATGTGCCCTAATCGATTAAGGAACATCATGTGACATTCCCCTAAATATGGAATTTGTCCACCTTATGTTCCTGAAGGTGGCTCTAAAGATCTTAATTAGTTATGAGAGCATTAGCTGTTATTCTATTTCAAAATTACTTTTTTTTTATTTGGCTTGGGTAGTTTTTGTTTGAGTTTTTTTTTCTGTGACTGTGATTTATTTTCAAGTGAGATGCAAATTACTAACATGGAAATTAAGAAAAGCTGTATTTTAAATCTCTTCCTATTAGATGCAAGATACTGCTTTTGTCTGTCGTAATTATTAGGGTGTTTTGTTCCTAAAGAGGGAAAAAAATTGATTATTAAGAACTAGTGTAACCTCTGATAGATTCTTCAGAGAAATTCAGGAGAACTAAAATTATGCTAGTCTTGAAATGTGTTAGCTCCTGTAAATGTCTTATAAATGAACAGAACTGTTCAACACTGCATATTTCTCATCTCAACCCACTGTTATTAAACTTAAATTTCAGGTTTTAGTTATATGTATGCTAGTACTTTTGCCAACATTATTATGCCTATCCTATGATTTTGTGTCAGCTTTATTATAGCAGAGTCTTTGTTATTTAAATTATTAATAAACACATCTGAAAATATCACAGAATTGTGTAAAAAGTGCTATTCAGAAAAATAAGTATGAAAAAGGTTTTCTGTGCCATATGTTTTTATAGCATGTAGTAAAGAAAAAGCTAAAGACATAATACAGCTGTTGCAACTGTTTAGTCCATGATACAGATTGCTACAAATTTATATTATTTAAAGATTTTTTGAATCCTCTTCAGTAGAAAAACTTAATTGTTATTAATTTCTTCACATTTCTGATGTTTCTGATTGTAGTACCTGCATTTAGCAGCACTTTACTAGAAATTATTTTGTTTAGAAAGCACAGTTTAGTCGAATCCTTACATAAGGATGTTTTTGACTGAAATACCCAAATAATCAGTGTGGCACTGATCCAGTAAATCTGTGAAGTATTTGTTTATCCTGTTGACTTCACTGCAACTTATCACTTATTTTAAATATAAGAGAGTGTAGAAATATAGAAGCACATGTGGAGGTATTGATGCACATCAATGATGTAGCCTGGCACGTGTAAACAATAAGCTTTCCAATCTTCACATGCTAAAAAGTACAACATTCATGTTTCAAGGACAGAGAAAATATGTTTGGTTATTTAGATGACAGAGCAGGTGTGGCAGATTAAAAATAGCATTTATTAGCACTCCCATGAACCTGCAGCTGAGAGGCACTTACAAAGGTGTGAAACCATCTTATACCTTAGAAAACACCAAATAAATAATGTATGAGAAAAAAACCTTGTTGCCATAAATAACATAATAGCAGATTTTTTTCCATAGCACTGAATGTTGACTACAAGTTATGAAATTGCAATACTAAATTTCTAGAATATTGAATAGGTATTTATTTACTTATATCACAAATATTTCATGTTCAGTACATTATCCAGCTCTTTCGTATTTTATTTTCTCTTAAATATTTACTTTTTATTGCAACTTATTTTTATTAGGTGGATGTAGAAGTTAATTCAGGGAGCAGCCAATATTCCACAAAGGATTTTTTTTCTATCAAATATCTGTAATAATTTACTACAGTGTTTAAATGCATGGTCCTTGCAGTTGCTTTTTAAATGCAGAAAGAGAAAGCCGCATGGTCTTCTATTGCTGTGTCCTTTCCTTACACTGAGATCATATATCCACATGAGGTGCAATGGTGTTTTCAAAAAAATACCCTCTCATTCTTTTCCAGTATTTATTTCCTGTTCCTTGCAGGAGTCTCTATTTAAAATAGGTTAGTCACTGGACAGCTTCAAACAAATGTAGATGAGGGGACAGCAACATGCTTAAAAATTGGTACACTGACAATGTTAGTTACTTTTTTTTGGATTAATAAATACCTTTTCTTTAAACTTTGCATCTCTCAATTCTTCTCTGTGACTATGGCACCAAACTTCCATCTCCTGTTGAATTTACAGGTAGAAGCTCGGACCATGGAAGCTCCCCCTGAGGGAATGGTTGATGTATTTACTACTGTTGGTGGGTCCAAAGAAGTTCAATTAAAATGGCTTGCCCCAAATAAACCTAACGGAAAACTGACCTACACAGTCCTTGTCTCTGGTCTCTTCTATGCTGATCAAGGTATAATTTTCCCTTTATAATAAGTCTAATGGTAACATTGATATTCCATTTATTTAAAAAAAAAATCCTTTAGCACTAAATTTTTCTACTTTTATTTTTTTCCGCCCATGCCATTGATTATTTTAGAATTATCAATTTTATTCTTTAAGAACTGCTGCTTTGATTTATGGTGCTTTACATTTGTACAAACACATAAATTGGCAAATAAAGATAAGCTCACTTCACTCATTTAGTCTCTAGATATACACACGGAGTGTTATCTTGCCACCTTCACTCAGATAAGGAAGCTATACTCACAAAATTTCAGTTGGTTTGCTTATATAAGCCACTCGTGAGAGCTGTTCATAATATGGTTGATCATGGGTATAATTTGAAGAAGAAAGGGAAAGAAACCCAACTCTTTATTTGTATGTCATAAACAGACTCAACATGTGATACAAGAGCCTGACAAGTAAGAGTTCTCTGTTAAGCCTTGTTGTATTGCAGGTTGCTCTTTTGCTTCCACTGGTTTATGTTGTGGGTTGTTTCTTTTTTACTTATGCCTTTTAAACTTCAACGTAGCAATGTTGTCTTGGGTTAAAATGTTGCTAAATCAGAGCAGGCAGAGTTAGTGATGTCACACCTACGTAAAAGGCTAAGGCACTACAGAAGGTAAATGGACATTTTTTCCAAATGTATTACAAAATGTGCGTATTTTTTAGTTGAAAGCAGAACGGCATGTCCTCTAATTATATCAATGTAAGATACTTGGGCAGTGAATAAAAATGAATGTTCACAAAATGAGTATGAGCATTTAATATGTCAATCTCAGCTATTAAGCGTGCTCTAAGGTATAATAAATAATAAAATATTGTACACAAGTAATGTTTATGAATTATACCTAACAATGTTGTCATTAATTTTTAGTGCACTTTAAACAGCATGATTGACATTGGGCAACTATAAAAATGTTTTCTTATGAGTATAATATGAAATTGTGGTTGAAAATAATGTTTGGATGACATTTAATCCTTCTATGTACTGTACACAAATTTAATCAGTATTGTAAATGCAGTAACAGATAGAGAATTGAATCGCTGATGACTTCGTAACTCGCCTGTTCTTTTCTGCTCAGAACGAGACCGATTTGTTGCTTCCAATATTGGTGCTAAAGAGAACATAGCTGCTGTAATTTCTGTCTTCTGCGAAGTAGTTTATAAATGAATTTGTTTGTGCACTCTTTGGAGAAACACATTCACTGAGGGGGGGTAATGCATGGTAGGCAGTCTCAGCTGAGCCCTCACAAAGGCTGTTGTGTCCCTTTTTTATGCAATGAAGGCTTTGATGTATTCTGCTGTGAAGCACTTGTAAGATTATGAGGAGAAGGAGTGATGATGAATTTGAAAAAAAAGAGCAACATTTTGGCTGGACCCGTGACAGCACAGCCATTTCCACCAAGGCAGCAGGGTGAATAATGCAAAAGCCATATTCCCCTTGTGTTTAATCTTGCATTGTTTTTGCAAAGAAAATTTCTGCTTGCTTTCTAAGTCATGTCATCCTCGGTTGTCATCCCGTCTCTCAAACCA
>VZTI01003090.1:121301-133801 GCA_013397865.1 Struthidea cinerea | reverse complement strand
AAGACAACAATACTTCAGCAAAGGATACATTGTAATGCATAAAAGTGAGAGAGAATGTTTCACCTATAGTGTCTCTAAATTCCCGACTTTTGATTCTAATATAAATGTTTTGTAGTGCATGTCCTGTTTTTTCATTGCTGTTTAATTCTGTTACTACTGCTACTTTTTTTATTTTAAGATGATGGCATGGCAAGGTGTTGGTAAATAGTGTGCACCTGGTTAACATTGTCAATAAGCAAATTGAAAGTCACTAGCAAATACTATCATAAACAGATTGAAAAGGTCACTGCAAGTGTGAAATGTGGTTCAGCAGGAGATAGTTTGGATTGTCTGCCAATAGAGGAGGATAGTTATAATGGATTTTTCCATAGTTTCACTGTGATTTAACAATGTATTCAAGGGAAATATCTGCATCAATTAGCTTTCATTTTTTAATTCAACTCTTCATTTTCATGAAAACCTTTCTCTGTGAAAGTAGTTGTTAAAAAACCAGAAGGAACTTTATTTCATCTGTTTCACCATTCAGGTCTATATAGGTATGTTCTCCACCATTCTGGTCTATATAGGTATGTTCTAGTTTTCCAGAAAAGTATTTGTTTCCAGCAAACTGCGTATGGAGATCAAATAGGACTTTAGGAATTGAGGGCTCTGTCCCAGTTCTGCAGTGCTCAAGCATCACTGCTTGGGCTCAATACAAGGCAAAGACAAGTTGCTTTGCCTCAAGTAATTTAAGGCCCAGTATCTGCTTGGGAGGAGCCTTAAAGAGGAATTTGGTTTGCAATTGGTTAATCCAAGCCATAAAATACTAATACTACCAGATCACAAACAGCTTTTCCCTCTTCAAGAGTAGTTAGAATTCTTGTTATCTGATACACTCCCAATTCTCAGAGGACTTGAGGAGAAAGAAAGGTGACAGAGTCAGGCTTATTTCCCTCAAGTACTTTCTTCATTCATCCCTATTTATTCTCAGGTTGGTTCAGGTAGAGTACAGGGTCATTTTTAATTGCATCAGGGTGTCTGAAATTAAGTTCTAGGACAGGAAGAATCAGGCATTACCTCTTTTCCAGAGGAGAGATTTGGAGGAAGTTCTTATCTTCTTACCTCTGTCAGATGACTGCATTAGCACAAAATTAATCCAAATCTGTAGCCCCCAAGATGTTGTGATGCATTTGAATGCACATTTGACCGAAAGAGAATCCATAATTAACTGTATGTCCTTAGGGAGTTTCATAACACAAAGTTGCAGGTTTATACTCGGTTTATACTGTTGCTTATGACTGTAGAAATCAATGTGTGTAATTTTCAGTTTGGGTTTTTGGTTTTTTTGTTTCTTGGGTTTTTTTTTTATACTTTTTATAACTTCTGTTGATGACATACCATCTAAGGTCCATACTTTTCAGCAAGGTGGTTCATCGGGTATTTTTGTATAGAAGAAAATTATTCATCTGCTTATTCTGCTTATTTGGAGATGATGTACTAGAAAGGTTCCTTGCAGCCCACTCATTCTCTTGGCAAAGTGGAGAATTCTAACAGCAGAATACAGCATAAACAAGTTAACATTTGCATATATACATAAGAATGTTGCTCATCTAATCTTTTTAGTTTAATATTTACTATATATGAATAAGTATAGTAAAACTCAGACCATCTATTCCTTTGACTTCTATAAGAAAGTTCCTCTTATAGTCTTGACTGGGCACAGTGCTTTCAGTACCCTCTCCAATCAGAAGTCAAAAAGGGAGTGTTAAGAATCAACCTGGTGCAAAATGCAATTTTTGCTAGGGGAAGACACCACCTGCAAATGACAACAGAAGTGGGGAAAGGAATTCTGAGGCCCCTTGAAGTTCCTAGCCTGTCTTGTGCTGAAGGCTTGAGAATGAGGAGTAAAAATTATTACAGAGTGCTTACCACCTTCTGCACCAGAGAGATAACCTCCCCCCCCACAATGTGGGATACTTTTGTGGGAGCCCTTAGCTGCTTTTCCAAGCCAACCATTAAGGAGATTTTTCATATTTCGTCTCCTTCCTCTCTCATTTTGTCTGTCTTCTTAGTTCTAGCTACAGACCTACAAAACTCACCAGTCCTGTAGATATTTGAGGGGGGGAACAAAGGGGATGCATAACCCATTTTGAAATAGCCATATTTAATCTGCTCATCAGAGCAGGAGTTAGGGGTATTTTCCTTTGGAATAATAAAGCATTTAAATTTTGATTTGCCTGGCTACAAAACTCCTGGTTTTGCATGCACTTCAGGATGATTATTGAGTACTGTTTAGTCGAGCTTCAGTAGATTTTGAACGGCTTCACAATACACCATCTACTAGCCTAATTCCTGTCAGTATCAAGTATGCTGTTCTTGTCTTTTCCTTCGTACAGGTGTCTCTGAGGAAAGCAAAATGAAAGTCACTCTCTAATTCCTACATCTGACCATTTACTTGGTGAAGACTCTAGCATCAGACCACAGATGGTGTTTTAATTGATCTTCTGCATCACTCTTTTCCCATAGTTATGTTTTTTGTCACATGTACATTTTCTGTCTTGTACTTTGTAATTTATTTGGTTTCCTGTGATAAAGCAGGCACATAGGGCTGGACCCCATTTCTGAGAGGAATGTACTATCAGTTCTTAACAGACTGAAGTTCCTAGTGACTGCCTATAGCAGGATAGGCTCCAAGACTGTTTCTACTCCTTTGGAATAGTCTAGGGAATAACAGCAATCTGCTGGAGATGGCTCTGGTAAACTGTATTGAGTAAAAGGGAATTTGCCAATCAGTTTTCCTACAAAAACAGTCTTTTAGTTAATGAATGTCTTCCAGAGTTTTTAACCCACATGAAAGCTAAGGAGGCTACATTGACAGTGCTTAGGTATCTATGGTAAGTACTAAATGCCAAAAAACAGTTTATGACATTAAACACAAAATAATTCATTTCAATGACATAATCCAAACAAGATACATACAATCTATCTAGAGCTTCCACAGATAAAGAAATTTGGTTTGAATATTTCTATGTGTTGGCTTCAAACAAATAAACTTCTCTTTTGAGACTAATATAAACCCCATCTGTTTTCTTGGGTAGAGAAAGCATGATGTAAACTTGGATTTGACAAGCTTTTGATGAAGTTTTCCTTTGCACTTTCTAAGGGGGAATCAAATTAGGTTTTGACTGTGTAAGCTTCTAGTGTGATACCAGAAAGATCAAGATACTGTGATAGGCCGTCCTTTTATAGTGATGATTGTGTGCAGTTGCTGTGGCTGTTTATGTTACTCTATGTGTTTTTGCCCTAAATAGTCTAGAGGGAAGGGCTTTATACGTACGTACAGTAAACACTCACCTGGGTGATTCTGTGGTTCTTTCAATCTACAAGTGCATCATTTATGACATTTCATGAAAGGTGACTGGAAAAACCAAAAGAATGTCTTATGTCAAACAAAAATCCTAGATCAAGTTTAGAGCTTCATTCCTTCCAAAGTATTACAACTAAGTGTAATGGCATTTGACAGTATTGACTTTTTTTATATGACTTCTTTCAGCTGACTCAGCATTCTGAAAAAATAAATAGTGTTCTCCCTTTGTGATTGAAAGGGTTAAATAGTACCAATTCATTACCACTCACAAAAGGATTTATTTTCTTCTCATAAATCAGTTTTATTCCACATTTTTATTATTCCCTTGGGTCAGCTGCTCCAATTGAAATCAATACAAGTGCAAGTGACACAATCAATCTAGATATTTGATTATGGATTTGAGACTCCAAGTTCTGCTCTGTGTGTTTAGCTAGTCTCCTTCTGATAGTGTCCCTGGAGAATGGAAAATTCTTATTGGCATCCATGAATTATGGGCATAGATTCAGAAACCAGATACTGTGATAATCTCCATTTATGTACTGCTGCAGCTAGAGAAAGAATGTTCTAACCATGGAGAAGCAAACTTGAAGGTTTTAAAGCTTACTGTTCCTGAATTTTTTTAGTGTATAAAATCCCTCATGAAATAAACTTGATAAAGTCTCATCATTTGTCTATAAAACCCCTCAAACAAAACGGATGGAATCAGTAACTATATGCTGTGTCATCAGCTTGAGATTGCAAGTGCAGCAAATGCTTTTGCTGTTTGATGTCTTGCGTACAATGTGATGTTTTGCCACTTGGATTACTAAACTCTGCTGGGACACTTCCTCCTGTTCATATCAAGATAACAGCGCTTGGACGCTGGAAACCTTTTTGAAATACAGAGACGTTGGTTCTACTCATAGAATGCTTTCCAGAGTTTGGTTTAGGTCATGGGCTGCATTCTTACCATGTGTCTCTAAAACACTTAGTACAGCATGTGGTGTGGGGGATACAGAACTGATGCCCCTTGGTGCTGTTGCAGAAAAATTGAGTTACAGTAGAGATGACTATAATTACAGCAGAGATTTAACTTACTTAAAACACTGTTTTAACTGGAAGCTCTAAATGAGACCGACTCAGTTGCAAGACTCATTAGATGTTTCTGTGTTTATGAAAGAGTAATGATTAAAACTAAAACAGTAATTCAAATCAAAAAGGTTTCGTCTTGGCAGCTTCATCAACAATTACAGGGGTTTTTTTAGTTCAAAGCCTCGTGGCACTGAACTGAAAGCTCCAAGGGGTAGATGAGACCACACACTGAAGATTCTTTCCTGCCTGCCATCATGACAAAGCCTAACTCGGCTGCAGTCATTAACCATCCATGGGGTCTGTGCTAACTTTCTTGCATGAGCTCTCACGTCAAGCTGTGGGCTTTATTCATGTTTCAGTCTGTAGAATTAATGAGCACATAAATGCACATTACTTAGTGTTTGTAACACTAATAATCACTTATTTCTACTGACAGGAACATGCTTTCATCATAATGATTACCCCTGCTTTGCCTTAGGGTTCTTGAAGCATTCTACAAATTTTCATAGAATCATGTAACAGCTGAGGTCAGAGAGCACCTCTAGGGAACAACCAGTTCAAGCTCTCTTTTCCAAGCAGGGTTAGTTGGAGCACATTGCCCAGGACAGTGTCCAGATAAGTTTTGAATATCACCAAAGTTGGAGACTCTGAGCAACTTGTTCCAGTGTTTGACCAGTTTCAAAGTAAAAAAGTTTTTTCTTAGGTTTAAACAGAATTTCTTACATTTTCTGTGTATATCCATTGCCTTTTGTTCTGCTGCTATATGTTGCTGAGGAATATTTGGCTACTTTATGCCCTCACAACAGCTATTTGTACACATTTTTAAGATCCTTCCCCCTCTTTTTGAGGCTAAACAACCTCAGTTCTCTCAAACTCTCTGTGCATGACAGATCCTTCAAGCCTTTAATCGTCTTTGCATGGACTCCACTCCAGTAAATCCAGATCTGTGCTGTACTGGGGATCCCAGAACAGGATGAGCTCTCCAGATGTGTCTCACCAGGCTGAATAGAGAGGAGGAATTTCTTTCCAGTGTCAGTGACAGACAACATACACATTCTGTGCGTCTCAGGACAGTCTAAGATAGCTCTACCAAATCTGAGTCTGTAAGAAGCCTCTTTGAGTGATGACTTGAGTACTATTCAGGAACTGCATCTGGGTCTTTGAGCTTTCAGATTTCTGCTGTGTGTGCCAACACGGATTTTGATCTTGCTCTTCAAATATTTTCCATTTTTCAGATTTAAAACTAAAGGCGTCTATTAATTCCCATGGAAAAAGGAAACAGATAAAGTTTTTCAATGCAGATAATGTGAAACTCTTCTTATTTACAGGAAAATTAATGTTTTGGATTCATAATTTTTCCAGTTTCCCACAGTGCTTTTAAATTACCCATTTTGACTCATTCGGCAACTCCTCCTAGTCCATGAGAGTGAAGTTTTCATGTGTTAAGAGAGTCTTTAAGTTTTGGACTCAGTTTGATGGACTGTGACCGTGATATGTCCATAGGAACAGTACATCTGTCAGCTCAGGAGAAGGGGAATGAATAGTGGTTCAAGACAATGAGGCAAAATATCAGCAGTGTGCTCATCTGAAAAAAAGAAAGAAAAAAACAAAACGAAACAACTCCTCCAAAACAGAATGCCAAAACATAAAAACGAGCTCCTCTCAAAACACATAAACCCCCCAATAGTTTGTTGAAAAGAGAGATATGGCTCAAAGCCAAACTGCTTCACAAGTCAATATAACAATTGAGATGGCAATTTGAGAACAGTTCATTATTGCAATTTTTAGGAAAAGTGAGCCACCAATAATGTCAAGGAAATATTTTCAGCTGGTTTTCTATTGGGATAATCAAACTAATGGAAAGTGATATTTTTTATTCTGAATACTGCGTTAGAAACAGTGGGAAAGAGAGAGAGGAAGAAAAATCTTAGCTGGGAGGAAAGGAGTAGATTTTGTGGTAGTTATGAGGCTGAAGAATAGACAAAACTAATGGACAAAAGAATGAGCTTAAACACAAAGAAGTGTGCATATTCACAGAATTTCCCCCCAGAGATGGGGGGCCAAAGAGACACAAACTAACATAGGGACAGAAACTGGTGACAATGAAGATGAGTTCTGGGGAAAAGGGCCGAAAAACTGCGTTCTTGTTTCATTTTTATTTTGCTATTCTAATCTGATATTAACTTTTTACGTGGCCCAAGATGAGAGGCTTAACCTCCCTTTGCTCATAGTCATATAAAGCTGGCATAAAAACAACTCTAAGTGTTTGTGATAATTAACTAAGTAATCTTTGTATAGGTACTCATATGAACTGTTCCTTGAGCTGGATTTTTGCTACATTTAGTCTTTGAGTAGTCTTCTACTGTGGTAATAGTTCTGCTTCTGTCTGCTTGAATATCATGGGGCAACATGTTCTGTAATGTAAAAAAGGTTATCAGGACATAATGGAACTATACGTAAAGTATGGATTCGCATTAATCACAAATGCAGTGATATTAATAGAATTACTTGGTATTTGCCCACACTTGTGAAGTATGTGTCTTTCTCTGTTTACTACATAAAAAGGAGACATCTAGATTAGCTTTTTCCTTAAAAACATTAATTTTGATCCTGATGAAAAGAGTACCTTTAAATGTGCCAAATTAGGGGGAAAAAAAGTTCTTAAATGTGAGATGAACGTGTTTAGTTTGTATTATTTCTTTGCCATGAGAATGGTTTCATGTTGTACCATTTCCTGCGCTCCTGACAACCTTTGTCACATGAATAAGATATCAGGACACTAATGACTAATATACAGTATTCTGTGTCTGCTGATGCTATACTGTACTGCTGTGACCTTTGCAATATTATGTATTCTGATTGGCTGTGCATTTCACCTCTTCCCCACAAGTTAATAAGGCTGTAAAAAGGAGAGAACTTGAAATCGCCAGCCAGTCAAATTACAGAATATTGAAAAGGTCAGAGCAGTACAGCACACAGAAAAAAATTATGGAATATATGAGGCATTAAAATTCTTGTGACAATGATTATAACAAGAATGGAAAAGGATACCCATTTATGTTATTTCAATCTAGTGAACCCCATAGGATGATGGACCCAGGACAGCAGTAATTTACACACCACTGACTCACAGGAGCTTAATTCACCTATTTACAGGGGTGCTCAGTAACAGGAGTGCACATCTGCTTGGGAACCCCTGCAAAGTGTCCACCCAAAACCATAGTGAACCTTCAAGTACAGATACTCACCAGCTAGAGAGCCATTCGAAGCTTAGCACTTTTAAACAGTGATTTTGAATGGAATATGTATTTTTGTGTCTTTTTAATGCAAGCATATTTTATTCCTTGTTTCAACTATACATAAATTTTAAGTATATTTATGGATATTCTTTAGCCCTCATTTCTTCATGTGGATCTTTTCCTGAAAAACTGACATGCTTTGATCTGATATAAACTAGGAATAAACTGGGAACAGCAGAAGTATTTCTCAAATAGCAGCCTTAGGCAAAGAAGCCCTTCAGATAATTTTGGAGAGATGTAGAGGACTGAGCAGGAAGGCTAGTAAAAGAACAAAACCGTAATGATGCAAAAATGTGGAAACATTAAGGAGCTTGGGGAAGCCCTTCATGTCTGCAAAGGATTTAGTTTTTTAAAAGAGGTTATAGAAAATGGTGTCTCTGAGCCCTCACCTGTTGGGACTCATCTTTTGGTGCAGGTGTTTGCATGCCTTAAGTGTTGAACGATGTGGTGAGCCAGATGTAGGAGTTTGTTTTCTGCCCCTTCAGGCTGTTCAGGTTAAAAGAATCGTGGGGGAATCTGGCTTGTTGGAGTGCCGCTGTCTGTTCATGGCAGGAATTACAAGGCAGAAATGAGGAGGTGTTCTGGTACAAGTCACTTGTCTGAAGTAGAACAATGTCTCTTAGGACTTTACCTGAGTCTGAGGCAAGTGCTGTTTAGATCTGCAGCAGACTTGCTGGTGGGCTACAGTAGGACTTGGGAGCAGGATGGAGAGAAAAACACACAGGAGAAATGGAAAAACAGAGCCCTCATCCACTTATACTCACAAATTGGGTCCACACTGAGGCAGTCTGGGTAGGAATGGCATGGAGTGATATGACAGGGTTATCACTGTATTGCTTTCTGTCAGGCTGAACCTATGTGTCTGCATTTTCCAGCCCACTGAAAGCAAAGTTTAGGCAGTGAGAAGTGGCAAAGCTGCATATTGCAAGTCAGCCGCAGCAAGACCTGCATTTTAAAAATGTTCTTCTAGTATTTTACTTGCCAGCTGCACTGAGTTTCTTGGCTGGGAATTGGGATAAAACACCTTTTGTTTGTGTAAAATTTGGGATAGGAAACTTGCAAGTACTCCTTAGCTTTTTATTAGAATCAATGAAAAATTTTGAGCTGCTATGTTGTCTGTCTCATTGTAAATTTGCAAGTTCATTTTTGAGCTGAATAAAATGGTTATGTAATTACATACTTCTCCTAATTATTGAGTAATTATATACTTCTTATAATTGCCGAGTAATCACTCTGCTATAACTAGAATTTAATGTTACAACTAATTGTATAATTACTGTATATTAATGTTGTTATCCAGGCAACTTGGAATAGAGTGTTATACTTTTAATTCATTTTCTGTTACTCGAAACTATTTTTAAAATATAGTATAGTTAGGCATTGGAAGAAAGATTTAAAATGGAATAAAAATATCAGCAGAGGAATTACATGGTTTCCTTCCAGGCTCAGGTGGATGAAATTAAAATATTAACAAGTTAAAACTGTACTGTTGGTAGAAAAAATTTTACTTTCACATGAATTTGGCATATATAAATTGCTGTTAGAAAAATTCCTTTTATGCTTGAGGTTTGAATCTATCTTATGTGCTGATCTGTTAACACTGTATTTTTAAACTTTCCCACACACTGGAGGTGAAACGTTTAAAAAATGCATATCTTTTTTTCCACAGCCAGCTGAGTCCTCAAGTGTTTAATGTCTGTAGGACCTTAAGAATATCTATTTCAAATGTTGTTGCATGATCTTCACAAATAATAAGTCACAAACATCACAAAAACTGTGATAGATAATAGGGGCAGTGTGCTTTGTTGGATTGTATCTTCTCCCAGATCACACACAGGGACAGTTTCACAAAGGTGCAGAAGGATAGTTTGATATACAATTTAAAAGCTGAGATCAAGTAATGCAGATGTATTTTTTCTAGTGCTGGTTGAGTAGCCTGGGTACATAAGAGTAATCTCAGACAAAATAACTTCGCTTCTGCAGGATTCTGTATGTGGAATGTGTAAAATGTGGTTGTTCTTCTTGCATGATAAGAAGCTTTGCCTCCCTTGCTGTACCTAAAACAGGGTCTCTCAGATAAACTTCAGTGAAATCCAAAATAAATCCATCAGGCTTCATGAAATCATTCTACCTTCACACTACTGTAGTCTGTTTGGGTGGTCTGGTGTTATGGCAGGGTGTAATCCAGGTAGGATTTGAGCAATGAGGAACCAGCCTACAATGCAGACTTACAAAAAAGTTTTACAAAACTGTCCCCCTTCCCAAAACCTCAGAAAATAAGCTTGTTGTATGTTACCAGTAGAATAACTGAAAACACCAGTGCAGTTCATGAGCACCAAAATAAAGGAATGGCTTGGATTTGTACCCTAAGTGAACCAGATTGCTCATAGGAATCCCAAAATTAGAGGAAAATCCAGATCACTCATCCATGGAAAAATGTAATGTGAGCATGACTGAAATGTATTGCAAATGCACCTTTTTCTATGCACATCATAGAAATATGGAATATTTGAAAAATTGTTTCTGATTGAATAGCATTTCAGTTTTAATAGTTCATTTGAAACTTGCATCAAAATGAGTAAGTCTGATGAGTGTCCCTTTAAAAATTAATTTAAAGATTGATTTCTCTAGTTTTTTTTTGTAATTCTGTCATTTTTAGATTTTGTAGAGGACTCATATGTAAATATTGAATCTTCTATCTGTGATAATGTCTTAATTGATTTACAATATTTTTATAGTTATAGTCTGTTTAATCTCATTCTCATACCTGTAGTCTTAAACTTGTGTGATTCTGCTGTTGTTTGTAATACAGAATTTCCACTGACTTCAGTGTGAGAGCTCTCCATGAAATGATGGATGGTAATAGTAATATCAATCGTTTATATAGCACTTCATATATTCAAAATATAAGATTATATTTAAATTAGTCAGCTTGGCTCTCAGATATGCAACCAAGGTCTTCACGAAGTCAAAAACATGTTACTTGACATATAATTTTTTATTTTCTAGTCTAGCTAGGTATTTTGGAAAGGTTGGGTTTTTTTTATTTTTGTAGGGTAGAATATTGTCTTATCTTAAGTTTGAGATCTTAAAAGGGTTGCAAAGGACGTGTAGGTTGCTATGGTGTCCTCTGATGATTTCAGCTGATAAACTGAGCACTTCAAATCCTTCTTTTGTCTTTGAGAGGACTGCAGGCCATGCTGGAAAGCCTGTGTTACTGCAGGTGGCTGTTTGTTATGCATGCAATGGAATTAGCTTATAAATAAACTCCTAAGTTAAGCATTTTTCTAGCAAATTCGAAAGGTTTTGCGAGTCTTTCATGGACATAAGAATTATCATTAATGTTTGGAATCTGCAATTATCACACAACTGTTCTAGAACTTCTGTTTGCTGTATGTAGCAATCAGCTTTGCAACTGATTGGTTCATGTATTAGTTTGTTTATTTTCCAATATCTACAAATACCACAAACTGTTGGCAAAAGCAGAAGAAATCATGAATAATATTTTTTCTTCCCAATAGACCAAAATTTTGTGTGTGTTACTGGTATAAATGGCAACTCTTCATTCGAGTAGAAATAAGACTTGGTTCATAAAGACAGTGAATTGTAGCAGATGCAAGGTCTGACATTTGTTCCTTCCCTCCCCCTCTTGTTTTTCCATAACAGATAATGCTAATTATTCTCTTGTAAATGATACTCGGATGTTGTGCAGCAGCAAGGAATTCAATGTATGGGTACCCATTAAAGGACTGATTCCATTTTCTAACTACACAGTACAAGTGAATGCGTCCAACAGCCAGGGCAGCTTGATAAGTGATGCTATAACCATAGTCATGCCTCCAGGAGGTAAGTATGAAAAAGTGCTTTTTCTGTGCATGTAACAATTACACAAACACTCTGTTCCACAAAACGTTATTTATTATTGCAACTGAGGACTGAAGTTCAGAAGCATATGTTTGCATTAGTAGTTCTTACTCACAAAATTGTTCTTTTTGGCTTCTAATTTGTCATGTTGTTCCATTTAAGAACTAGAAAATGAAAATACATAGCTGTGTAGTTAGCATATTATGAAGGTGAGAAGTGCATTATATAGTTCATTTTTTTTTCTGTGAATGGTGGTGTTTTCTGGCATGGACAGCTAATCTAGCCCAAGAATATAGAGAGATTCACCTGCATGTTGTAATCTGTTTTAGAGTAAAAGTTCTAAGTGCTGAAAAGGAGCACTTACGGGATAGACTTAGAGAATTTGTTTAATAATAGTAATATAAACCATTGGCAATATATTGAATGAGAATCCACAAAATAGTGTAACTGTAAGAAAGTCAGTTACAATGTTCTGATTTACAGTGGATTAGGCTGTAAGCCAGTCTGGATATTATCTTCATAACAATTTGAAATAAGAGAATTGAGCAAATACACCCTAAACATTGTGCAATTATTTGTTTTATGGCTTTGTTGTTGTTTGTTTTTTTTTTCCCCCAAGAAAGTTTACATTTATAGCTGATGTAGATGTGTTACTTTTGCATTTTATTTTTATGGACAACCTAGCTAATTAGTTTTTGTTAAATAAATGCCAATGGATACAATTAATTTCAGGCAATTTTGAATTTTTAAGTGAGAGTCCAACAACACTTGGTTTTGAAAGATGTGTGGTGTAGCCGTTGAGCAAGAACAGTGTAGAGGGACGTACATACAAGAAAAAGAAAAGAAAAGAAAAGAAAAGAAAAGAAAAGAAAAGAAAAGAAAAGAAAAGAAAAGAAAAGAAAAGAAAAGAAAAGAAAAGA
>VZTI01003090.1:1310-121033 GCA_013397865.1 Struthidea cinerea | reverse complement strand
CATCAACCTTACAGTTCAAAAACACAGGCTTGAAACAATTTGCTTGCGAACAGATGGATTGGGTTTGGGGACTTCAGGAAAGGGAGTAAATACAAGGCAGAGTTTTTATGACAGATTACTGAGGAATAAGGAAAACGTCAATTCCCAGCACATTTTATACTTTTCCAATCTGATTGTCAAGTTGCACCTGCTATTAACAAATATACATTGTCATATAATAATAAAACTGCATGTGAGTTTTACTGCTCATTTAAGTCTGAGCAGTAAGACACTGATATTTCTAACTCCAGTGCTTAGCAAAATTTGGTAGTGAAAATTTCACCAAATGACAAAGTAAAGGATCTTTAAAGATAAGCAAGGATGTGCACAAGTTTATGACAGCCATTAAGATACACTTTCTTTCATCATTAGGTTGTTGTTGATTACAATTAGAAAACTTATAGCTTTGAAATTATCTTTTTTATGACCTTGTGGTAGTTTAAAAGCAATACCTCATTGGTTAAATAGGTTTTAGTTCATGCTTCCTTTTAGTTAATGATCTGAAAACATATTATCCTGATTTACACATAAAATCATGCTGAAAAGCATGTGGCATTCACTAGGATATGTGTGTTTAAGTAGAATTAAATTAGCAGTGAGAGTTATTAAAGAAATCTTCCATACTATTGTCCAGTGGACTGTGATCTGTAGAGAAATGAATAATAAATGAAGCAGTGCATATGAGAAAAGTGCTGTCACACACTGTATTTTCACTATAGGTGTACACGTGTACAGACACACATGTATGTATCTAGGACAATATATGTTTGCTTTGCTGTGATGTTTATTGTAATGAGTCTTTGAATGTTACACAATTCCATTGCATGCTAAATTATGAGTATAATGGTAATTTTACACTGGGCAGTATTCAGTGCCTTCATACTTTCTAAATTGTTAAATGAAATCTAGATGCTACTTAAATAAGAAAGAATTTTGGTTTTTACTTCAGTGGCCAAGATTTCACTTGGACAGAAGTTTTGTTTGATCAAAAAGTAAAGAAGGCTTTGTTATGTACGAAAGCACAGCCTTTTAATGAATGTTGAAATGTAGCATTCTCTTTTCAAGGATAACAAAAAAATGCTATTTAAGAGATCTGCACTGTGGGGAGTAGTTCATGGAACTTGATAGAAGATTGTCTAAGAGGGAGAGTGATACAGCACAAAGGAGTATTCCATTTTGGAGTTATTGCTGATCACTGTTTTACAATTATGATACATGTTTTTTTCCAACATGCATTTCTTTTGTTCCTTTTTTTTTAACTTTAAAGCACATTGCACACAATAAAGCACACCAAATCCTTGGTGTTACTTGATTGAAAATATCTTAATTTCTTATCAAGCTGATTTGCCATGCTTAAAGTCAACACTTAAAAAAAACTATCTTAGAAGTAAGGAATTTATTTTATCTAAGCTCTCGACTAAAATTGCAGTGCAGGTTCAAGAGTTCTTGGAAAGCTTAAAAAAATAAAAACTGAATCCAAATGTTAATCCATAAATATGAAACTTTCTTTTGACCCTTACCCTGTAGTGGTCTGGAGTTACTAATGGGGTTAGGATTTCAACTCTTAATGGGACTTGGTGCATTAGTGTTTGGTATGCATGGAATTCAGCATTCAGTTTAATAAGTGGTTGACATTGGTGATGTCCCTTAATTTGCTTAAATCTAATTGGCTCTTTTATCAGTCAAACCTGTATGGATTGGCAATTGATCAGAAAGGGTCAGCCATGACTGTGCATGTACTTAAATGCTGGAACCACCAGTTAAAATCACTGTTGCATAATAAGAAGCTGAAACCATGAGAACAAATGATCTTCTGAGTCGGAAAGCAAAAGAAAGCGGAGAAGTTTTTCAGGATGTTCAAGTTCAGAACAAAGGCATTATGGAGTATATAAATTTTAAATACACTGCTTTTTGCCTCAAGACTTAAAGCTTTTTTTTTCCAGATGAACTGAAATCTTGTTTGAAACTGTCTTTGTTACATCAAAGAACTGCAGAGAAAGCTAAAAGAGATGGAAGAAGCATAAAAGGGCATAGTTTAAAATGATTAGTGACAAATTTCATACTGCAGAGGTAGAAGTAAATTTTTTTGAGTTTTATATTTTTTCCAAAAAGAATAAATTTGTTCTATTTATCTTGTCCTAAACTGCTTTGGTAGAAGCTGTAAAAAAATAATATACTAGCCAGTGCTTCACATTAATTTGAGGTTGCCAGCCAGTAAAAGATCTGGAAAACAAATTGTTTTAGGATTAAATTAACTAGATAAATGAATTGAAGTGATACAGAAGATATAAAACTGCAAAATTCTGGGAGACAATCTTTTGCACAGAGTTCTTGGTTATACATTTTTCTCCTCAATGAGTGCTGTTTCTGATGTAGTGCACATAGAAGACCCCATCATTTTAGAATTGCTTTGTAATAAGGGATGGTGAGCTAGCAGAAGGGAAATTTGCAATCACTGCTGATAATAGCTTATACTCTTGTTAAATCCATTTATTCCCTTCCTCTGGCCACCAAAACTTGAGTATGGAAGGGAATGGGAAGAAGATGGATTACCTTGAAAAAATAGGTGCAAAAAGAAGGACAGGCTGCTGCTCTGATGGGAAGCAGGAAGGTGGAGGCTCAATCATCACCTACAAAGCAGGAAAAAGGACTGGATTTCCAGTCATGACAAGAGGTCTGAAGACTGTTGTGGATGCTAATTCTGTATCACATTGCAGAGTTATGTCCCTGTGGATTCTTATACTGGAGATTACAAACCATTAACTTGGTGCTGATTTATCTACAGAAGAGACCCTCAAAGGATTGATACATGCTTCCTGTGTAAAACATAAAAGGAAAGATACTCTGAAAAAAAAAATTGCCTAAGTAGTGAAGTGCCTCTTTAAACTCTGCCATGATTTATTAAGTATGTTGTTCGATTATGTGCTCTGTCCGTGATTTGCACAACACAGGAATGTCTAGCAGGGAAAGATGTAAGATTTTGCCTTAGACCCTTAAGCCCCTGTTTCTGTGTGGAATACTGCATGCCTCTGCCCAGGCTTCTTCTCAGCAGCAAAACTTGAGCCTACATACCTGTAGCTGTTGATGTTTGTTCAAGATCTGCAGGGGATGGTGTCTTGAAGCCAGAGGATTTCAGCTACTGTTAGTTTAAGTCGCAACACCTCGGAAACTGGATTATATCAATATCAATTCGGATATTGAACCTCATCGTAGGACCTCTGATCTAATTATGCAAACAAGTAGGAACCACATCATACAACTTATATTCACATCTGAAAGCATTTGTTCATGCAAGTTGATCACTGAAGCCAGCAGGCCTCCTTAGAGGAATGAATATTCAATAAAAAAAGCAAACTGATGCTAAGTCAGAATAATTTAGGAAGAAAAATCAAACTTGAATATGCTAGAATTTTCCCTGTGAGACAGATTTGTTTTCCCATTTTTCCTAGTATCACATTGAGTCACACCATAAAATTTGTGTTGAAGGAATGTCCTTTGCTTCAAATTTCAGGTATTTAAGACATCACTTTTTTCCTCTCTTTTCCTTCTCCCTCTTCTCCATTTCCTCTCTCTCCCTTCTCTCTTTAGAGAAAAATCCAAGAGGAAGAATCCAAGAGGATTCTTTTTTGCTATATCATTTGTGTTAACAGAAAGTTCTTAGTGAAAAATCGTGACCATATCCTTTGTAGAGGTAGTTTAAGGAGAGACCAGCATAGAGTAGGAAGGGGGAAAGAGCCTTCCTGCGTCTCTCATCAATGACCTGGCTAATTACAGTGTCAGTAGCAAGCCATGTAAATTGTGCATTCCAGTTCCTTTTGTCCAGAAAGATGATATCATGGAGATATAAGGGTGGGATTGCAAAAGTGCTTGTGTGGAAAACTGGGAGTTTTTCTACTCAAAGAGTAATTCTTCTCTAATCTCTGCAGTATTGAACTGATTGTCATTTTCATTAGTGCTATTTTCTTCTTTTATTCCCCTCTCCCAGGCTGTTCAGCACACCTTTCAGTGAGTTTGTATTGTGCCTATTCTTGATTTTGGGTGCGTGTTTTGGAATGGCAAGTGATGAGAGAAGTACGTCTCATTCCTGAACAGTTGTGTCTTCAGGCTCTGGCAATGGGAGGCACAGAGGTGCCCTCTTTGCTGCTCACTTTCCTAAATTGCAGCCAGCTGGGGCTCAGCCTAACTCCACACCTCATAAAAGTTGCTTTAAATTGAAGCTTAGTGTAAATCCCTACTCATAAAACTGGGGAGTTTTGCCAGCAGGCAATGACACTCCAGCTATGTTCTTTTCTTCTGATTACCTCCTTCTCTTTGCCTTTGCACCCTTCTCTTTTGGGGCTGGGCAGATCTCCCATAGTTCCAGCTGTGCTCTTTCCATGCTTCAGGATCAGGGCACCTAAATTCGTCAGCTCTTTGGTTGCTTTGTCTCTTCTAGAGCAGCATGAAACAGCTGGGACAAGAAGATCAAACCAGCAATTTTAGTTGCCTGGAAGAACATGGATGTGTTTGCTTGCTTAGAGAGAGCCAGATGAGACAGGGAAAACTGTGCAACAGCTAATTGATCATCTATAAGCCGGCAATTAACCTCACTGAAGAGGTCTCACTCAGGTCTTTCCAAAACCTTAGGCCTAGCGTGAGATCCAGACTGTACTTACGACCTCTTAGAAGAAATCTGTGCTAGAGAAGACTCCATGCTGAAATACTGCAGCTTAATTGTAGTTCAGAAGTATAGAAGAATATGTAAAAAGGGGGAAAATGGGCTGTTGTGAAATTTCGAGGTAGGTCATTATTTAAAATTATTACCTACCATCACATTAACCTATTTCAGATCAATTTCAACTGTACACCAAAAAAGACACAATTTAGATGAAGTGTGGAATTTTTATATAATCTCAAGCTTATTCATGCTTGGGGTTTTTTTACTTTTGATTTTTCTATTCACTCTGAGCAAATCTTAACTAGAGTTTTCAGTACCATAAGTAAAGTCAGCATTCTTTATGTGGTAAATTAGGTTCTGTTGAAGGAATTCTGCAATAAAATGCTGTTGAAATTCCTAGTGAAAACGTAGAGAAGACATTTGAAAAATCACACCATGAATTTTGTCTTTAGAACCATTTTCCAGATATATGTAAGTACTAGGAATCAGATAAGTTTTTGCGTTACTTTGCTACTTTGATTTGCACTGCTTTTCTAAAAAGCTCATGTTTTTATACTTTTGTAGACACTGAAAAGCTTTGGTAGAGAAATTTTTCAGCTTTCTGCAGCATTCTGTGAGAGCTCTGTGGTTCTCATGAAAGCTATGATAAACACTGCTACGGGTTCTTTGTAAACTGGGTTTTTATCTGTGCACCTGGGATCTATTTTTCAGAGTTGTTATGGTACACAGCGAAATAATATTTTGAAGTAGGTGTTGTGAACTTTGGCCAATAAGACAGGGGGTGGCTGGTCAAAGAACCAATAACCTCCTGTCATCTTTGGGAACCAAGTTATATAAATTAAATTATAATTAATTAAATAACCACTTTCTTCCTGAACTTGTATTGTGTCGTTACTCGCCATTCTCGGTACGTCACAGCGACATCCTTTCTTTTTTTGACAACTCCTGCCCCTATAGGTTTCAGAATAAAATTTCATTTTCATTAACTGTGAGAAAAGGAAAATATCTATGAATTGTTTATTTGTTTATTGGTTTGTTGGGGGTTTTTTGTCATGTCATTCTGTATTTTCTGCACTTGAAGCATCTAGATTATGGAAGTTAGCCTGGTGATCATAAAGCATTTCAATAAAGCGGCTAGGTTTAAAGGTTTGAGGCCCTTTGCAGAGGGGGGCCCTTTCAGGAAGTTTTGAAGTTCCTCTGCCTGCAATGAATTCTCTACACATCCAGCAAAGTTCTGTCACCCTGTTGCATATTTGTCACATTTCCACATTAGGGAAAAAAGAAGCTTCATGGGGGGAAAAATTAAGGGTTTTCTTTAAGACCTTGCTGAGGTTTAAATGTAGAGGGAATCAAATCACTGTTCTTTTCCTCTCTTTAGCTAGGGACAAAATCAGAGATTATCTTTCTTAAACTTCATGGCTGTAAAAGTGCTTTCGCTATCTTTTGCTGGTTCTATTTACAGTTAAAAATTAGTCTTACTAACTCCATTTTGGGAGTGTTCTCTGAAGTTTGGAAAAAGATCTGAAATTGAATTTAAAAAAATCTGAAACTTTATATCTGAATTCTTAAAACACTTTGCAGAAATGAAGTATTTTTCCTTCATATAGCTAGTTATTTGTTCTGGTAGTGTTTTAAGTTTGACTTTCCCCTCCTTTTTCTTAGTGTAACACTCCTCATTCTGCTCCATCTATGTCGTTATCTTTAGGTTAGTTGGCTGACTATCTAAGGAGAAATAAGCTTCTCTATAAAGGCGGAAAGGGAGAGGAAATAGAAGTTGAGTGAGAATCACTCATCAGAGTCACCATTTCTCAGGTGTTCCTATAACACAGTGTCGGTGTATGCTACCCTCTTTCTTTCAACAAAAGCAGCTAAAAGAGTCTATAGCCCTTAATGATTGATTCTTGCCATTTGATAGCTTTTGCCTCATTGTTCTTTTCTTTCTGAATGTTATTTTTGTGTCTGCATGCATGTGCAGGTGCACACACACAAAAATGAATATGATACATCAGTATATGCATGTTCATGATAGCTTTCTGTCTTCTTTTATCTTTGGAACTCTATGCAGATCATGCTTATTCCTCTGACAAAGAAATACTATGCTCTTAGATTAATTTCAGCTGAGTAAAATGAGAAAGGGAAGTAATGTATTTCATGTTACAGGGGAATATGTCCAGTATTGAATTATATTAATCCTTACTGTTTGTATGCTGACCTATTCACTTTTATGATTTATATGAATATATCTGCTAATTCAGATTTCCAGTAGGCTTCTCAGGTGACTGAGGATTGCTATTCCCCTTTTACAGATAAAGGGAGGCATGTGTTAGCAACGGAAAGTGAAAGAAAATGTTATATTCCTCCTCATGCTGAAAAGTATAATATACATGTCACAGAGTTTGTCAGCCTTTCTTCTTGTCTCTTAGCTTAGGCTGGGGGATTGCCTCTCTGTGAAAGGTGTTACCTCAGTTTATGCAGCCAGTGTGAACAGAGAAAATGCGTGCATTCAGGATGACAGATTTTAGATTATCTAAGCGTTTCTAATAATACATATACAAAGAAAAGAAGTGGAATAAGTGAAGAGATGGCATTATATAAAGAAAAAATATTTCTCTTTTCTCTGTTTTTCTTTACATTGAAGTTGTAAGTACTCTTACATACTAAGTAGCCTGTTTGAGAGGGTTATTCATAAGAAATTGATACTGCTGTCCAAAATACTCGACTGATGGTTGTAATCAGAATTAATCAGCTGTAAATTTTCTGTGTTGAGGATTTAGCCCTATGTTTTAAAAATGAAGGAAGAAGGGGAAGTTTCCCCTGGCTCCTCACTTTTTGTCAAAAGATTGAAGAAAATCTGTATTTTAGAGAGTATTGCCAAGGTATTTACTTTACCTCAACCTGTGAGGAATAGTATGTGTATTTTGGGGTAAATGCTCTGAAATGTCTTGTGGCACAGAAGGCAAAACACATTCAGACTGGTTTGGGTTTGAATAAAGCAGGATGGTGTTATAAAGACTTTTAATCAATTAGGCTACCTGATTTTGAACAAGACGACAGTAGTCAAGGTCTTTTCAGTAAAAATACCCGTGAAGAGATCATTCATTGTTGTATATAGACACACTACCACCAATACCAGTGGATTTATGTGTTCTTCACAATTATCTAAGGAAATTAAGCCCAGAAATAATTCATATAAATGGTTTATTTGTTAAAAGTGTCTAGAACACGGCATTAACTGATGAGTAGCTACTTAATAATGCTGTATGAACATTCCTATGTGGGTAGCTTGACTATAAAAGGTTGCAATCCTTTTACCCTATTCATCAGAAAAGTCAACTGTATATTTTGAACAGATTATTTCTGTGTGGAAATAGTCTTGTCTGAATTGCTTTTTATTCACCCTAAATAGTAAATATTTTGCTTCAGTATATAACACCTAGATGATATTTCTGTCAGTCGACCAATCCACAAAAACAGTCAGGGATTTTTGCCACATTTAGGTGGAATGGGGGTGTTACCTTTCATATTCTTTCACAGCTTATCTCTGTTAGAACAGTGGCTGAAGAAAAGAGATCTGGATCATTCATCCTGTCTCCCAGTTGCTGGGCAGTGTACTAATATCTGGGTTCTTAAGCAGGGAATGCAGAATACTGTCCATCTGTCCTGTTGAAACTCTCCTATTTGGTGTAGGGAAAAGTCTCATTTACTGGGGAAAAGAGAGCAGGTGCTGTTGTAACCTGGGGCTGATAACACTTCCCAGGCCAGGGTGAGGCAGTGTGCATGGCAGCAGCACAGAGGGCAAGAGGAGAGGGTGCTGAGTTCCAGGAGTTCATGACTGTGCATGTATGTTGTTTGTTGTTCATCAGTGCAGATACTCAGCCTGAGCGTCAGAATGTGATCCTATTGCTATTTTCTAATACAGCTTAATTTATTGATACTGCAGCTGTTGGTCTGGCCTGTAACGTGAAGTGACAGCCATAGCACTGCAGTTGGCATTTGGAGGAGTGATAAGAATTCTTGTTTACTTTGTAAATGTGGTGGTTCAGATTTTTCAGCCTTGGCCTCATGTTTTACGTAAGAGAATAATACACAGTGTTTTGTTGTTATTTTTCCTAATTATATCAGTTTTATTTCCAGAACTGAATTTTTGATTGTTCTCTTTTCCATTGTGCAGATCATACCCCCTAGAGTTTTGCACGTTGATCAATGGCAGGATATGGTTATATAGGAAAAAACACTCCACACTAGTAATGATGACAGGTACAATTAAATTAATTCTTTGCTGTCTCCTTTGATGTACACAGATTTTCCTCATTAATATTGATGGACTTCAGAGTCACAAGAACATGTTGGGGGTCGGGGGAGAAAGCCCCTGAATGTTGTATTTTGCTCTTTGTGGAGCTGACTATATCATTTTATGCTTAAATGTAAGGAAAGCTGCTGACAGTTTTGATATATTAAATTATAACTGAGAACTAATTCAGGGATCAAAGATGCTCTTTGGGAGACATCACTTTACTGGTAGGAAAAATCATTACCTTTTTTCCCAGTTTCATGTATTTGTACTGTATGTCTTGGAAATATCATTCCCTACAGTTTCTGAATCTTGATGTTTAATTTAACGCAAGGGTCTTTGAGCAGCACAATGGGAAGGGGGGCTTCTGTTAGTGAAACCTCGTAGAAGGAAATTGAAATGTACATGTTTTTGCTCATTTATCAAAGAAGTGCAAAAATCTAAACTGACATTTTATATCAAATGAATTATGAACTGTGTACCTCGTACCTAAGGGAACAACAACTAAATTAGACTTTTGTTAAAAAGAGAGAGAGAATAAAAATAGGCTTTTAATAAAATATACAGTCATTTTTGGTATTTTGTCTGAATCTGACATGTACTGTACTTTGCAGACAAAAACTAGAGAATATAGGCTATTTCCAAGTCTATATGCTTTGAATGCCATGGAGTGAATTGAGAAGCAGTTTAAGATGACACACAAACCAGAGTTTCTACTTAATAAATGTTGTTGCTTTGATATTTTTGTTTTCAGCCTTGTCCAACTCAGGTGAACAGGAAAAGATAACATGCTTTTTAATAGCGTGAAGATTGGAGCAAAATAGTTTATGGTTTGTTAGGGGCTTTTTTAGGTTAGTTGCGTTTTTTAAACTTCCATTTGTGAGAATATTTTACAAGACACTTGATGGAACCTTAAGAAGTCAATTTTCAAAGAATTTTGTACTCTGTATTCTACCAGCATGACTTCTACTGTCTTTAGGTGAACAACATTTCTTGCAAGCAAAGACAAGACTCCCAGTCTGTAAAGTTAGAGTTTTGACTCATTTTGACAATGAGTCAAAGTCTCTTTATGATTACCATATATATCATAAAGAATTAAGTAGTAGCTGTGAACAAAAGCTTACTCTGTGTTGCCTTGATTACTAGGAGCAGAAACATTAGGGAACCTCTTTTCCTCCTCTTTCTGCAAGTAAGGAAAGTGTTTGAGAGGGAGAAAGTCTGTTCTGACTGCAGTTGTTTCGTGGCCAAAAGGTAGTCCAGTGACCCGGATCTCACAGATACCTGTAGGATATTCAAGATGTAATAAGACTGCACCACCCACTGTGCATAGTGGCTCCCTAACACCAGCTAATCTGTCATCTTGTCAGATCCATTTTCTATTTATGGGGACTCTCAAGCTTAGTTTCCATCAGAAATGGTAGTATTTCACACCATCCATTATGTACTGCAGAGAAATTTATGGATTAAAAATAACTACAGGTAATTTTATTGTGGAGCTAATTTATTTGCACCCCTGCATTGTTCTCCAATCTGTACATACAGGGATGTATAAACTGAGGCTTCTGTCAAAATGCTCATCAACTGGAGTTTTCCACCGACAGGGTAGCCTGTTCTTTAACAGTCCACCAGCACATCCATACTGCAGGAGTGCAGTATGAAGAGACTTGTTATGTAATGAGACTTCTTATTTAGTGAGAACATTCACATATTTTCCAGCGTCTCATTTTCTTTAGCATTCAGTTGAGATTGCTGTATTTTCTTAGTTTCTTTTGCCACGCTGGATGAAGATACAGAATTATAGAATCATTTAGGTTGGAAAAGACCTTTAAGGTCACCAAGACCAACCATTAACCTAACATGACCAGGTCCACCACTAATCCGTGTCCCCAAGCGCCACATCTGCATGCCTTTTAAATACTTCCAGGGATGGTTACTCCACCTCTTCCCTGGGCAGTCTGTTCCAATGCTTGACAACCTTGTATAGCTAATAATCATTTGCAGAAGCCATGTCCACTTGGTGCTTTCTGGTTTTGAGTATCCTGTGTTATCCTTTTTCCTTCAGTCATAGAATAAATCTGTATTAAAAATTAATTTTTAACAGATTATGCTTCAGAATGATGTATGTGCTTCTTGTGACATCACCACTTCTGTCTTTTCCTTTTTCTTTTAACTTTCTCTTCTTCTATGATATTAGAATCTCCTTCAGAGAACTATTAGGCTGAAAAAGATTTAATTGGGAAATCAGCTCATGCCATCTTCTTTCCTCAAAACTGTAAGTTATCTCATTTCCAATAAGCATTTGTTTAGTCTGATGGAGATTTGAAAGCTTTCTTGCAGAAATTTAATCCCATTGCTGTGTGTCCTGGGAAACATTCTCTGTCTTTGCAAAACTTCTGCGAAGTTGGAGGTTCCTGTATGTCTATCCCTTATTGTTCCTTTAGCTACATGGGTTTACACTTTCTTCTCTGGGCTTTTCCCAACCACGACTGATAAAATTTGATTTTTTTTGTTGCTTTTGGGAAGTTTCTGGATTTCCAGAACTATCTAAGAACTGTTTCGTTTCAAACAGGAAGCAACAAGTTTAAAAGCCATCCTGCAATTCTCTGAAATTGTGGCATCAACATTAAGAAAGAAATTTTAGTTTAGCCAGGAGTCTCCTCACCAGCAATCTAAAGACTCTCACCTGAGATGTTTCTATCAGTGTGGAAGGTACCATGCTGGCCTCTGGTTATAGTTCTCTGATGCCAGATATTAATTGTAAAGAAAGCTGTAATATTTTGAAGATTATGTCAGATTCTTTCACCTTTTTTATTTTAAAAAAATAACAAAAGAACCCAAACCCCCAAGGAACCAACTACAAAAAAGTAATTTACTACTACTACTACTATGACTACGACTACGACTACTACTACTACTACTACTACTACTACAAAAACAAACAAACAAACAAAACAAAACAAAACAAAACAAAAAACAAACAAACAAACAAAAAAAAAAGGCACCAAAAAACACAATCCCAGAAAACCTCCTGAACTTAATCTCTAAAGCTGCTTCATGCAGGAAGCTGAAGTAGTTGCATGAAGATAGACAGGATCTTGTTCCCTCTGCTCTTACCACATCTGTCCCCCTAAGTTAAAACAGGCAGATCTGATAGTTTGTTAAAGCTGTTTCACAGAGATATTTCATTTTCCAGTAGCCAGTCACAATTAACCAGCAGGAGCTGTTTATTTAATTGCAATTTCTGCCTAATCTTGTAATGCCATTCCTTATGGTTTTTCTTCATAGTATTTTTTTAAAAAATTAATTTTGTTATATGGCAGTTATTGGCTAGCCATCCTTTTAAACAGCATGATGAATAATTAGTTTTACTGGGCAGTTATAAATTCTAGCCAATGTCCTTACTACAGGTATTAAAATCATTAATCATTCTGCTAATTGCTTATTGGCATTCTTTTGTAGCTTTTAGAGTTTAGTAAAGTTCTTGCTGAGTAAGATGGACAAAACTCCACCTAACATGAGGAAGGAAGGCAGGTTACTTCTTATGGAAAGGTGAGGTGACAAATCTGTAAGACATTTTTATAGTGTTGACCTCAGTAAAATGTAACATTTAGGAAAGGAGCATCTTTCACACATATTTCCACTTGAGACCCATGCCCAGGTTGCAGGAGTTGAGGTTGCACATGAAGAAAAGTTCATTAAAAGGAAGGGAAGGTCTGATTGTTTTGGGTTGTTTGTTGTTTGGTTTTTTTTTTCTGGAACAATATTAATGAGGAATAAGTAAGCCTGCTTTGGGATTTCAAAAGAAAATTGTCTTAAACTTTGGGTCTGCAGGTCATGGAGTAAAGCCCAAGTTGATTTTTAGAGCCCTACTAAAATTATGCTCTGCAGCTTAGAATACCAAATAGTGAAAGTGCAGAAAAATCCACAGTTAGAGTTTATACACTCAATCCAGATAAAGATGAATTTTAGATTTTTTCCAAACATTTTTATTTTTCTGAATGATATGTGCAATACAAGTACGAGTAACATTAAAGATTAATGCTAAAAGTGAATAGATTTACAAAGCCACTTCTTTTCAAATGAAATTACTATTACAGCAGAGAGCAGAGGTATAAAACAGGATAGATAATGAAGAGAACAAGATATTTCTGTACCCTCTTTATACTTCTGAAAAGAAAATTTCAACATGAGGTGTGAACAAGTTTGGACTTTAAGTTTATGAAGGCTTTAAGCTACTCCTTTATATCTCACTATTTGCTTTTTTGCCAAAACACAGCTTTCTTTCTTGCCAAGATAAATGTGCCAGAGAGGGGAAAGCAAGAGGGCCACCATGAGCCTTTCATATTGTATGTTCCAAAATGCAAGGATGTGCACTGAATAAGGGTGTGTTGTCCTTGGTGTATGTATTGTTAGATGGAGCTATCTGTATCTGTAACTGAAAACCTCCAGCAGTGAAATTATAAAATCAGAAAGAAAATCCAAGAATATTCTGTGCATTCTCTAGTCATTGAGGGTGTGAGAAATAACATAGTTGAACATATATATTAAATGAAAAAATCAAGAACAAGTGCTTGTATTCGCTATACACTGAGAAGGAAAAATAATGGAAAAGAGTTAAAAACCAAACCAGAGTAAACTTTTATGGACCTGTGAAGATAAGAAACAAAATAAGTCAATTTTCTGCTTTGCCAAGAGATAAAGGTTTGTAACTAGCATGCTGTTCTAGTGATGACATATGGCCCAGCATCATGGCCTCCCTTTCTCTGAAATGAAACTAAAACACATGCCCAAGTTGAGAATTATGGGGAGTGCAATGACTGGAATTATTTGGTCTGAGCAAACCAATAGATAACAGGCACACTTGAGAAAATCAGAAGAAACAAATGTCAATGTACAGAACATATTGCCATAAAAAGTGCCATGATGAGATCATCTCAGTATGGGCACCTAAAATAGAAAATGAATCAGGAGTACCTAAACAAGCACTACAATGAGATAAAGAAATTGGGTTTGTGAATTGAACCAGGAAAAGAGGAAGAGTAGTCATGACAAAGCGTGACACTCATCTAAAGGCAGTCTGACTGGAACTTTTCTTTGCTGTTTTGGTACAAATGGTGGAGAGCCTGTTTTCCTCCTCCCCTGTAGCTAAATACAGTTATCATTTACATCCATGTGTATGAAATATATTTTGATAAGATACAAATGCTAAATGTTTTTTATATGCAGATGTGGCAAATTGTAGATTTACATATTCATAGCTCCAAACTCTTCTAGCTGTCTATTTGGAGATATTATGGATACATTTGGGTCAGTATATCTGATCACTGTTAAAAGTGGTGACACTTCACTTTAAAGTTGGTGTGAGTTTGCACCAATTTTATAAATCTGTAATAGAGCTCTGCTGGCTTTTCTTCTTCTTATGAGAGATTGATAGTGCAGACATTTTTATAAATAAATAATCATTTATTGTTCTAATAGTAGTTCACCTTTTTATACTCCTATTCAAAGTCCTCTACTTTCAGAAAATTTACATTTCAGATAAATCCTTATGATAAATATAATGAATACCTCTCAGAAAAAAATAAGCTTTCAACATGGAATAAACATTTAAGCACAATCATTTCACACAATGCTTGCTGTCCTAAAATAAACAAATACTTACAAATCTGACTATTTTTGCACGTGTTGTTTGAGATGACGAAATTGAGACAAAAAATTGAAACACTTTTCAAGGGCTGCTTAGCACATTACTGGCTGAAGTGGGATCAGATCTTTCTCAATCCATCTACACATATCTGAGTATCTGGAATACAATGTATCATTGTCATCTTGAAACAGTCTTCAGTTTTTATTGTTTTGTGGAACTGTTTATTAATTATTTGATTAGAATTGACATCTGATTAAATATTTTATTCTGCCTTTGTAGTCTCTTGATATACAAAGCATGACTTTCTGCCCTGCTAAGTGAGGATTTACAGGGCTAGATGTTGATTCAGTAGGTTGCAAGTGGAGTGCTTGCCCCCTGAGGGTCATATTAAAGCTCGAGGGGAGATTTTTGAGCAACACTGCATCTTAAAGACAATATATCAAGCTGATAGATACATGGCTCTTCTGTTGAGAAATTCACAGTAGAATTATTGCTTGTTGCCAGTTATTACTCGGGTAGTAAGGAGTCTCTCGGGAATATGGATTGGATAAAAAGGGTTAAGCTGGGGGAAATGTTACACTGAAGACCTTGGTGATGAGGAATGCTTGAAATAGTCAGAGGATGTTTTGTGTGCAAATTAGAATTACCATTTTGGGGAGTAAGTGCTCTGCAGTTTTAATGAGCAAATCGTGATTAGTTTAATAGAGCACCTTTCTCATTATGACTCAGCAGAGACTTGACAATTTATTTGTTGTACCCTCCTGCCCCCCTGCCCCATTCCTTTGGAGAACACTCACTCGTACATCGCTGAGGAAATTCTCTGTGAGCTACAGGAAGCCTTTCAGATAAATACAATTGCTGTATATTGTAACATTGTGGTTTGAAAGTAGTGGGCTTGGCTTGTTCTGCGTGTCACTCGACTTTCACAGTAGAGATTTGTCCAAATTTTCTACTCTTCCCTATGCTGTGCTTTTGTTGGTAGAAGAGATTTGAACATTTAGCTGAGATTACCTACGCCATTAAAATAACATCCACACTGTGGAATTGTTATTGACATTTAGACAGCTACATCTTTGTTTTTTGATGAACGTTCCTGTATCGCTATAATAACCACCTCTATACATACATACAGCTTAATCGGAGCTTTTACTTTGTAGATCTCAGAGAGCTTTACAAAGAAGGATAAGTATTATTATCTCCATTTAACAGATTGGTAAATGAAAGACAAAGGTGAAGTGATGTGTCCTGACAGAACTGCAAATAAATTTAACGCTTTTGCCTCCTCAGTGACTTGCCTCACACTGTCTGCTCAATAACATGAACTTTGACTTCCTGGCTTAATTACTAGGTCGGCTAATTAGATTCATTTTTAGATGTAGCATTTTTTGCTGTGTAGAATTTCTGTGTGAACATAAAAAACTGGTGCATTTTAAGCTGCAGACAGTTTCGTTTAAAATGTCTAGGTTTGAAGGGATATTGATTCTTCCTGTTGGTGTCAGCTTAGAAAAACTCTTAAAAACCTTCAACTAAAAATTTTTACGTTAATTGCATCATCTTTCTTGTGCTGTCTCTTTGCCTGTTAACACCTTCAGGAACCACCTTGTAAAGGATGCCAAAATAATACATCTATTATCTGTGAATACTGTACTTTACATCCGTAAGTTTTAAAATCTCTTATTGCACAACTTAAATCCAACACTGCTTATGTTGCTGCTAAACAGAACAATGTTATGTAAGGTAAATAAATATATTCTCCATTTTACTGTGAGAGAGAACTTCATGTGCAGAGACATTTGGTGTACAAATGTTTATTTTTGATGGCTCAGCTGGAAGGATAATGGGGCTGTTTAAGTTAAACCAGCCACCTTCTTCCCTCTGAACTGAGGTGCTCACAAGCTCTTGATTGGCCTTGAAGGTGTTGCCGTGGCATTTGCAGACCATGAATTATGGTAGTCTCAGAGATTTTCTGGATTTGAAAACAGGATGATTTTCAGGTTTAGTTGGGATTTACTGGAGTCTTATTGCATAGATGTAGATAGCAGCAGGAAGGAACATCCAAACAGAGTCAGGCTGGCTCAAGCCCCCATATTATATGTTTACTTTTTTGCAGTGACAGGGATGAGGAGTAGGGAATGAGGGAAGCTGGAGATTCTGTTCTACTTCATCTTGTCCTGAAAAAAACCAGGAGGGCTGTAGGGCTTGGGGCCAACTGTCAGAAATACCTGATAATAACTCCAGTACTCCAGAAGCCAGCTTTTAGTAAAAAATTTGGGTGAGAACTGACAGACCTTGAAATTAATGTCAAGGGAACAAGTCTCTTAGGTTGGAGGCGGACATGTCTTGTGCCTTTTCCTGTAATACAGTTTGGATCTGGAGATGAAAAATGTTGAAGTTACCCAGATGTATAATCAGAGTAAAAATATCGGATGCTAGTTCACATATCTGTTAATGTATATATCAGGATAAATAAAAACTATTATATGTGAATGATGTCTTTCTTTTTTGGAGTCGGTGCATCCTTTCACCTGTCTCAGGGAGAGAATGACTCAGACAGTGTATCACAAAGTCTGTTTCTTGCCTCTTAGTAACCACCTCATATACAGGTGGTAAATGAAAATCATAAAGCTTACTGTAAATTACTGTTTGCTCATCTTAAAACTTACAACTTAGGCCCTGAGGCTTACAACTACACTTTTAAGTTAGAGATCTGTGAGGCTGGTTTTTCTCCAATAGAGACAAGAAGAAAATAACAGCAATGAAGAAAAATTTCTGTTAGAAAGACCAAAGGAAAAAAGCAAATGGTAACTACTGGACCATGAAAAGCAAAACTATTATACAAGAGTTTAAATGACAAAGGCAGTAACTTTCCAGTGTTTTAACTCTAGAAAAGAGCTACAGAGCAATGGCTACAGATCTGTGTTATATATAAAAGTTACAGATGTGTTTAAATACAGAAAGTTTCTTCAACAGATTGATTTCTTGTTAAAGAAAAAACAAAGCCATAAACTCACAGGTGTAAATTGGCATAGTTCTTTTTACTGCATGCAGTGAAATTTGCAGCAGTTAAAGGTCATTGGTGGTATCATTACTGACACATTTTGATCTGCAGTTCCTTGGACTTCATAAAAATTAATTTCCTTGACAAAACAGTGGGCTAGAGACTGAGACTTCAGAGAATCTATTTTGATTCCTACCTAAAGATGTTCTTAACTTAGTATTTCTTCTGTTTTCTTTTTAAATTGTTATTAATTTATAAGGGTGAGAAGGTATCTGAATGATTAAAAGTCTGATTAGTTTTACTCATGCTGGGTAACATTTCTGTGAGCATTTCCTTAGCTTCTCAGGGTGGCAGAGCTGGGCACAGGGAGAAGTAGATAATATTTGAACAGGTGGTAGAAAATATGTTGCTTCTGAATTACTTTTGGTGTTTGGAGGTTTGCTTTTAGCAAGATGATATTCATGTATTGGAAAGAAGAAAATTAAGAATCAGCATTGTTCAGTAGTGAAAATGTTAAACTAAATGGACCATGTTAACATTACTGTTGATCCTGAGGAACAGTTTTTCCAGTATATGGAGCATTTTGTTTCCATGCGGCATATGTTCTCCGTGGTTTTCTCTGCTCTAATTCATCCATGTTTTTCAACAGCTCCAGATGGCGTGATGCCTCCAAGGCTTTCATCTGCCACTCCAACCAGTCTTCAGGTTGTCTGGTCTACACCAGTTCGCAACAACGCCCCAGGCACACCCAGCTACCGACTCCAGATGCGGCGGAGGCGTTCTGCTGGTGACATTTTAGAGTACGCAGAGCACAGCAAGACCACCATCCACTGCTGAGCAGGAAAAGTCCCCTTACCTTGAATACAGCTCACCTTTAGGGTGGCTGGTCTTGTTACAAGACGTAATGTTTTAGTCTTTCTTGACGTGCTGAGATGTGTTCTGAAGTAACCCGTGCTGTTTTTCTTTGCAGTTTGCTTCCCAGCCCTACTGCTTCCTTACAACACAGGGTCAGAGACCTGCAGCCCTACACTGAGTATGAGATGAGAGTGGTTGCTTCCAATGGTTATGGCAATTCTTATAGCACCTGGACTTCAATGACTACAGCAGAGGACAGTAAGCAGTCAGATCTTACTTAACTCCCTTTAGCAGAAAATATAAATAACAGTCCAGCTGCCATTGTACATAATATCTTTAAGTTATCTAGCTTTCTCAGTTATATAGCAATAATGTATTTCCTTCCCTAGTATTAATTTGAAGTAAAAACTCCTGAAGGATCAAGTATCTGTTGTCTTACATATTGTAGTGGTTTAGTTCAAAATTCATTATTTTTCTTTTTGTGAGATAAGAATTAGGAGAAAAACAAAGCAGGCACCAAACTTACAGAATATAAAGAAGTTTATTAACAGACCTAAAAGAAAGAGGAAGAAAAAACTGCTGTGGTGTAGAACATTTCTTCCATGAAAACTCACAGTTTTTTTACACTGCAAGACATGGACCATCACATAGGGTTATTAAATTTTTAAGGATTAGTTATGTTGGCCTGAACACGAAGATTTTTTTCTCCACCAGTCTCTTAAAAGTTTTCTCTCTCTCTGCTTTTAAATAGCCTGGCATGGGCACTCTTCACAACTTTCATGGGCCACACATGAATTGTCCATCCCCCCATGTACTTCAAATGGTTTAAAGAAATGCAGAGTTTGTGATATTACAGTTCTTTGCCACAGCATGCAAGAAGTATTTTAAGGCACATGCGAGAAGCGTGGCACCGGACTTTCTTCTCCTCTGAAGCCATCCTTAGCTTCGTCCCACATGACTCACTTTCTCTTTCTCTCTGGCTCTGAAGCCTCCATATTACCGTTCAGGCTCCACGGAGGAGAGAGCCCGGCTCTCTCTGCGCTGCTGGATGCACGGTATCCTCTTCAGTTCAGCACGAAGAGTACTGGCTGCAGACAGGAGGCTCCTCTGGCTCCCACTGGCTCAGCGTGGAGAAGAGAGGGACCTGCCGGTCCCAAGGAGCCACGCCAGATGGGCTCAGCTGTGGGTAGTCCATGGCTGACCCTAGCTGTCTGCGGCTCAGGGGTAGTTCCTCCTCCCAACGACCCAGGGTCCCTGCCACGGGACTGGGAGATGGGGAGGGAGGGCGGCAGGGACCCCAGCCTGGCCCAGCAGGGCCCAGAGGCTCCGAGGCCCCCGCCTACCTTCCAGCAGGCAAGCTGGAAAAGAAGGCTAATTCCTGCCTTCCTGCATGGTTTAAATATGTAAATTGAGAGAAGCATTATTGGTCTAAAAAGTTGTCTGTTCATTCAGGGTCAACCCACTACACATATTCATTAAAAATATGGATGTTTTCATATATATTTTGTGAAGCAGTATCTTATTTCTGTATATAATATCCCTCCAGCAATATATGGTTAGTTTAAGATACACTTGTAAGTACAGCTTTATAAGTGGTGTTCCTTTATATTCAGAGACTTGATTCTGATTTCAATCATATCAAAGAAAATGAGTTGAAGTTAATAGTATATGACAGTTGTCTTATCTCTGTGTTGAGAATACACAAGCTACCACAGAACTTTTCATTCCCAGTGATCTTTGTTTAATTCAAAGTGGTGACCTACTGGTCTGAAATAGGGTTTGTCACTGTCAATCCCATCAATTTCATTGTTAATAGTTCTAAGTTCTGCAGTCTCACTCCCCACAATTTGTTCAACAGTCCCTTGATTTAGCGAACAGCTGTCAGTGTACAGGTACAACCAGTTAGTTGACAAGACAGGAGTTTGCACCTGATTCAATATGTAAGCAGAAACATATGAAAAAATTTGAGCTTGTTGTTCATAATACAAATAGAAAACACACAATTTCCAGGTTTTTTTTAAGAAACTGAGCTGTTAGCTTTCTTGTGCAAGGTAGCAGGATATTTAATATTGGTTTAGCAAATATTCAGTGCTGGTGATGCAACTTCATTTTAGTCCCTTCTCTAAATGGACGGCTGTCTGTGTTGAGAGAACATTGAGCAGAAAACGTGTTTCCCCACAACTGTAAAACATTTTTTCTTTGAAGCTGAGCAAATGATTCAGAGCAGAACTTTATCTGATAAATTCATTTAAGCTCCAAAGATATTAATGCTTCTATGAACACACTACCTATGAGTAAACATGAGTTCTGAACTTGGTCTTGAGACACCAGAGCTGTTATCTACCTGTAGAAATTCTTGTTGAGATTCAGTTATTTCATTACATTGTTTGCTAACAAAATTGGATACAATATTATTGAACTTGTCTGCATTCATAGTCAAAATGCAACCAGTCTCCTGTGACTATTTTGTTCAAATTGCAATAATTATTAAGGTCTGGTCTGATAGTTCACACAGGGTTTGTTTTCACATAGGAGGAGGACAGAAGTATATTTCAAAGGCATCACTTTTTACTAATATAAAAATTATTTTTGTGCAAAGTAGTAGGTGTACAATTTTAAAATTCTCTTTTGAGGAGTTAGGGATAGGGTGGAAAACCTACACAGGCGATGCATTCCTGTATAGTCTTCTTGAACACAGATGTAGGCCACCTGCTGCATAGAACTCGGGTGGTCTGTGTGCATTGGCATGAAATGCTACCCTTTGCAAAACCTTACTGCAGATATGCCCTAAATTAGTGTGGAAGGTAGATGTTGCCAAAGGAAACTTAAGAACAAGAAAATGAAAGTATAATGCTTCTGCCAGTGTTTATGTTTTGAGACTGAGAAGCAACTTGCCTCTTCGGCTGTGGTACAGCATCTTGTTCCTTAGCTTGAAACAAACTTCCGTAGTTCACTTAGAAACTCCATGTCTCCAAGGGCAGAATTATTTTCCTTAAAATGTCCTCCTCCATTTCTGTCGATACTGCTGAAGAATACATGCTGATGTATCCCCAGTATCCAACAACCCTTGTCATTAAAAAAAAAAAACACCCAACTTTCAGTGGTGACAGAGGACTCTGTGGTGTCATTGTGGAGAGCTGCCATCTGTGAAAGGATATTCAGCTCAATTGCTTAAGACTGAATGATTGTCATTGGGTCTAAGCAGTATTTTTGTCAAGGTTTCAACATGTTTCTTGTGAAACTGCCTATACTGACAGTTTGTTGCAGAAGTACACTTAATTGCTGACCCTGCTAACCAACAGACTTTGACTTTTTAAAGTACAATTTAATGGTGTAAATTTCCCATATCTCTTACTCTGTTGAAATAGATGTGTGTGTATGTGTTCTTATTGAATTTTATTCAGTGAATATATGTCTTTTTTTGTTTCACCAAAGCATAAAGTATCTGTGGGCATAAAACATATAAAATAATAAAATAATAATAAAATAATAAAATAATGCATGTGTGTGTGTCTGTGTGCACACACACTTGACAGCAATACAAGTAAATCAACATATCCGCTTTTGAAGTCAGTAGAGTTCCAGTAACACAAGCTGGTGATTTTACAGTATGTCTGCGTATTATATTTTATTTATGATAAATACGTAGTAGAATAGGAGGATATTGGAAATTATTAAGGAAAAATTAGCAAATGCTGCCATAAAAATCTGTTGTATCTGACAATGAATTGTCTTAATATACAGATTAGTAGTAGGTTTGGGGTATTTTTTAATGCAAGGAAGAAAATGCAGTAAAGAATTTTCAAGTACTTCCATTTACGTGATTGTGACACTAGTAACTGATTCCATGCATTTTTTAAAGTCTAACCTGCCCATGCCAGATAACAATAATATACATAACTATGAATATTTTAAAACCTGCTAAACATGCATTAATAAAAGATGTTTGTTCCAGTGATCTTGGTAAGTATAGCATCAGACTGTTTACTGCCAGAATATCTACAGATAGGAACAATTGCTGAAGTTTCTGGATTGGAGCTTGCTTTCAGTAACTTGAATGTAAATTTAAGATAGCTGTCTTGAAATCAGTGTAATCACTGAACTGAGAGGTCAGTATATTCCATTGAACTGAGAGCAGAATTTCATACATTGCATTCAGAAATTAAATGACATCTAGGTATAATAAACGAGATACAAGTTAGGTTTTCCCCTTAGACGTGGCAAGCTTTGAGCTCTCTGGGAGTTGCAAGGGCATTGGTTACAGTTACCTGAAGCTGCCCCAGTGACAGCTGCTGGGTTCTAAGGGTGTAGATTTAGGACTTGCGAAATTATATTGGCTGATAGCAATCCACATGGTGTAATTTTTGATCAGAGGGATATCTCCCAAATGAGAAAGGTGCTTTTTCTAGTGCTTGAGAAGATCCACCATGACGTGGACAAGTTTTAAGATAGCAAAATTTCTACTTTAAAGAAAAGCTTCCTGTTACTTTATTAGCTTTTGAACACCCCAGAACGTGTCTGCAGCCCAGTCAGTTGCATACAGCAGGACATCTCAGTCACCAGCATGTTCTCTGCGGTGTCTACATTTCAGTTCTGTGCGTCAGTGTACAACTCCAGTATGGAGAGCTCTTACTAAAGGCCTTTTAAAAGTGTCTGGCTTGCACTAGGAGGAAGAGAAGATTTTGAGAGTTGCCTAGGAGGCAGTCCAATTTTTTATTTTTTATTTCTTGCATAAGTGACTGCAAGTCCATCTTTTTTATACATAATGAAGATTTAGGCCAGCCAGTGTTTCTTCACAATAAGTAAGGTCAAAAGCACACAGTAGTCACTGGAGATCATTATGTATTGAAGTTGCTGGAGATAAAAAAGCAATTAAAAAAAAAAAGAGAGCTCCTGCAATGTATCAGCTGAGTTATTTCTTGTCAAATCAGGGAAACATTATTCCTATCATAGAGAGTGCTATAGTGTGCTCCTCTGGCATACTTTGGTTCCAGGATGAAAAGCCCTAATCTGAGGAGAGATCTCATTGCAGTCTAAACTTCCTCATAAGGGGAAGAAAAGGGGCAGACACTGGTCTCTTCTCTGTGATAACCAGTGACAGGACCCAAGCGAATGGCCTGAAGTTGTGTCAGGGGAGGTTTAGGTTGGGTATTAGAAAAAAGTTCTTCACTCAAAGGGTGGTTGGACACAGGAACAGGCTCCCCAGGAAAGTGGTCACAGCACCAAGCCTGATAGAGCTCAGGAAGTGTTTGGGCACCACTCTCAGGCACATGGTGTGACTCTTGGTGATGGTCCTATGCAGAGCCAGGAGTTGTGCTTTGATGATCCCGATGGGTCCCTTCCAACTCAAGATATTCTGCGATTCTGCGATTCTCTTAAATCTTCCTGCTGTAGACAGTAAGGAGAGGCAATGCAGAACAAGAGGGTAAATGATGCAGTTTGCCACCTTTGGAAGCCCTTACTTTCTATGCTGATGAGACTTGTTGTCTGAGAAGACAGGTCTCCTACTTTAGCTATGTAAGTTAGGTCCATATAATTGAGGTATATTAACTAATCCATAAATAGTTGATGTGAATGTGTTCACATGTGCTCAAGAAAGACAAATGGAAACTGAAGCAAGAGAAGACAAAACCTGGTGAGGTGATAAAGGGAGGAGAAATCATGTGAAATACCTGACAGAGTGAATAGCAAAAGGACAGAACAAATTAAGCTGATGTAGTAGTGGCACACATAAGTTGATCATATGATATATAGTGCACACTGCCCATGCATGTCTACAGATTAGGAATTAGAACTTTATTGACTGGTAGAACTGAAGTGCTGCAACCAATGCGCATTTAGAGCAGTAGAGGGCAACAAGTCTGAATACTCTGAAGACAGCTCTTAATACATATTTGAAGGAGTTCATATGGATTGCATGTCATTGCATGAACAGCTTAATGACTTTTGAGTTCTGTGATCTCATGTGATAAAAGATTCCTGTGTTCCCTTGTGCCCAGAGCTACACAATTTGGATTTGCTGCTGGGTACAGTCAGTAGTATATGAAAGACACCACATTTTGTTAATATGTATAATTTTATTGTCTGTGTTCCTGAAAAGAGTAAATGATTCAAGAGCAAAAGGCACATAATTTTTATTCTGCTTAGTGAGTTTGCCAGCAAATCAGGTGTTTCTCATTAGCTTTAAAGGGCAGTAGTGCAGGTACTTGTCTTAGTATATTAAATGTAAATGTAGATTCCCCCAAAATACATCCATGAGAGTATAACTCCTTGCTTTCCAAGTCTCACGGGAAGTAAACAAATGTGTGATTCTACTCAGGGAATTAAAAAAGATTAATGACAGTTTTGTCCCTTTATTTGAAGTCAAGTCTGAACTTTTGAAGCAGATGAGCAAAATAGCCTTCCATAAAAGATAATTTCATTTGCCAAAATGAAACTACCTTCTAGTATTAATACTGTAATGAAACGGTTTGAAATATGAACTAAGAATCTTAAGGACAAAGATGCCCATTTTTTTCCATCTTTAGTAGTTACTTCTATAAACAATTACATCCATGTAAAAAGCTTTATGATTTTATTTTCGTCATTGACAGGCTGAGGTGTGTAGCTGTCATACTTTGCAGTCTTCCCTCCAGTGACAACCACATTGACAACATGTTATACTCCACATTGATTTTACAGTTAAGGAGCTGATTGTGATATATAGGGATTTTAAGAATTCAGCTGAGAGGATGACTTTTGCCTTTTATCATTCCATTAAAATTTTATAACCATCTTTTTCATGTCATTTCATCCATGAATTCTTACTTTAGAAAGTGATAGCTACTGCTGCGAGCATAACTTTTTTCATGTTCAGAGCTTTTTATTGTATTAGCAAACTATCCCAATTATAGTTAATACTCATGTTTTACATAATTGTGGTGACCCTTTCAACCAAGCAATATCGTGCTAGTTGATTTGTACATAGAATTAGATTATTCTGCTTGCCATTTAAAAAGAAGCTGCACTGAATGAGTGTTGGGGACCAGGATTTAATGCTTTCCCATCCAGTGGGGCCAATTAAGCAGCTCTCAAACGTCTTGTTTGAACTCAGAAAGTCTTAAAAGTCTCTCTTTTAAAAGGGCAGTAGGGAATGTGTGGGTAGGTATGCTAGCTACCAAAATATGCTTTTTTGAGGGGAAGAGGAGGGACTAGGGGGACCCAAAGCTGAAGTTTGACAGCTCCTCCCATACATTACAGATTGTCCTTAAGGAGTAAGTCTGAACTTGGGGGACGTAGAAGCTCAGGTTCAACTAATTACCATGAATGTTTCACCTGTAATGCCTGCAACTTATTCAGTAGGAGTAAAAAGGCTTAACTGTTCCCTTACAGCAAACTGCTTGCATATTGGGGGGCTTTTCTGTTGGGTCCCCCCCCCCTCTTCCTGCAGATGCTCACAGTGCAATAGCTTATATATGATGTATAATTAGATAAAATGCAAGTTTGTAGTTCAGTGGTAAATATGATATTTCAGCTCCTCTCCCCCACTAAACTAGAATTTGCAGCAACTGATTTTCAAGGTCTTTAATTCCAAAGCAAATTTTCCTCTTTCCCTTCCACCCCAGAAAAAAATACGGTTTACAGAATATAAATCTAATTCAGATTTACACCTCCACCTCTCCATCTTTCAGTGAGGTCTAAATAATGGACCAAATTTTGTTCCAACTTACAACCTAATTGATTTTACCCAGGAGTACATGCAAATAGAATTTAATTACTCTTTACAACAGATCATCTTTTGTACTTGCAAATTCAGAGATCTAAATTAATCCTAGTGTGCACAAGCATTAAATACAGAACTCCATCCTTATTATCACCGTGAGTAGAGCAGGATATGTGATACAGCTGAGCTTTATGGAGTTGCTTTTAATGCATCATATAATGAAAGAAAAAACACTGTTACTTTTCAAATTTAAAAGCAAAAAAAAAAAAAAAAGCTTTCTATCCCAATTTTATATCACTGTTTTCACACACATCAGTGGAATAATCCTGATTTACCTCTCTTTGTATGTGAGAGGAGAACAGGGACTTCTGACTGCTTTGGCTATTACTCTAAAATATAGAAGGAGCAACTCATTGTGCTGGATTTATTTGATTCCTTTTTTCCCCTCTCCCTCTCTCTCTTTTCCCTTAAAAATTATCAGGAATTATTTAACTTCTAGTGAAGTAAATTATTCTTCCTATAATGTGCCTTGTGGTTTGGACACCAGGAATGAAATAATAGTGTTGTTGACTACAATGGAATTCATCATATGCTATGTCACCTCTCCTGAAGTCTTAGCACACCCACAATCACTAATGAATTTTAAATTTTTGAACACTTATAATTCCAAATGTAGGTCCCCTCTTCTCCCTCTCTCCCTGTAAATCCCCAAATCTAAAGCTATTTTAAACAATTACTAAATCCAAGTATATCTTTTTTTAAGATTTCAATAAAATGTAATGTTCACAGAAAAATCTCATAAATGTCAAAATTGCTATGGGCAGAATAGGGGGGAATATAGTATTTTCTTGATCTGCTGTAGCAATTTATAGATTTCAGGATGTGGTTTATAAGAATGCTAAATGTTCTGGAATTACAGCTGTTACTGATCAGTGATTGAGCCAGATTTGTGTTATTGCACCATGTTCTTGCTTGTACCTAGAGAGCAGTAAAGCCTCAATATAATAAAAAGCACCTGCATTTTAAATGAAATTTCAATTGAAAAACTTAACAGCCCTTCAAATTGCAGAATTTAACGCAGCCCAGTAAAGCTTAAATAACACTTTGCCTCCACAGGCTGAGGGTTTTGCATTCAAGGTGACTTGATTGTGTCGCATGGTGAAATTATTTACAATTAAGGAATTTCTCTGGAGGGCTGCAGAGTATTTGCTGTTCCACAACACCTATGCAGGCATATGGTCGGTCTTTTTCAGTATTCATGGAAGCTCCTGAACCTTTATGATAATTGAATCAGTTAGAGTGCTGAGTGGAGCAAGCATAAAACCTGTTAACCTAAAGGTCAGATCTGTGCATTGTTTATTTATCAGTAGGTGAAAGAGCTAAATCGGCAGCTTCTGTCACAGTCGAAGTAAAAAATCACCTATAATATTAACAGGGAGTAGATAAATTGCAAAAAATGGATTAGAATTATAAACAGAACGAAGTAAAATATTGAATATATAATGAGAGATGCAGTAGGGACTTTCTGAGCTGTAAAATACACAGCTTTGTTATGCCTGTGCTGTTGGTTGCAATTAGTAGCTAGTGCTCTAGAAAAACATCCCCAAAAGCTAGAACTGCAGGTCTGCAGTGATACTGAGCCATACGTTTTCTCCTCATGCAAACAGCATTGATAGGGCACTTCAGACACAGGAGGAAAAAGGATGCAGAAGAGGAGGGAAGAAGGTTGGGACGAGGGAAGGTGAGGAGCTTGCGTTTTAGAAGACAGCCACATTCACCCCGTGAATATTTGGGCCTACATTTTCCAAAGAAACAGGCTGTTTAGTAGATCTGAGCTCCTTTTGTGATTTTTGAGCCTCATTTGGTGAGTACTTCTTGCTGATGCTGATTTTAAAAATCACAGATTATTAGTAATTTCTCTTTCCTTTCTTTTTCTTTCTTTTTCCTTTTTTTTTTTTTTTCTGTTACAGAACCTGGACCTTTAGATCCACCACTTCTATTGGATGTTACAGCAAGGGCAGCAAGTATCACCTGGCAGCATCCTTTAACGCCAAATGGCATTATCACTCATTATAATATTTACCAAAATGGCCAACTGCATGCTACAGTGCCAGGAACCACATCAAACTGCACTGTAGAAGACTTGCATCCTTACACGGTCTATGTGTTTCAGGTAGAAGGATGCACTTCTAAAGGATGCTCTCTTTCACCCACAACCCCAGAAATACAGACTCTTCCAGATGCCCCTGAGGATATTCCTGCTCCAGAACTCTATTCTGATACTCCAACTTCTGTGGTCATATCCTGGCAACCACCTGCTCGCCCAAACGGCTTGGTGGAAAACGTTACAATAGAGAGGAAGGTGAAAGGATCAGAACAGATCTCGACTGTGGTGTCTCTCCCCCTCAGTCAGTCCATGAGCTACATTGACCAGAGCACTGCTCTGAGCCCTTGGCAGAAATTTGAGTACAGAGTGCTGATGAGCACCCTTCACGGGGGCACGAACAGCAGTGCCTGGGCAGAAGTTACCACCAGACCATCAAGACCTGCCGGTGTTCAGCCACCTGATGCAGAAGCGTTGGGACCCCATTCAGTGAAGGTAGAAATAATTCTCATTGCCTCATGGCTTTAACATGTTTTCCTTGTAGCAACTGTGTATTTAAGAGAGACATCTACTGGCTGAGCCAACAGACTTCATTGCTGCAGGGGTAGTTGAATAATTAGTGTCTGTGCTTTGGCTCAAAAGCACTAGTTTCCTTTCTGTTTTTGTTTTTTTTTCCTCTAAACCAGCCTCTGGCATTATATTCCAGGTAATTTTCTTCCTTACACACCTGACGTATTTTCAATATTAAACTTGAATGATTACTTTTAACTCCCTAATCAGATCAGAAAATGACCTACTACCTTCTCTAAAATTTCAAGACTTCATGAAAATGCTAAGAAGTAAAAAAGATGGTGTTTTTTTCTGTAAGTAAGTCTTCTGTATAATTATCAGATTTTTTTTAATGGCTAATGAAGAAAAAATAGCATTTTTGTTCTCCTGATTTACAAAAGAGGAGTCTTACAGGACTACGTAGGAAGTTTTCAATTATTCACATCGTTCTGTTGGGAATGAACTCTAGAGGACAGGATAACTACCATTGTTTTGGCTTGCATACAAACTTCATTCAAGGGAAATTAGTGTAACCAAACAAGAGGGATTTTTGTAGCTTAGAAGCCTCTTTTGTGTAAATACACACATGCTTCCATGGATTCAGTCTTGTACTAATGCCAAAAGTATTGGTACAGTAGCTTGCTCACCAGAGCACAAAACAAAGGACATTTGCATAAGATTGAAGTTCATCTGCTAGATTTATTATTTTTGGTATACATTGTATTTTCAGAAGGCAAACAGAGTGGTGTTACCAATGCAATCTGAATAGTTTGAGGGTATGAATTTCAGCAGTAAACCAATGCTGATTTTTTTTTCTTTGTTCATGCATAATTTTAAGCTATTAAAAAAGCTCTTCACTATTAGACAAAAAAATCCTGAGCTTATAAAATTACATTTTAATTTCTAAGGAATTGCATGTTACCTCCGTGTTAATTGCAAATCAGTTCAATATGAGTACAATGGTTACTGTAAGAATTAATAACGATCGACCACTAGTAATTATGATGAATTGCCAGTCTGCTTATTGAAGATTTGGGCAATCTACTTCCAGGACTCTGCCCTCTGTGCTTCTATAGATATATCTTAATATTCCCCACAATTTTTAATAAAGCATTTTTCATGGATTTGCCAGAAGCTGCAATGCTAAGTAAATAGTAGCTCTAGTTCAATTGTGTGCTTACCCACATGTCCACGTTTCTCTGCGTGAGCCTTTACGCATTGGCTTCAACTCTGAGCACAAAGACTCACTGCAACCTTTGAAGCTCCGGTTAATGTGGTAAGAACATAATAGTTTTATATCTTACCCCTATTTTTCTTTTGCGAAGTGCATTCAACACTCAATCCTAGCTTTAAAAGCTTGTGAGTTACCAGCGGTTGTAAGACATCTTTACTGGATGTCTTTTCCTGAGATCAGACGTGTGTGTTCAGTTGTAATTTCATTGTATTTTGCTCAACTCGGAGATTAAGTAATCTACCAATACTGAAAGGCAGTTGGGTCATTTATTTCTTCTGAAATCTGAAGTCAGGCAATGCAGTTTTCACTCTATAAGAATTAAATTTCAATACAGCATTGCTTTTTAAATTTGTTTTCCTTTCTTACTGAAGAGTTCAAATGCTTATTTTCCTTCTTCTTCCCCAGTCTGTCATTAATATTCAAAACTCTTTAAAGCCCTTTAATGTCCAAACTGTATGGAGTCCTCTATGAATGGTGGTCAAATTCAGTGCCACTGCTGCTCGTGTAGTCTCAGACTTGTGTTTTCCAGCTGGAGACAAATATTTTTTGGATCTGTTAAGACTAATTTTTGTCGAAAATGCTGAAGCCTGGATGTTTTTATTTCCATGACTCAGTTTTACTGTCAATTTTTATTAATTTTAAATATTTAAGTTAAAATGTTCAAAATCATTTAAGGTGGCAGCATGGAATTGAGAAAAGTGACTTACATGTGTGCCTCTCCAAATATCTCACTTCTGAGTATCTCTTCTGCTAAATTCTCTCTCACACTGTACAGAGCATTAGTTCTTCGCTGATAGCGCCATAAATTCTTGTATTTATCAAGCATTTCAATTTACTTAATATTGTTCCATTTGATATTCATCATAAGCAAGTGAAAGTCGGGAACACTTGGTACAGTTCCTGTGCAGTGAGTATCCCATGGCTGAGATATTACTTCAGTTCTGATTTCTAAGATTCTAAGACTTCTTAAAAATCTTAACATTCCTCTCACTTGTCCAGGTCAGCAAGAAATTTTTAAAATTTTTTTAGCATTTATTATTCTAATAATAAAGTATTTCTTATCTCTTTAAAAAAAATGAAGCACAGCTGTAGTTGCAGAAGAGTTCATTGCACTTCATCACCAAAGAGATAATAGACAAGGTTTGCTGCACCCAGCAGTTTTCTCGCCTTCTGCTTGTTTGCAGATGGGAGCACCAGAGGAAGCAACTGGGATTTCATCTTACTTGTCGGTCTTCTTACAGATCTGTCAAATGGATTATCTTGCTAGTGGTGGCGTTGTTTCCTTCCCTGCATTTTTGTGGCAAATTCATGTCAGAGTAGTAGGGCTCTGAGACCACTCAGGGGTTCGCTGTGTCCCTGAGGCAGTCTTGTGTGAATGCTATGTACTGGTAGAGTACAAGAAGAACAAGGAAGCACCTGTTTGCAAAATATTTGGGGGTTTTGCCCAAATTCTCTTGAACTAGGGTGGAGATCTGCAAACTCACCGTGTCCCTTCACCGCAGAAATAGCTACGTGCGGAGACAGAATGACTGTGCAGTATTCTGCAAGGATTGCCACTTAGTGGTTGAAATGTTTTGCTGTGTGGAAATAGGATGGACTGGTATGGAATTGCTTTAAATTAGTGCCCCTAAGAGTCCTAGAAAGGCATACTTTCCCTCCTGAGTAGCTCAAGCCCAGCACGCCTGCAGTGCACATATCACCTATGTAGTGTTCAAATCAAATTTGCGGAGTCCTTTGTGCTGTACAGTGCTCTTATCTCAGTGTCTACGATGGTAACTCTTAAGCACAGGGTGGAAAAGAAGCCGTCTCTTTGGGAAGGGGATTTTAATTACCTCTTGCCCTAGAGAGAACTGTCCTCCCAGGTTAGGGCAGAAGGTATTGGAAGGGCGCTGTGAGAAAGATTAGCAAGAGGTTCCTTTACCAAGCCACGGTTGCAAATCAATAGTGGCTTTCAGCTGTCAGTGCAACCCATCCCTAAACCATGAGCGCAAATATTTACTGCTACTGAAAACAGAGAGAATTTACAAAAAAGAGAAACATATTTCCATTCCTTTATTTAGTCATTGAATCAATAAAAATGATTTGAGGATGTGAAGAATTCAAAGTGCTCCAGGATAGTACTCACTTGAGTATACAGCTTATTTTCATAGACCAAAGCTTTCACTCTGCAAGGAGGAAAATATCGGCACGCAGGTCACTCTCGGCATAAACACTTCTGATGTGTGTGTGCTCCTTTAACATTTAATTTTAATCAGAATGGACCCATATCTCTCCATAACATTTAACTTGCTTTCCTTTGTGCAACAGAAAGTGTAAGGCTGTCGATAATTTTTAAACTACCCATTTCTGTGACACCTACATGATATTTTTTAATATTTGCTGAATTGATAATGTTCATGGTAGCGGAGTATAATGCGCAATAAACTGCTTTTGTGGCTGATTAAATGCCAAAGTGAAGTGGAGGTATTCAGCAACTGCGAAAGCCATTTATTTAGTATATGCCAATGCCATGAACATTATTCCTGTTACACAAGATTTGCTATACCCTAATGTACAGAAGTAGAAAAGAAATTGTTTCCTTTTCTTGTGAGGGTTGCAGTTGGTGTGCTGCTTCAATCTCACACTTCACACTGATCCGACATTCAGGAATGTAGCTAGGTTGAGTAGCTTGAGAAAGAGGCTGGTTTACATAATGAATAATTATTTGATGGAGTTCTTTGTGTAGGAAAGGCATTATGTGGCTGGGTACACTGAGCCAAATTAACTGTAGTATGCATATATTCCAACTTTGGCCTTATAACTTTTGATAGGAGGAATTCCCTTTTGCTGCTGGGGTTCTTCCTTGAGGATTTTGGCCTGGAAAAGGCAGCTGTAGTCTTAATTGTTGGCTTAACCAGAAACATGCTGGCTCACATTTCTTGTATTTCTCCCCCTCACTGACCACTGCCACCAACTGGACCTCTGATAGATAAAAAGCTGCAGCCATTTCCTGTCGTCCTTCATGTCACTTTTTTCTCAAGATAGAAGTTGGCATGAATTGTGCATAATCCTGATGTTTCTCTTCAGGGGAAACATTTTTTTTTCTTTTTAGTGCTTATAAAGAGTTTGCAAGAGAATGGTTTCCTCCTGGCTGGATGGAATAAGTACCTCATTGACATATAGTTCTTGTGTTGGGCCATTCCTTCATGATAACGTCATTTACAGAAACTTCCTGCAGTTTGATTAGATGCAAAATGAGAAAAATAAAAAAATTATTTTTACTTCTCTCTTAATATATGTTATGTATGTTGCCTGGGAGGAATGAAGGGCCATGGTGATTCTGTAGCACCTAACTGCCATTCTAATTTCTCTTTTTTGTTTGTTTATTTTGCATATTGATTCAACAATGTCATTGATTTTCCATGGATTATTTATTTTTCTGAAGTATTTCCTCATGAGTTCTCTGACTGAGGAAGGGTTATAGGCTTTTTAATTCAATTGTCATTCATGTTTGTTGTTACCCACAGAGATGACTGTCTCTTACTTTGCCATTCACCTGCCATTCTTTTCTTTGTACAGAAGAAACTGAAGCAGAGAAAGCTGCTATTCCACCCTACAGATTGAACAATGTCATTAGTTTGCTGTCCACAGGATCTTCAAGAGTTGCCATCTGTACTCTTTCAGTGCAGTAGATTATCATTTATTGCCACAGCGATAAACTTTTCTAGTAGCTATTTCTCAAATTTCACTACTAAATTGGATATGCAAGTGAGCAAACACAAATAAACAAGGCTTTATTTTTGTAGTTGTCTTCTGTTCTTCATTAGCCCAGAAGCTGGATAGTGGACTGCTAAATGCCTGTTGTTCTGTAAATAGGCTGGGATTAAAATACACAGGAGAAAGATTTCAGCTGTAAGGAATAGATATCACTGACACATTTAAAGCAACAGACCCTGTAGTTAGAGTATCATCCATGAAAAAGGTGGTGTTTTCTTTATCCATGTTCTATTTCCCACAGAATTAGTTACAGACACTTGTTCTGGAGCTGGGTTTTTTTTGTCTTACGCATTAATGTTTGCTGTCCTGTGAAGTTACTTCTGATAACAGAATGTTGGAAGCAATGCTAATTACTCCAAGGTCACTGAAGTCAGTGACTATCAATGAGGTGATCCTTTAGTACTCCTCCTCTGCAGGTCCTTATGTGGCAGAAAATGAGGCTCTGAAGACCCTTCCTCTCTTCCAGGTTAAAACTCCCTGTTGCTATTTCATTCTCCAAACACTTCAGTCTGCAATTACCCCAGAACATAATTTTGAGAGTGGAAACAACCCTGATTCCTGAGCTGTGTCTGCTAAAGGGAGATACAGTAAGCCCAAGTAACAGCTTCGTGCTGGGAAAGGGAAAAAAAGGGCTTGGACTTTGTTCACCACCCTTCCAGTTTTATGCAGATATGCCTGGTGCATCGGGGAAATTGTTTAGGAGCCATCAATCCTTGTGTGAAGATTGCCTTGTAATGCTGCTAAGGTCAGTGAGACCTTGGTTCATTTGACACATAAGTGCTGCTTGAGTGACTCAGGATATTCCAACACCCGTAAGAACAACCTTAACTTGCACACTAGAGGTTTTCCACGTGTTAGGCCTGTGATTTCTTGCACAGCTTGCTCATTTGGTATGGATTATACAGTGGGGTTTCATCAGCATCATCCCTCTGCCTTTGATAAAGTCAAAACACTCTAGTGTAGGTGTTTAGGATCATAAATAAATGTTCTTTTGGTTTTCCCATTACTCAAGCAGAGTTCTAGGAGTTCTTGCAGTAGCAATCTGCTCCTGGAAACTTGATCATGCTGTTCTGTGGCAGTCCTTGCTGAAGCTGGGTGTGACTCCTGTGCATGGTGTACGAGCAGAACTATCAGTGACCTCTCGGAATCTGCATTTCCAGTATGATCCTGGCTCTTCATTGAACCCACAATAATTTCTGTTAAGACAGATAAGAATTAAGGAGGAAATTAATCTCCCAAGTATTTTGGGGGAGCTGGGAGGTTGTCAGAGGACTATAGTCCAGTGGCTGGAATGCAGAATTAGGGTAGCAGATCTTTGTTTGGAGTTTTGCTTCTTTCTGATACATGATTTAGTCTGGGATTTAGTCTTTCTATCTCTAAAACTGGAATAATAATATTTGCAATTTGAGACTTACAATGTGCTTTGAGACCAACAGTGAAAAGCTCTCAGTAGTGTATTTATTACATTCTGTTTGTAGAGGTTACAAGCAGTATCTAGGAGAAATGAGAATAAAATGAAGCCAAACACACTGATTTAAAAGCAAACTGTTGAAGCCAGGCCTGAACAGTAAAATAGCTTACATGTGCCAATGCCTCTCCTCAGATAGCTCAGAATTAAGTTGCAGGGTTCCAGCTGCTGTCAAAAAAGGAAAAAAATTCCAAGGTTATAACTGTTTAATGGGGGGAAAATGGCTAATTTCTGCCTCTTTAAATTTTGTGGTGGAGAAAATAAGGTCCTTTGATCTTTAAATGAAAGCTTCCAGAGTCATTACATTGAATCAGTTAATCTCTCCCAGTAGTTACCTTATTCTGTCTTCCTCATGGGCATCCTCTTTCATGGTCTCAGTGCTGAGCTTCAAATCAATGAACAAACTGTTACTGCTTCCAACACAGCCCGTCTAGTGAGCTTTCCTGCTTTCATGCATTGCCAAGCTCTTACCTCAAACCTTGGCACATCACAGTGGAGAAGAGGTCCAGTAGTGCCACATATGTGTTAGCCAGGCTGGCTCCATCATCTTCAGTTATGGGTCGGGCAGTCCCTTGCCTCTTGACAAGAGACATTTGTGAGGGATTGCATATCCTGTCATTCCCAGGTGACACAGGTAATTCTAAGCAGGTCAAGTGACACAGCAGGGTTAGAGGGAGTATCCTTGGTCATCCCATTTTCCTAGTTTAAAAAAAAAAATTAACAAAGCAACAACAGATCTATGTATCTTTGTGTGAGATATCCGTGCCCAGACAAAAATAAGTTGCACTGTGTGTGCTAGTGACTGAATATATCTTTGTTCAGAATGGTTTTTATTTCTCTTGGGAAAAAAATATTAAAAGAAATTTCCCAGTGTAAGCCCCACAAAGCATCTATGTTACTTACAGTATGAGATACTCTATCTGCTAGAGCACAACAAATGCTGTGAAGCAGCACCTGGGAGTTTTTTCAAGTGTACTAGCTAGTGCACACACTGTGTAAATCTCAGGAGCCGAGGTTATGGAGCAGCCTCTGTTCTCCTGCTATGGTATTTATCTGTTCCTTTATGTGAAGGGGTTGCAGGGTATGGTGAATCTTGCACAAGTTGAATTAGAGAAGTTTTGTGGGTTTAGGTGCAAAAGCTAGGCACTGAAAATGAAATGGGATTAGAAAATAACTCATCATCTCTTCTAGGAAATAAGTTTTGGTACAAGGTGAACATTTTTAGACACTTTTATCCTCTGAAAGTGTAGTATTAGGAATTTTCCAAAGTATTTGGCGCATAGTTCTTTTATTAGAAGCCACCTTGCATTAAGCAGTAAGAAGTCTTTTTACACCAATGCTGACCGATTTGCCGTATTAATATTCAGATAAAAAGACGTCGAATATGTTATCTACACTGAGACAGAATTTCAGGATAGGTACTCCATCCTTGCATGTCCAAGAATTGTACAGCCTATGTGGGCACCCTGTTCCAGTTTCTGATTATGTAACCCTTGCTTTTCTTTGCATTTACTTCCCTTGTTTCAACCTGTGTCCCTTGCCTCTTGCTCCGTTCCTGGGGTGGGAGGCAGAAGAGGCCTTGACCCTTTGTAAGCACTGCTCAGCAATAACAAAACCATCCCTGTGTTACCAACACTGTTTTCAGCACAAATCTGAAACAGCCCCATACTAACCCCATTCTATTATGAAGTTAACTCTTCCCAGCCAAAACCAGCACATACTTGTACTTGGAAACTTCTTCTGTTGTCTGTGCTAATTATGCACTTTTCTGTTTCCTAAACTTATCACTAGATTAGCTTATCACTAGATTATTTCATGTGAAATACTTCAAAATGAGAATTCTGCTCAATGTCTGTGAGAAAGGTGCAAAATCAATTCCTACCTTGTGTGAAATTTTGCATTGCTTTATCAGTAGTATTTTCTTTATTTGTTTGAACATGTTTTGGGGCCAGAAGCAACAGAAATATGAATACAGCATTTGATAATTAGCCAGAGCTAAGCCTTTCCTATGTGGGCACCAATAATCTTGGTTTTGCTGTCTTTACTCAAGATCACCCTGTTTCTAATTCTCTGTTTAATAGTATTCCAGAATCTGTTATCAAAATCCTTCAGCTTTCTCCAGCACTTTGCTGCCAGGTTTCTTATAGTCTGATGGCCTAAGAGGTCCTTCTGTACCTAAGATATAACATTTTGTAATCCCAAGGGCCTTTTAAAAATCATTTTATAAATCAAGCTTCTCTATTTCCACAGCCATGTGTAATTGTGCATATACATTTTTAAATATATTTATTTTGAAGACTGGAGAAAATTAAGGAAAAAGATCAAATTAACTGAAACTAAAGTTTCATGGTATTGCTATTTAACACTTCAGTATTTCTTTGTTCATTTTGTTCTATACATACCTACATTTTAGGCATATCTAGGTTTTCTCCATTTCTGTGTTCTTTTCCATGCTGGATTCAATCCTTAATTTTCTCGTGCCTGGGAGGAAAAGAGACAGCAATTGTTATAGATGAGTGGGTAAATGGCAAGGAAAACAGTCCCAGAGCAATGCAAAGCTCGTATGCTTCCTGCACTGGGATTTCTAGGGAAATGAGTATTGATAGAGGCTTCTACACTACCTTTATGAAACTTTGAGATTCTTAATACATGTTAAGTTACATGTCCTCACTGTGCCAGTCTGAAGTCTCCTCTGTTGTGGTACCATGGCAAAGAGCCTTAAAAAATAATTTAGAACATCCATGCACTTCACAGTGCAATTATTTGAGTGTGATTCCTCAGTGGAGCTGGTAAGAATAAATAAATAAGTAAATAAATAAATAAATAAATATAAATGTGCTATAAAAACCCCAAACAAACTAAAAACTTAAACCCCACCTAACCTCAGTTTAGTAAGAGTAAAACCACACTAAAGCTAGAAGTATGTATAAATGTATTTATATGTGTGCATGTCTATGTCTACCTATATACAAATATTAAACCCCATGAATCCTGCATTAATTTTCCAATCTTTTTGTGATAAAGTTTTCTCAGTATAATTTTATAGTTCCTAAAATGGAAAATTTTGCCTGTTCTTTGTCTGATATTTACCAGTGTAATATGTTAATTAAAATTAAAAGGGAAAACCTGCATATTTCATCATATAAAGAGTGCGGAAAAATCTGTTTTCTTATCAGTGCTAAAGCAGTTACGTCTTTCTGAAAATTGTGCAAACACAATATAAGATTTGTTTTTACTCTGCCACTGATAGTTGAGCACACCAGGTAATAAACCTTAAGGAAATAAGTGACAGTTAGTGATACTTATTATAATTAGTGTACTTTTCCCAATGCATCTGAACATCTCATGGAATTATGGAATTTTGAATGATGTGGAGCATTCACATTTTACTGGTAAAGCAAAGTAATAGGTTTTTCAATGGTTACAACTGTTACTGTGGACCTCACTAAAATTAAAAATTAGATTTTTAACTGATTTCCCTTGAAAAATAGAAGTCTGTTTTGATGGAAAAGAACATCTTTGGATCCCTCGTGTGTCCATCTGCAGCATGTTGTGTCTGTATTTCTGAAATCTGACTGTAAGAAATCTATTATTTTCATTTTTTTTTCCTCCTTCAGGTCTCCTGGAAGCCTCCCCTGATACCGAATGGAGAAATCCTTAACTACGAGATTCGCATGCCTGACCCACGCATTGTCATCGCTGGGAACCCTTCGTCGAGGCTGAGTCATTTGGTGACCAATCTTGTTCCCTACACGAACTACTCTGTCACGGTGATTGCTTGTACTGGAGGTGATGGCTTTCTAGGAGGCTGCACAGAGAGTTTGCCTACAAGAGTGACCACGCCCTCGACAGTTCCTCAGAGTGTCAGTCCCTTGTCCGTGACTCCAATCAGTGAATCCTTTATTGCCATCTCTTGGCAACCACCGCTAAGGCCCAATGGTCCCCAGCTGAGGTAAGCCGAGACTGAGAGACCAGTTTGCTTCTCCTTACCTAAATCTGACTCAGAAAATTCTGAGCAATGCAGAGTTTGTCATGTGATCTCTTAATTTTGGACTTTTTGAAATTCCTCTTTAAGGCTCAGAGAAGAGCCAGGATTGTTCAAACTAGTGTGTTGTCTGTGCTGGAAGGCTCTGGGTCTTTCAGATCAGCGCTGTCTGAGAAACCAGAAGGGGGAAGCACAGGATATTTGCAAAGTCAGGAGTGGTTTGGGCTGCAGCATCAGCCACTTTCTAGTGATGAGTTCAGGCAACAAGTCCCACCAATAAAATGACAAGAAAAAGAATACATCTCTGTAAACATGAGTAGTTAACATATCCAATATTCTCGATACCCTGGGTTATTCCACATGAAGGGAAAGTGACCATTTGCAAGGATGATGACATGAAATAATCTTCAAAAATTAAATGAATTATTTGATGAATAAATTTTCAAGAAAAATGGAAGTTAAAATGCTAAAAGTGTGAGGGCATAACCAAAATAGGAAATGCAAGGAAGTGCGGGGTATAACAGACTGGATTTCACCACAGGAGCCAAAGAAAGGAATCCTCTCTGAGATTTGTCTGGAATGATGGGATGGGAATCTTGACTTGAATGTTGATTACTGAGCATGTGTGTGTGTGGATACACATTAAAAAAATACGGATTTGAGTGCATAAAGGTTTATAAAGACAAATATATCTTTATATATACACAATAAAAAATGTCAAATCTTTCATTCCAGTGCTTTAACGTATCATGAAACATTGTGCATGGAATTATAGCTCTGTACTCCATATGTTCTGGTTAGTAGCTCTCTTCTAGGTGCACTGATGGGTTCAATAATTATCATGTAATGCCGTTTCGGTTGCGTATGTTATTACAGCACAGTAGCTTGACTTTTTCTTCAGGCTTAATTAGGGCACACTACAACTGAATGAAATGATGATTGCTCTACAGTAAAATTTGAAGTTTCAGAAAAGCAGTGTCTGTTATTCTGGGGTTAACAACATGACCATTTTACCATAGATTATTGAAGTAATTCAGCACGACCTACATCTGCAGATTTCATTTCTTTCATGGTGTGCCATGCTGCCCTCAACAAGAACAACCACTGAAGCAGCTGCTCTGTACAGCATGATGGAACAAGAAGTCTGCAGCAAGCAGAGTAGCAGCAGCAGCTGCCAGTGGGGGTGATTTACACATGATCGCCACTCAGTGTTCAAAAAGATTTGATGTTTTTCAAGACTCATCTATGAAATATATTGGACAGAATATGCCAGGATGGTTTCCTGTAAAGCTGTAATGATCTGTCTTTGGGTTGACACTGGTGAACCACTCATGTGAGAGTTGTTCTTGTTATAAAGTCGTCTGATTTTTTTGACAGAGTTGGAGTTTAATTAGTTTTCGCTATATAATTTCTGAAGTTACAATCCCAAGTTCTGCAATAATTCAGTTTGGCTTCACTAAGTGGCACAATGCTTGCTTGTACCTGTTGAGGATTATTCCCTAAACTCAATGGCAAAAGTTGTTGGAAGTTGTGCATGTACTCCCTAGCTGCCATGGAGCGCAGGAAGTGTCACATCTCTTGTAAGAGCAGCTCAGTTGATTTCTGGTTGTGAAGAAATACTAAATTGCTGTATGAAGTACCTGTTAAACACTTCTTAATTCAGGTTCTCAAATCTGGAATGGTATTGTCCAACATGTCCTTATCAGACTGGAGATGATCTTAACTTTTAAGATGTGTCAAATTGCACCCAAAGCCACTGGTCAGCGTGATAATTGCAACAGAGTGGTGACGCACACCAAGGTGTTCTGCAGAATAATTAAACACGGAAACATTTTCACAAATATGCACTGCAAATGAGAGTGTTTAAGATCTGCCTGAGTACTCACGTACTTTGTCTGGAATTTAGCAGTAAGCACCTTTCCATAATGGGAGGCAGGGACAGGATGAAACAGAGCAGCTCAGCACTTTAGAGAATCAAGTTGTGTATTTAAGTGAATATATATGCATATGACCCTAAATTGCTGGGCACCAGTAGAAACACTGTTGTACGTATAGTTTTATTAAAACTTCAGCTCACCATTGAAAGCAATTTCAGACTGGTTCTGTAACTGGTAAGAAGGGTGCAAGCATCTGGTGTTTTTCTAACAGAACACCACAATCAAACTGAAACAATTATTGAAAGAATAAATTATACAGTCCTGAGGAATGTAATTAAGAGTAATAATCCTAAAGATTTTGAACAAATATATCTAATTTTGTTTCCTTTAGAGTGTAGTTTCCTTTGTAATCCCTAGAACGATTAGGAAATGGAAACTATAATATTATCCCTTTTCATTTGTGTGGGCACTAAGTGATCTAATTTATTTTAAATTCCGTAAAGGTTTTGTGTAAAAGATGATGGAGAGTTTGTGATGCAGCCTGGGTGGAAAGCATGTTTTCCAAATCGGGCAGTCTCATGGCTGACCTGATGAAAGATGGGCTTTGGCTGACCTGCTGTTTGGAACAGAGACAGGAATACTGCTTCAGATACCAATTAAAACCAGGATGAAATAGTTTGGTCTTTCAAGATCACATCATGAATTTCTACCCAAATACAAAGGTGCTTTGCTAAGGTCTACAGATGGATGGAACAGTTAACTCATTCTGTGCCTGTTTTCTCCTGTAATTTACACTGTGGTTATTTGCAAACACTTCAAGTACCAAGGCACACAAGCTACTACTAATAGTAAAATAGTAATGGCAGTGCTCTTTGTTTCAGTACATTTGCAAGAAAGATACATAATCCTTTTATATTCTGGAGTAACCTGTGCTTATCATGCAAGTCTGCATAAGACTCTGTTACTGGGCTATTTGGACTTTGTCTTGATAACATTTCCACAAAGTTTAAAATCCATAAATCATTGAATAAACTAGTTTTTTTTCAAGTGGAAATGCTTCATTTTCCATTTTCAAAGTAGTTTCCTTTTTTTTCTAAGTAATTGAATGTTTTAAATCATGAAACATTAAAAAGAATGTTTATCTGAGGAAGTTTACAGCTGTAAAAACAAAATAATGTGTGGCTTTAAAAAAAACCTGGTTGGGTTTTTTTTTTTTTTTTTTGTGTGTGTAATAACATTAGTTGAGATAATCCTGGTGTTCTGCTTGTCTTTTGTGTTAGATATGAGCTCCTGAGACGTAAAATCCAGCAACCACTTGCATCAAATCCCCCTGAAGATTTAAATCTGTGGCACAATATTTACTCAGGAACTCAGTGGTTTTATGAAGATAAGGGTCTTAGCAGGTGAGATTACAAAAACTATAAAAACAAATGCTGGCATTTTGTATAGTGTATGTTTAATAGTTCAAAGTATTTCTTGTGCCTTTATGTAGTGAACATATTAATTATGTAATGAAATATTTTTTGTCATCATCTTTGGTGTTAATCATTCTAATATGCAGGGATTTATTATTAGTCCGTCATTCTTGACTCATACATTGTTTTGCTTTGAAAAACAAGTGAAAATAAAAATCTCATGAAATTTTAGCATCGATATGCTCATGCAATCAAACCATTTAGATTTATGTATACAGATGCTCTAGATTTGTGTGTTGGCAAAGTTATAGCACAGACAGAATGCATGTTTGAGGGAAACATCTGAAACTTGTTTTCAGCAATGTTTTTTTTAACCTGATTTTATTGTGTTAGCTTCATCACAATTAAATACAGGGTGTTGAGAGCTGGGAAATGGAGTGTGTGCTCTGTTCCTCAGTAGGTAACAGACCTGCTGTGTGGGGTAGAGCAAGACATTTGCTCTTGATCATCTTTAGTTCCTACATCTTGAAGTCAAGACTATTGCTCCTTAAGACAAAACACACAAATGAAGAAATTGTAATGGAAAAATCAGCATGGATTCTGCATTGGGTTTTTGTAGGTAGAGTCTCAGGAAAACCCTCATGGATAGTTTCAGGGTGTGTGTGTTCTCTGTGCTGGCGTGCTTTATGAGAACTCCACGTCAATCACTGACCCTTAAATATCTGTACTTTCCTTCTACTTCTGTAAAAATTGTGTGAGCATCCCTCCTGAGCACAATGGGAATCAGGAGAACGTGACCTCTCATCCTGTCAGAGACACACTGAACCGAGCTGAGGGCTACTGCCTCTGGCTTGCTACTGCCTACTTGCTGATAGTCACTGTCATTTCCATCTGTTGCAATAACTGCTCACGGAGCTATTCCTGTACCAATCCTGCTCAAGTGTCCATTTCTTTCTTTCAACCATGCTTGAAAGTCTACATAGAGCTGCCTGTGGTTTTAGCTTTGCATATTTCAGTGGTGCTGGTGTGTGCAGCAGTTATGCCAGTGATTCAGAGGGGGCAATACATTCAGACAGAGCCTCAGTGACCAGTCATTAGGCTGCATGACATTTTGGATTGAATGAGCTATGGCCAAAAAAGTGTGCCTGACCCTTGGACATACCTGAATACTTCTCTTGGGGAGGGTTCTGCAATCACAGCTATGTTTTTGCAGCTAACAACTCAGGATGAGTTTTTGGCTGGAGAGAAGATGCTGCAGAGGGACTCAAGCACTCAAGCCTTATTTTTCCCTGAAAGAAAATTCATATATCAGCATTTATTTTCAATTGTCATACTTTAAACATGTTTCAGAATTACTAAACTTTTCAGATGGTTTCTTCATTGCTAATAGGCTACGGCAAACTCATTTTCATTGTTGAAAATATGGATCAAAAAATGAATCTCAAATTCTCATCAGTAAATTCCAAGACTAGCGTCCTTTCTTTTTTTTATTTTATGTGTGCTACAATGTCCAAGATAAATCTCCATGTTTGCAAGTGGCAGAAGATGCAGAGAGAGAAATAAGATGTGTTTTGTATATTTCTCCTGTTCATCAATCTTATAGTTAGGGTTGGAGCTAGTGAGTTCCCATTAATTTGCTTTCTTCTCTGTGGGACTGCTAAAGCTTCGCTCTTTTGAAAATCATGGTGTTGTAGTAAAGTGTCTAAAATAAATTAAATATAAAAAAGTAAAGTACATATACACTCTGAGTACTTTTTCTACTAAAATCTCTAAATATTAGGCATTTACTGTACGCTCCCTTATTGCATTTGTAGACATTTATCCCAATGTGTTGCAGCTTCAGTGAAAATTTGAACAAGATGATCCTGAGTTTCTGTCTTTGTGCAGTTTTGTGTGAGGCTTTTTATGAGGAAATTAAATTTGAGATTATGAAATCCCACTTAAAGTACATTAATATGCCTTTTGATATAGGGAAGAAAAGATGATGTGACAGTCACTTGGTTTACTAAATGCACATGTAGTATTTAATAAAGCCGTGTAATTGGAATATGCAAAGTTATGAGGAAAATTACTTTATTAAATGAGTTTGAACTCCTAAGTGCCTTTTTTTTGAATGTTTTTGTAGTAGAAGAGTCCTGACTGTGTGGTGAATCCCTTTTACAAATGAGACTGCAAGTTAAAATCAATGGGTTTCCCAAAAGAGGAAAAAAGCCTCATTTGATTAAATTCTGATCCAAATTTTGGCAGGTTGCCACTGCTGTAATTACATATTGAATTGAGCTATAATCTCTCAACATCTCACAAGCTACAACTATGAAGAAGTGAAATAATGTGTTTTATTTTTGTTACCGTGTTAATCATGCTGACTTATTTCCAAAAAATAGATGCCTCTTATGAAGTCTTCATTGGTGCATACCATACAGATGAATTTTTGTGCGGGGGGACAAGAAACAACAGAACTTTGGCACAGGCAGAAGGTTTACAGCAAATATTTTCTATGGCTGCGTTTTTCATTCCGTTTAATTATTTTTAAAATGTCTCAGGTACACAACATACGAGTACAAGCTCATAGTGCACAACGAGGTAGGATATACATCAGGTGAAGAAGTGGTAGCTACTACATTAGCAGGATTACCAGAGAAAGGAAGTGTCCTCGTTGCACGTGCTGTTAATCACACTGCTGTGGAAGTGGAATGGTCAAAACCAAGTAAGTGTGCTTAGTATTTATTCCAGTAACTAGATGTTAACCTGCCATCACTTTCCATGGCCTGCCTCACTCTCAGAGGAAACACAGTCCTTGCCTTGATTTATAATGTACCTAAATGTCCTTGAAAGGAGAGGAAAGAAATAGGAGAAAAAAAAAGTGCACATTTTGCTCTTTCTCAGTCATGTTCATATTTATTATGTGCCCTTTCTGCAGAATGGGAATAGTGAAAATGAAGAAATAGTTAATGCAAACTCATGAGATATGTACAAACAGTACTACACAAAATTCTGTTGTCTTTGTGGCCTATTTCATCCCTTTGTATAAAAATTTACATCTACATTCCTTCACGACGAGAGGATCCCCATTCTCTTTCTTTTTGCTCTGCTCCTTAAAACGAATTTATCCAATTTCTCTAGTTGGTTTGTTAATACAGCAGTGGGGAATTTCTTCATGACTTAAATGCAAATGATATTGTAAGGACTGGGTGCTGAATTGCAACAAATGTAGTCTCTTTATTTTATAATTGCATGCCTGAAGTAAGCATGCTTATAAAAACTGACAAATGTAATAGATCTGAAGCAGCTCACTGAAGTTTCATTACCTTAGTAATCTAAACCCCTGACCTTCTAGATGTAGGTAATGCAATCTGGTTTTATTTTCATTCATGTCTTAGAAATGTCTTCCATATATGTTTGTGAATGTAGAAGTTAAACACCAAGACGAGGCCATTCATTATTTGAAAACCTTATCATATTTTATTACTTCCTACGGTGCAAATAAGTGTATTAACCATTTTGTATAGCAGTGTTTCATTCTTTTTCATTATGCTAGTTTTCAAATTATTTTTATATTTTCTTTGGGAACTTGGGAGGCCTTAATATAAGTTGCCTTGATATCTTTCCCTACTGAGGGTTTCTGACTTCTAAGGATTTAGGCCTTGTATTGGTACCACTTGAAAATAGCATATCATTCTTGATTAAAAGTTTTGATGACAAACCCATAGATTGTTAAGTCTGGAAATACACTTTTGGCTTTTATCAATGCTCTTTCCCAGTGAGCTGGGTCCCGTTCAGTATTACAGTGTATCATTTCGAGATGTATGTGTTAGTGCTTAAAGTTTTTGTTGTAATTATACTTTTCATCTCGATGCCTAGTGGAAAAGCAGTTGCATTTAGTCAGACCTGAACTTAAAGTGTTTGACAAAGGACAGATAAGGTAACAGATGACATCTGAGTCAGTGAAATGTAGAAGACTTGCCTGGAATCTGTGCTTATCCATCAGCTCAGACCAGTGAATGTCCTTCCCTGTGTAGCCAAAAAATTGTACTGTTTTTTCTTTCTTTCTCTGGGGAAGTTAATGCTGGCTAAAATATATATTAGAAGCAAATGTGAGGATTTGGGGCTTGTTCCTGTATGTATAATGGTTTTGAGTGTATTACAGCTTTACATGTAGGTGACGTGATCATGCTTGTTCCGAAACAATAACACATAACTTCTCGCTGTCACTGTGGCCAAAAGGCTGTCTGGGTAAAGGTGAATGGCACTGGAATTTATGGCATAGGCACGGGTCCTTTATTCATGGCTAGAGGAATAACACCGAAGTGGAGTGGGCTCTGGGAATGTTGTTCGAAGGGAAGGAGCAAAAAGGCTTGCACACCACTGCTTCCAGTGGGTTTTATCTATTAATTTGTTTATTGCATTGTCTTCATGGGGATGTCTAGAGGAAGAAGGCTTTCTCCAGTGTTGGATAGGATGCTGAACCATTAATGATTTTGACCAGTTAGGGAGAGCAGTCTGCATCACTCCTTAAAAGAGTGAAATTGGAGGCATTTGATGGAGTCTTTCCTTTTTTTTTTAAGTAAGAGGGTCTGCATAAAATTTGTTTTACTCTTCACAATAAATGTTGCTGATAAGGAATTTGCTGACTGAAAATTTCCCAGTTAATGTCCCAACATTTTTCCTTTCTTTTCCTAGCACTGCAGGATTTGCAAGGAGATGTTGTTTACTACACCCTCTTCCTGAATTCTACTGATGAGAGAAGATCTCTGAGGATCCAGGCTGATTTAAACTCTGTAGTCATAGATGATTTGCAGCCCAACACAGAGTATCAGATATTTTCTCAAGTTTTTAACGGAGTCCACAGCATCAACAGTGAAGTTGTGCATGTGACTACCTCAGATGGAGGTTGGTTAGCAGTGAATGCAGCTTGGCTTAAAACCTGAGAATGAAATTGATTGATTTTTGTTAGGGTTGAGATCAGTCATGCTTCCATTATAAAATTTCCGGTATAAAAGGAAAAAGGTCTAAAATGTTAAAATGCTTAAGTGCTGGTTGTCATCATGTGGTGGATCAATAAACGGTCCCACTGAGAGAGAAGCAAAAGCTCTAATAGCAGATATTAACCCAGTTTGTTCTCATCTTCTCCTGCACATTCCTGTCTGTGTGCACTAAGTTTGGAATGGAGTTCATATCAATAAATGGTGGAATTTAGAAACAATTAATGGGTTTTTTAAACTATTTGCTCTGTGAAGCGATGTGCTTTTGACAAGACAGTTGTACACAGGGTCTTTCCTGAGTCACTAGAAACTCTGGGTGTAAGTTCAGCCTCTAAGAAAATTCTTTATGAGTCATTTCTATGCCAGTGGGCAAATGCAGAGCTGAGGGTGGAGGATAAAATAATAATAAAAAAAAATTGCGCATCTGAAATGTGTTTAGAATGGTCTTTCTAATCTTTTTGCTTTATAAAGTCTCATTATAAACATTATAATATCATTACCTCAGAAGCAAGTGTTCCAGGTCATTAGCAAAGCACTTTAAGGGAGGATTCCATTTCCTTTCTCATGCCAAAGGTCAGCACCTTTTGTTTATAAAATGGAATTGATGGTAAGGGCAATTTTTCAACTGGTAAAGATGGGTTCTTATGATAAAAATAGGTCTTTGCATGGTTATTTCTGACATGCTTAGATAATTATGTAATTTAACGCTAAGGAAGGTGTTGGTTTTTTTCTATTTTTTTTTTAAATAAATGTTAGACTTCATCATTACCTATAGTAATCAACATTTGAAACCATTTACATAATGGCAATATTGCATATTGCTTCATCTATAAGGCTTATAATGTCACGTTCCATCAGACATAAGGTATTTTGGTCTCAGGTTTTGCTTTAAAAGCAAAATGCTCTATTCTTTTTTTTTCTTTTTGAAGAATTAGGATTGGGGAGAGATAAAAATAATATTTGCATATTGGCAGTGCAGATGGGTGAATAATTTATCATCATATCTCACTGGCCACATACTACTGATGATTGACACTATGCTGCTGGTATAAAGCATTTTACCATCAGCTCTCATGATTTCTAACTGAGAGTATAATAAGCCAATTTACAGAAGACTACAGACTGTGATAACTTCATCAGAGGAAAGCAGATAAGCAGTGAACCCTTTGCTAAACCTAAATACTAATCTGCATTTGGTTAAACAAGTGCTTTTGCAGAGACAGCTGGAGTTTATTCAGTTTCTTCCTTTATTTCTAGAGCCTGAGGGCATGTTCCCTCCAGAGGTTGTCATCATCAACAGTACAGCTGTACGTGTCATCTGGACATCGCCTTCAAACCCGAATGGTGTTGTCACAGGCTACTCTGTCTATGTAAATAACCAGCAGTACAAGACTGGAATGAGCGAGCCAGGATCCTTTCTTTTGGCAGATTTGTCTCCCTTCACCGTGTATGATATACAGGTTAGAATATCTTTTCTGGGTTGTGTAACATACTTTAATTTTACTCATTTACTTCTACTTGGATTTCCAAGAAGAATATTGTTTCATAAATTTCTTTACACACATGGACATGTGTTTGCACTGGTGCTCATGTGCATATCCATACAAGGCATACATTTATTTTTAGCATATTTTGGTTTGTGTACCCTTTTCATAACACAAATTTCCATTATCTCATTTTTCGAAGTGTCAAAACTCCATTTACTTTCCCCTAAATGCTCTGTGCTTCAGCATTAGCAAAGCCCCAACATATATTACAAAGAGGCAAAGATTCTACTCCTACTGATTAAAAGAAGATTACAATTGTTTAAGAAACATCAGGCATGCATGGCATATCTGTACAGTGAAATAATGATGTTGCATTTGCCATCCCATCATCAATTTTTTTTCCTTATGCTTTTGAGGAGGAAGCAGAGCTGCTCTCTGAAATCATCATAGTACTTTCTATGCTCTTAATACATGCAACCTTTTTTCTTTGCTCCCTTTCTCTCTCTTTGCCTCTCTAGTAACATATCTAGTGAAAAGCAAAATACTGTGGGCAGAAACATAATAATAAAAATTTTTAAAAAATCTTTCTGTCCTGACTTTGTATTAATATATTCAAGAAATGGATTTTGACACTTAATTGTAACTATCCCTGTCTATTTCAAGAAGCTTTGGTTTACATTGTTATGTATGAAACAAACTTAGTAGTACCATGTATACTTCATTCTGAAAATTTGCAGCCAGGTACTGCATGCCATAAATAAACATCACAGACAGGCACACCGGAACAGATTTCCGTGTTCCAGCCCCTCTGAAGCAGCAAACCTCCATCCATGAATACACATATGACTTTCTGAATGCCACTTGGAAACACATTTGTCTTTTCTCAATAACAATGCAAATTCAATGTACTGCCTCACTTAAAGACCTTCTATATTAATTTACCATGGCCACCTTCTGCTACTTGAGATGTTAATTATTCTTCTCTTCTGCTTTGCTAGTATTTATATTTGCATCAATGTGATAGGTAAAACCAAAATAAGATGCCTTTTTTTTTCCTTTTGATTCTTTTTCTTCTTTTCCTGGAAACAATACTATCTTGGATGCATGTGCATCTCACTGGTAATCTTACTGCATTATTTTTATTTTCATGCTTTTGTTTTATTTTGAGTAACTTCCCTGTTGACAATGCAGAAACGATATTATGAACCTTCACTACCTATTTCACTTTGCCTCTTCTCAGTTTAATCCCAAGAACTGAAGGAATAAGAATTTATTTCTGTGGCATTTTTCCATAAAAAATTGTATGATTTCTATTTGCATTTCTCACTTTTAATTTACAGAATAGACATGAAGGGATAGAGAACACTGAGGAAAAATTATTTTTATTTTTATGTCAGAATATATGGTAGGAACAGAAACCTTACTGAAGGCCTCAAATGAAAGCACATTTTTACCAGCATTGTGTACCAGGGTTTACATATACATGCAGAAAAACAAATTCACTGCAACTCTTTTGGTGATAATTTAATAGAAAACAGTAATTAATGCCAGAGGGCTGCATATACCCTTCTTTTGAAAATGGTATGGGAAAATGTGATACAGTGCATTATATCTTTGGCAAATATACTTGTCTCAAAGCGCAGTATTTTCCTGGCTGTGTGGAATCTGTTAAATAGGAAAGAATTACATCTTGGGTGAAGAGAAAGTCTGAACATGTAGTGGAGTTGAAAAATTCCTGCAGCTTAGTATGTGAACTTCATGTTCCTCTCCATCAGATTGAAGCCTGCACGGTGTATGCCTGCGTGAGGAGCAACAGGACCCAGATCACCACTGTGGAAGATGAGCCAAAGCAGCTGTCAGCACCCATTATTCACGTAATTGGCTCAAGGTACTGTGCTATAGGTGGCTTTCATGTCTCAGGGAGATTTGTAGCGGGAATGGGGACCAGAATGTAAAGTTGTCTTCTCAAAATTGAATAAGGTGCATAAAAGAATTCAGTATACACTTTGAAAACATTTTTAGTGGTTGTTATCTTTGGTCTTGGAGTTTTTTGTGCCGAAAAATCAATCAAAGAAGTCTCACCCTTGGTTGATTGTACATACCCATTTGGGTATCACTGTGCTGTGATAATAAATAAGGTATAAGTGGAAATAGTTAAGAGAAGAAGTGTAGTGGAATGGAAATTATCACATTCTGCTGTCAGTTAAGAAGAGGAAGATTAATGTTCAGGGAGCAATGCGATGCTGATAATGGAAACTTAGAATAATTCTGGGAAAGAAAAAAAGTCACCTATCACAGCAGTAAGAATTAGTAAGCTATCTGAAAAGGTGTGCATATCTATGTCTCCTTGAACCACTGTTTGCAGTCTGCCTATCCACTACATCCACAGGCATGGGCAAACTTCCTAATTGTAAAGAGAGCATCAAATCTGCAGTGCTTAGAAGCAGCCAAATAGTAACTTATACAGAGATTCTTTGGGAGTTCATATCTTCCAAAGACAAAGTACAATGAAACTTGCGAACACGTTTTTCAGAATCACACCAACAATAAAGCAGTTAACCTCCTGTGTCTGTGTTATCATTACTGGGATTTTCCACTTCTGGTGGAGTATGCTCATTAGCAGAATTTCTTTCATCAAAAGAAAAATAATCTTTTGAAAATAACTAGTGTCTACCATCTGAGCCTTCCGAAATGGCCTGCAGAATGGAATTGCTTCTCCAGTCTCTTAAGGACTTTGGCTTCCTGTTTGCTATTTGTACATTTTGCTTGAATTGAGTATTTGTCTCTGTGTAAGGGTGAAATTAAGCTTGCTATTTTTCTGTCACACATATAGATATAGTCAAATCTTGTTTGATGATAAGAACTCAGTTCAGGGTCTCTTCTTTTGCCCTTGGCTTTAACTTATGTATGCCTTTGTCTGTATTGTCTGTACTTGTCTGTACTGCAAACACTTATGCATGTTTCTGCTATTATATATAGACTAAATATGTCATAACACATGAATGCAAAAGGATCAAAAATGCCTTCCTACTTTATAATCTGCTCAGCCAGAAACAGACTCTGTTTCTACACTGCCTTTTCCTACATGTCATATTATCATCAGCTGTTCTTATATCCCAAAAGAATACTAACTACTGATCGATTGCCCGGACATGTCTGGCCGTGGCCTACATGTGCCCCGGGTAGTTCATTTATTTGCCACGGTGGATTTGCTAGAGTGGAATTTAATCAATAGCTAATTCATTAATTCTGGTCCTCGAGTATGTAGGGATTGTGCAGTATAAAAATGACTGGCTGGCTTCAGCTTTGATTGAAATATGACAAACACTACAGCTGACAGCCTTGGCAGGTGCTGGGCTGAATATGAATTTTGCTTATTTATCCTCCGTAAAAGAAAAAGCTTGGGCAAAAAACCTCCCCAGTTTGTGTGGACAAGAGAACATTTTAATACATACCATCAATATATCAGAGAGTGAAAAAAGGCACTTCTGGAATATAGACTCATGGGAGACCTGAGTTATAATAAAGCCTGTGCAGTTTATTGTCTTTAATTGGAATCATGGCGTTCTTCCCTCTTCTGAATCAGTTTGGGGGGCTGTATTATTGATGAGAATGCTGTAGGATAATGTCTTTGTAGCATTCACAAATAATTTTTTTAAAATTTGCCTCAAGGTGCTACATGACAGAAATTATAATTTCACCCACCAACTTAGAAGTCTTTCTGATAGCAGCTCCATCCACACTGCTCTAATGAAGGTTATACCACCAGAGCCATTATAAATACCTTACTTTTCCACTCCTTACAGTTAATAACTCAGCTTCAGGCTGAAACTTGGCACAAAAGGTCACAATCCTGATATAATTATTTTATAATGCCAAACTTCAAACAGAAAACAGTACGGGACCCAATCCTGAAGTCCTAAGTCAGTTTGTTGTGTTTCTTGCCTGCATTTAGGGTTTTTTGGGGGAGAGGTTGCATTGACCATGTTTAGGTAGAAACAAGTGCCGTTAAAATCAAGTATGCTTTTGGTTTGTTTTGTTTTTAATTAGGACTTCAGGATTTGACTCTGTAGACAAATATTTTATTTTATTGCACAGCTTAGAAATTCTCTGAGTACTGAATGCAGGTGGATGCTGACTGAAAGTTTGGGTAGTGGATTTAATTCTCATGGTGTGTTGGAAAATATTTCATTCTGCTTTAAAACACTCTTCTTCCTCTTTTTCCTTGTATCCAGCAATTCTGTTGCATGCTTAATTCAAAGGTTGATGGCTCAGAAAACACTATGTGGCCTAATTTAGGGAATCTAGGAAAAATCCTTTGTAGTTTCATGAAGAGAGGGCCCTTTGAGCACCTTGCGGGGAACCAGAAACCCTGGTCAGGATGTAATGGAAAGCTCAAAGAAGATAAGGCCATAGGAGAAAAGTTAGGTGGGTTCTTTGTCTTGGTGTTCAGTATCGTGGGACTTTGGAAGGTTTCTGTATCAGTTGCTCTTTGTGGGTGAATGAGGAGGAGGCATTATTTCAAATGAACATGCTAGTGAAAAGATTTTAGAAAAAAATGGATAGAACACAGCAACAAATTATTGGGATTATGGTATTTGCTCATGAGTTCTAAAGGACATCAAATATGAAAGTGTCAAACTGCTGTGCTGTGTTGAAAAGCCTTTAAATTGGTCTAATTGCTGGACAAATGGAAGATAAGAAAATGTAGTGCAGATTTCAGCAAGGGGATATTGGGAACTAAAGACCAGGAAGTCTGATTTTCCATACTGGGGAAATGGTCAGAGAGCCAGAAGACACCTGATCACTCTCCCTAATCTAGTCGTGGGAAACACGAATCACAGAAAGATTTCTCCAGGAAGTTTGTAGCAACAACAGAAGCGTGATGCCATTTATCAGACTGTCTGGCCTGTGTCATACTGCCTCTCTAATTATGTCAGCCCTGCATCCACGATGCAGCAGGTACTTAACTCCTGTGCAATAATGCTGCAGCATCTGTGATCTCCTGATGAGGAAGTATTTTATCCACTAGTCATTAATAATAGCAGTGTTCCCCATCTTAAGACCATCAAGTGAATCTTGTGATTTTTTTTTTTTTTTTTTTTTTTTTCCCTCTTTTAAAGGTAAAGTTTTTTTTTTTTTCTTCCAGCTTCTAAAGGTAAAGTCTTTGATTTTTTGAATTCGACTCTTGCATATGATGAGACTAATGGAACATTCATTATCAAGATTCCGAAATGAGGCCTTGATATATCTTTAATCTTCCTTGTAAACCTTTACCACTGTGTTGAGAAAAAAAAATTAAAATCAGGAGTCCTTTTCTGCCTTATGGGCACTTGGAGCTGGTGATGAAGCAGGAAAGCCCCAGAATTTTATTTCCACAGTGTTTTATCAAAATATAGCTGAAGTGATACCAAAATTAAAAAATACTGTTATTTTTCATGGATTTCTAAAAAAAAACCATTTCTACCTGGAAATGTCAAAAATAATTGTCTTTACATGCTTGAGCCAAATGATTTCGCTTTGCTGTCCTTCACGAAAGCAAATACACCTTTGTGGATCAGTTTGAAATTGTTCTTTATCTCCCGAAAGTGCTTTCATGGACCTTGTAGTCTGAAGCAGATTGTTTCTGTGAACCTGGCTAGGCTGCCTTGCCTGCTTCAGTATTTTCACCTCAGTGACAGCAGTGGGACTCATCCAGCATTGGAACTATCATAAAAGGGCATGCACTTGGAGTGTTCTCTGTGCAGACAAGGATTATACCCCACCTGCCAGATGTTGCACGTTTTTTGTCTGTGCCTACAATTTGTGAGTCTGCTTCTGTAGGTCAGGCTGTGGGCACTTCCCAGGATAGACACAACTCCAGTATATCCCACAGGGAGTGAGTGGATAGAAGGAGAGGCAGGCTCTGTCCCCGTGTTCCTGCAGCTGCATCAGATGCACCACACGTGATACAGCTGCCTGCACACTAAAGCGCCCATTGTGTCCCATTAAATCTGCACCTGCTCGAGAAGGTTTTCAGCTCAGCCTTCAGATGAGGGATGTCAAAAAGCCTCTGCAGTCCCATGAAAACCCTGCTGTTCTTTTTTAAACTGAGCTATGCACTGCTCTTGCTGTGTTGCCACAATTTGCCATGGGTGGCAGACATCAAGTGTAGACATAACTGAAACACCCCTAAAATTGTGAGGGAGTCTGCTTATCTAGGAGCCGGTTCTGGAAGGTCGTACTGAGCTTTACCTCGTTGGCAGTGGTCAGTGAACTCCCACTCCACACAATTTCCTTATTCAGCTGCAGGTTTGCATGATATCAGACTATGTCCACCCCAAATGTGTATCTATCAAATAATAATAAAGTGATTGCTTGTTAAAGGAAAGCAATACATGCTGAGCTCTGCAGAAAATGCAAAATGTTTGAACCATTGCGTTAGTTCTTAGGCCTAATTTGAAATTATATTAGAGAGAAATATGACTTGAAAAACTGAAAAAAAACTGGCACAATACTCTGAAAATATACTCATGAGGGTCTGAATGAAACTTGGAGAAAGCAAATCATTCAAAAATATGACTGGGAATGCTTTCTTTGCTCCTGTGATCTATTCTGTGCAAAGACCAGGAAAGAGTTACAATGGCATTTATAGAGGTTAAAGTACTACCCTTCTTTTCCTTTTCTTTTTACCTTTTTTTTCCTGAAGTTTGTACAATGAATCTTCCTCCTTTTCCATTTTTAAGTGTAACATTATTTAAATGTGGGTGAGTGCATTTGTGTGAGTATGAGTTCATGTGTGCGTGGTAAATAGGTAGAGAATACAAAATAGCAATGGACGGAATATGGAATTTAATCTATGGTTCAGATGAAGACCTTGGAATGATTATGGTGACTCTACAAGCCGCCTATGAGTTTATTCCCTCAGAGGTGACATTAATTCCTGTTCTTCAAACGCTTATTGCTGTGTGTATTCCTCTGTTTATACCTCAAGGAAGTGAAATAATAGTTCACTTATTTTTATTCCGTTAAGATGTCAAAGTTTATCTCAGCAGCTGCTGTTTCACTGTAGCATTTTCTCTTTAAATTAATGCTAATTTCTGATGTCACTGGCATTCTGACAGTGACTGTGTAATTGGGACATGGAGATTAAAAAGAGGTACTTGGAGCCTAACTATGCAGTGTTGTCAGTCCTCCTATTGATCTACATGGAGCATTGGGATCTCCTTCTCTCTACCTGAAGAGTAACAGTGAAAGGAATTTGTGTCTTATACAAGACTCCACAGTGATTATAGAAGAAATGAAGCGTTCATTTGAAGTATCAGTGGAAAATTTGTATTTTTGTTTCAAATGTCCCTTTTCTTTTCTTTTTTTTTTTTAATTTATTGTAATACTTAGTGAGTTTTTTGAGGAAATATCTCACACATTTTTAGTGGTGATAGGCATGCTGCAGCTGAACATGATTTAACAATATCCCTTAAGATATCTTCTTTTTTAAACTGATGACGGTCTGATCTCAAACCTGAAATCAGCTACAGGATTTTGTTTTACAGGCAGTCTTTGCAGGCTGCTGCAGCGATACTTTTGCACTCAGTCGGAAGTCTTGCGTCTTAGTCATGATAAACACTTCTGGTTTTTACTTCTAATTTTATGTCATAGTAATGAAAATATTTAAGTACAGAAGGGAACTAGTGCTTACTGCTGCTGTAATGAGTTTTAATTCTGTGCTGAAGAATACATCTCAAAGCAGCATACTCTTTTTTTTTTTTTTAAGCAAGGAAAAGGCAAGATTAAGAAAAGCCTGTTCTAAATGGTGGCTGAGCACAATGTGAGTAAGCTGCATTGGCAACAGCACAGAGGGAAAGGGGTGGCCTTTAGCCCCCCACTGCCCATCCTCTACCAGGTTCCTGTCTGAGAAAGGAACAGTCACACCAGCCCTGACAATAGCTATGCATCAGGAAAGGCATATTGTGTCCTTTCTCCTAGCACTGAAATGAAAGGAGTAAAGTGCTAGAAAGTTTATTACACATAAGCTTCCAAAAGTGGGAATGAGATGTCATTTAAACAGCAACATTTAAGGACTTTGACTGCATGTGTGATTTGTTTTCATGAAGTATTAGCACATATTGACAGTTTTTATAAACTTTTCCACCTTTGGTTATTTAAACATCTGTGAAATTTGTTATCCAGAACATTTTAGAAATTTCAAAATGTTTCACTCCATGTGAACTACTGCAAAAAAGAACTATGCCAATCATTTAATGTAAGTAGCTATAGAGGCATAAATACATCCAAAAGTTGAACAGATGTTGATTTTCTTATTGCAGATCTCTTCAAATCAACTGGGCATCTCCAGGACAGCCAAATGGCATTATCCTGGGATATGAACTCTTACGTAAAGCATGGCAGAAGTGTGCTTCATCAAAGACTCCAAGGAGCAGCAAAAGTAATAGAATGTGCATCTCATTAGAATGTAAAAAGGATGAAAATATCTGTGGAGAAGTGTGTTACCATCCAGAGTTGGAGGTACTTGTATATTCTTAAGTTACGTATATAATGAAAAATAGTATTTTTAGGAATAGATGTGTAAACCAAACCTCTCCAGTTATCAGAGGAAAGGAAGTGGAGGGTTCTGCTTTTTTTGATACTTTAAAATCAAGGCTCTGAAAAGTATCTTGAAACTCTTTAAAATCAAATATGGATGTTTGAGCTCATACAGGGATAACTGTGTGTGAGTCAGCTGATGACAGGTGATTCTGTTATTTTAAGTCTTTGTTTGTTGACCTCATTTCTCCTTTTAGGAGAAATGAATTGGTAAGCATTTATGAATGTGTTCATTTGGTTTGATGCAGTTTTGAAGTGAATCCCCAGATAGTTTTCGTTTATTACCTGCTGGTTAAGGGTAGAAGTCATTTTAATACATGTGAATTAAATTCCTTGCACAGGAACCTGTGTTTCAAAAACCCTTCAGATATGTTGCAGGTCTGGATGGGGGCTTTGCTTTTCCAACCACTACGTGGACCACCTCACTTCACAAGCATGTATCTGAAGTTTCTTCCCTTCAGAAAGCTTTGCTCCATGTGTCCAGTGCAGATGTTCATCCCAGTTCAGGCTATATAGGTGTTCCCAAGTAAATCATACAAGCCACGTGTAAAGAAGTTTGAGGAGTGTCACCTCTTGAGTCCACTGACACAATCCCATTGTGACAAATCACATGGTGGATACACATAGATCTCAGTACGTATTTTTGCATCCTGCTTGGGGCAATTGGCACCAACTTGGGAGGAGCTGTTGACTCTTTTGAAGGACGAGAGGCCCAGCAGAGAGACCTCAGCAAATTAAGAGAGGCGACCACCAGCCTTACGAAGTTTAACAAGGGAAAGTGCTGGATTCTGTACGTGGGACAGGGCAACCCCTGTACATACATGGTAGCTCATATGGCTTCTTTTGCATAAAGTCATTGCACTTGACCACTGAAAGGCCACAGGAAATTTCTAGCTGTATGTAGAATTTGAAAAATGCTAGCAAAACTATAAAGCTTCTTGGTGTGTGGGGAATCATTCCTCAAATCCTGCATGGCAAATGGTGGTTATAAACCTGGCTTGCTGGGGTTTTTTTTCTCCCTCTTAAATTATTCCTTGGCTTAATTCTTAATGACCAGATTCTTCAGCAGAAAAAATCTCTTTGGATTCAGCTACAAGTGGTTAGCTGTTACATGACAATGATGAGCAACTCTGAATGGGATCTATCGTGATTTGTCGGATGCGTTTTTAAATTATGGCTATTTTCAGGTTAATCTTCACATGAGTTCCTGTTTAGGAGTAGGATCAATAGCATAGCAGGAATCTGTAATGGTTTTTATTGACAAATGAGGTAGAAAACTCTTAGTTTGAAAGTAAGATATAATGTCATGAAATAGTGTCTCTATTTGTCAAAGACATCATCACATGTTCTGTGACTAAAGCAAACAATATGTATTCACAAGATTCCCTGTCAGACAAGACAGTAATTAAGGGAGTGAGTTATTTGAGGGGTTCAAATCAAAATATAAATTATTCCAGCCAACAGAGCTTAGCTTTTGAGTTCCCTCAAAAGCAATACTATATTAAATATAAGTATTTCTGAAATCTCGCAAGAGAATTATGGGCAGCCCTTTTTTCTAAAGGTAAAATTATTTATTTTAGGTTTCTAGCATGGTAGACTTTTACTACATCTTGGCATGTGCATGAATTAAATTTATACTAAATTAGTTTTAGAAGTTTTCCTTTTCATTGTTATTTTTTCAGTCTTCGTACATTTGTGGTAACTTTGAGCTTGGAGAACACTCATTTTTTTATAGCTTCCTGGCTTTCTAATTTTTTCTGATTAATTTTGCATTACATTGTTCTAATGGTCTCTCTGCGTTCTCTGAGCCTATGGTTAGGAGTGGGTGCTATTTGTTAAGAAATGGATATATAATAAATGACTGGAAGGTCCACAGGAAACTGAAGCACTCATACATAAAATGATATGGGGGTAATTTTTGTGGGTGAATTGATTAAACTTCCCCTCCCAAAATTTGGTCTGGTTTCTTATATGTATCTGCACTAGCCATCCAAAATGTCTATAAGAGACATCTGCAGAGCTCTTGGTGCCTTTTGTGCCTTTTAAACTGGAGTTCTTGACAGGGACAGCATAAGGCAGTGGCAGTCCTCTCTCATATTTTTATAGAAGTCACTGTCAGGCTTTATGCTGGTGTTTCTGGTCCTTGGATTTGCCAGTCTGCTGGACAGAAGTGAAAAGCAGCACTGACCAGTGTATACTTGTTCCAAAAGCCTCTTGTCACAGTGCCAGCTGCACTTCATAGAACTATAGAATGGAAGGGAGTTGGAAGTTGGGTTGGGAGATAAAGACCATCTAGTTGCAACCCCCTTCCATGGGCAGGCACACCTTCCACTGGACCAGGTTGCTCAAAGTCCCATCCAGCCGGGCCCATTCACCATATATTGATTGTACAGCCAAATGTGAGGAGACACCACTGGAATCAAATGCTGAGCAGCTTAAATAATGTTCAGATCTAGAATAAAGTTTTTGGTTCATTTGATGATAGACTGGCCAGCAGAAGCAGGCAGTTGTATATAAACAGTTCCAACAGACCAATAGGTTGTGGAGTCCTCACTTTTGCTCAAGTCACGTATTGCACCTTGTTTACAAGACAAAAACTGTATCTAATTTCCCTCTTGAAATTTTCTTGAATTCATGGGTATGAAGTGAGAGGAAAACCAGACCTCTTGTACAAAAATTATTTCAAGGTATGTCTTTGGTTATTTATTAATCTTTCCCTAAGTATTTATGGGTTACATTTGGCATCATCAGCTTGCTATTGGAAGGCACTGCAGAAAAAGAGGGATTTGTTATGATTCAGCTACAGAAGAGATCGCCAAAATATAATCCACTCCAGTAAAAGAAATACCAGGGTGTATCGTCAGTGTGCAGCAGAGTGGGATGCAGGGACTCTTCATGAGCTGGGTGCAGCCAAATGGTGCAGCTCTGTGTGAAAGGCAGTGGAAAACAGCCCGGCTGCCAGGCTGCACTGCTGTGTGTGCTGCATTTGGGATCCGGGTTAGTGCCTCTGCTTGGGACTGTGCTCTGCAAATAAACCAACTTGCTCTGAGCCTTCTGGGGATTCTCTAAAAGGGCAAGTGACCTTTTCACTAGGAGGGACATGTGTACATGCACATTCATGGGCTCATGCAGGCCTGATATTAAGCCCAGTGAAGACCAAACATTCCTCCCATCTTAAATAATCTTTGCATCAGATCCTTACTTCTTCTTTCTAGTTGTTATCCAGTTTTCTGCTTCAGTGTTAGGATTCTTTGTTATTTTAACTAAAGCTAACATGTTGTTGTGCCTAGTATCCTAGTATCCTTACCCTGGTGTTTAATCAGACTTGCATGGATTTATTTCTTGAGCACAGAAAGAATTTAGAAATATTTTTGTGTGTGTATTTTTGCAGAAGAGCTGAAAATACACTGTGATGATGAATTTTGTCTGCTGTCAGGAAGGTCCCTGTGTCCTGTGTACGTTTTATGGTAACAAACTGTGCTGCTTGGGTATTTCCAAGTTGCCAAAATTGTCAGTCTTTCCGTAGCTGTTTTCAGTAAGGTGTGATCCACACCTCTACCTGTATGTGAAGTCTCAAAAGAGAATTCACTTACAGAGCACATACCATGAGCTTTGCAGAGGTACTTCAATTAACAAAGGAGTGTGCCCGAGCTTCACCCATCAGGTAGCATCATCTCAGTATCAATAGGGAAGGCATTCCTGCATTATCCAGAGAGCTACCAAACTATTCGTCTGTTGTTACTGACGCCCTGAGGTGAACTCTGAAAATAATGAGACAGGTACAGTGAAAATGTAATTAAAGGAGTGGCATAAAGGCTAATAATTTCTGCTCACTTTGCAGCGTGAGTATGAACATCAGTGGTTTAAAGGGTCCTGACTGAAGGTGTTAACACAGCTTCAGCACTTTTTATTTTCAGGTGCAACAAGCTGTATCAATCTGCAGTTAATGAACTAATCAAATACAACTGACATTAGTAGGAAGTACAGGCTTACCCCTTTACTCGTTGTAATTAATGTGCCATTTATTAAAAATACCAGCAGGACTCTTTTTTAAGGACAGGAGGAACAAAACAGTGGCTTGATGGCCAGCTTCAAAAGCTGTCAGCAGTGAAACGTAACACATCTTGACACTGGTGAAAGGTATCCCATCAATATTTACGCAAAATTTACTATTAATGTTAGCAATATTGTGCAAATTCTTTTCAAGTTCTTTCAGGCTTAGAGAAGCTTTAAAAATATTACACTTCTTGTTGTAACACACCTGAAAGACAGGAAATGAAACTCGTTTTAGGAGGATTATATGTAGTGATTTGTAGCAGAATAACAATAATTTCTGCTCATGGATTTTAGATTAAGTCTGTATCAATTACCAAAAGAGAACAACAGTTTGAGAAAAGAAAAGTATGAGTAAGTATGCTTAGCTCAAAAGGGTGTCTGTATAGATTCAGAGATAATTTAAGTAAAAAAAGAATGAGCCGTGCTAATTTAAAATATTCCCTCTCACATGAGAACATGATGGGTCAATCATTACTCTGGTGTTTGCTCCACAGGCAGAAATTTTTAATGAACTCCTGTAGCTAATAGGAATTCCTGAGAGTGTTTTGTGAATTGCTATTTCACAAAGTGGCTCTGGCAGCAAGCGTTTGACAAGAAGGATAAACATGGCTGCCTAGCACATCTGTTTATTTGAGTAAATCAGTCTTAGCTCAACTGGCATGTGTCCATAAGGCCAGATAATACCCTTCAGCAAAGTCTTCAGCAAGCAGAGGGATCAGGGATGACACACTTGTAATTAAAAGAGAGTTGCATAGATAAGTTTGGAGTATTTTTAAAAATTGTTACAATATTGTGTAATCCTGCCTGCCAGATTTGATATCTCGTTACTCTGTGCTAGTGTCATGGCTGACTGGGCCTTTCTCAGGCATCATAACAAGCCTTTCTTTGTACCCAGCCCTTCCCAGTCCCTGTGCTCCTGGATCACAGTTCCCCTGGGGGCTTGGGTGGGAAGAGAAGGACAGGATTGATTTGTGAGTTCCTTTGTGAGATTACTGATATTTTTGAGGGCTTCTGTGACAGCCAAGGGTGAACATCTTGTATCATCTTCGTAGAGAGTAAAGATCTTCTGGTTACCAAGTGTATGTTGAGCATTTGACCCTCTTTACAAGGGTGAGATCTCCTACCTGCCTAAAATGTTGGTGGCACCGTATTTGTTCACTCCAAGGCTTCTGCTTCCATGTACAGGATAGCACCACCCAGTTGGGGCTGTCACATTTAGATGTAAGAGGATGAGCTAATAATAACCTTTTGCCACTGTAACTTTCAATCCGTCTGATTTTCTTCTTTTTCTATGACGCAAGTTTAGCATTACTTGAATGGTTTTGGGTTTTTTTATGGATTGATAATGCAGAATCCTTGGGCTGAATATCGATGCAAATAGAAAGTGTCTCTAGAGGACTGCCAAAAAATTGTTCTTTAGCAATTTACAGCTGCCTGCAGAGGATGTTATGAAACTACATAATAATGGCACCAACTGTATCAGTTGGCAATGCCAGATGAGTCTGAATGTGTTTTAGAGCTGACTGGACCCCTCTTTGGAAACTCTCTATAGGTTGTTGAGAAATACTGAGGTTCTTACGTAATTCTTAACAAGGGAAAGTAGCTGCTGAAACTACTGTAACACATGTGGATGTACAGCTGGGGATTTTGTGTGGGAATTGAGGAGGAAAAGGAGAGACACCAGTAGTAATTCAATCTTACAAACAATGTTTCAAACTGAATACTGTAGAGTTAGTACAAAAATGGCCCTCCCAGTGTTGGTGTGAAATATGCAGAGCAGCCCTTTCTGCGGAGGATTCACAAGAGAAGTGACATTTCTTAAAACCAGAAGCATTGCATGGGAAGTAAAATGACTGCTCAAGCATTTGAGCCTGGATAAAGCCAAAGATATACAACTTTCTTTCTCTGAAATGTGGAAAGACTGTGTTCAGGTGAAATTTGAGTGATGGCCATCACTAAAAAGAATGAAAAATGAAAAATAAAATTTTTCATGAAATACATGAAAAGAAGAGGTAGTATTTGGCCAGACAGATCACAGAGGGAGACACCAGACAATCCTGAGGGGCACAAATTTGGACCAAGAATGCCTGAGGAACATGTATTTGGTCATTTTTCATTCAGGCAGGTACAGAATTTCCAACTGGTGTCTCAAGCTCAGGTTGCAGTAAAAAGGATGAGACAGAGGGCATTTTTACTAATGTCAAGAGCTGTTGCTAACGGTGATCTATTCTGAGCAAAGTGGCACAATAGGACTTGGGTTTGTGTTTTTCAGAATGCTTTTAAGTGACTTGGAAATACAGAGAGACCAGGTAAACCTTTAGGCTTCTTGGGAGCCAATTGTAAATGAAGAAAAACTCAGCCTGGAGTGCATGCCAGTCATTACAAAATATCCAAAAGGTAGGAAGCAGGGAAGATGTGTAAAACAGAGTTTTATTTGACATCTTAACTAATGATCTGGAAGAAAGAACAGTAGGTTAATTAAATTCATAGATTGGATTATATTACCAGTGACAAAGTGGACAGCAAAATAATATCATAGGGCCTACAGAGATCCAAAATTCCTGAACAGAAAAGGACAAATTTCATCTACTTTGGTAGTGTAAAACAGATGCTGAAGGGGAAAGTGTGCTGGAAAAGGAGAAAACGGTGTCACAATTCAAAGCATATAAGGTTATAAAACCTAAAAATATGATGAGGAAACAGGAACCTCTGCTGTCCTACCTCATGTTAATTGTGGGTTACCTATTGTTTATGTATTGTAAATTGCAACTTCAGAACCTAACCTAATACTCTCAAGGGTGATGGAATAATGGCCATTCAAAAGTGAACAAAACAAAGCATCATCCTTCTGAAGTCAAAGAGAGTTTATGACATCAGAAAAACAATATTTTTGTGTGTATGTGTTTTTATTAACATTATAATTATAATACAAAAAGATGCCCTGAGCCTATTAATATACATTTTTTAAAGTTTTTTTTTTTGCAGGTAGTAGTTAAAGTGCCTAGGTAAACAAAAGATCCTTCAGAGGAACACTTCCTTTCTTTGTTGCTAAGCTAACCTGATTTAGGACATGGTAAAAGTCAGTAGTGGAAGAGGTCCATTTCAAAAGAAAACAAAGGAGGAACTCTGCTCTAACATCTGTGCTCTCCTGCCAACTTCATTTCATGTCTAGCTGCAAGAAGCTGGTATAAGTTGCACTGACTGAAGGTTCCAAGTTTACAATTTTTATGGTTATCCTACTGACTGTGCTGTGTGATTTGCTGGGTATTCAGTGTGCTACTCCATTGACTCAGGAGTAAGTGTACAAATAATTATTTGATTGTTCAAGCATATAATTTTCTTGACAGCACCTAGAAAGAAGTCCACAGTTAAAAGGTCTTTTCAAAATTCATTTCCATATAAATTTTATTTTGAAAAAAAGTCCTTATATAAATACTATTCTCTTGAGATCACCTTGTCTGAAGAACTATGGTCATAAGTAAGTGATCGTGCGCTATAAGAAAAGAATTCCACTTATTTTTATGTGAAAGAAAACCCAAGAGCTCATATTGGGAAATACTGTTTTTTAGTTGTAAGGGTTTCATCATAAATGAAAAAAAAAAAAAGGATTGGGAAGAAAAAAAAAGGGTCAGGTGATGGTAGACTAAATCCACATATTGCAATGTACTCCACATTGACAGACTCAAACAGCCTGCAAGGCATATGAAGATGATTCATATTAATGGACTATTTTATTAAGGTGTAGTATGGTTGAAGGCCACAGAATAGCAGCATTCTGTCAGATACACAGTAGTTTATTGAAGTCTGATAATGCTGGAGGGCACAGAATTTTAGCCAAGTTACATTTTATTTGGCTGCAGTCATATTAGTGTCTGCGCTAGGATACATGTTTTCATATACGTTGTTTTGCCAGACAACACATTATGTTCTGTTTTACAGATATTGCCTTACTGATTTTCTCTTTTTTTTTTTTTCTTTTTTTTACTACTTCTAGGTATGTTGTAATGGGATTCTGCACGACAATAAACCTGGCTTCCAGTGCTGTGAGGACAAGTACATTCCATTTATTCTTAATTCACCAGGGGTTTGCTGTGGTGGGCAGATACATGCTGTGCAACCGAAACATCAGTGCTGTGGTGGTTATTATACCAGAGTTTTAGTAGGTAAGAGACAGCTGCTTTCTACTGCTTGAGTGAAACAAAACAGCAAAGTTGATATATTTGTTAAACCAAGGAGAATGAAAACAATAAATGTGAGATTTATCAAGATTTCTAGATGTCTTTGAGAGTTGTGTTTAGTGAAAATTGCACTCACTTTGCCTTCTAAACACAGTACACTCTGTTTATACAAGAAAGGCTTAATTGATGAAACCTGATGATTGGGTCATTTCCCAGAGAACTAATTTATGCCAAACTATATTTAATTGCAGTAAGTGCTGCATAATGGGGAGGGCAGTTCTGCTTAATAGGAACACCGTCAGGCAATTTAGTGGTGAAGTTTAGTTCCCTGCTTGACTTGACCCCACATGATTTTCCATAGCCATTTCTGTTGTGGAACAATTGTTAGCATTTGGTGTTGATATTCTGGATTACATCACTTCTACTTGTTTCTACATTGTCTACCCTTTGTTTCTGCTAATGTTACACATCAAAGTATACCTCCCACGTGCATTAACTTTGATGGTAATTTATCCTTTTCTTATTCTCGGAGTGGTTTGGGAAGTTTGCCAAAACTCTGCTTCTGTGTTACTGTCCGGAGTTTGGTTTTCCAGTTTGTTGGTGGGTCGTTGTTGACGGGGAAAGGGAGGAAAAGGGGGAGGAGAGATCCCTTTCATGGGGGCAGTGTTCAGAGTGTATAACTCTTTGTAGGCAGTTTTCAGGTCAGGAGCTAAAGTGCTTCCATTACTCACGAACTGGCACACATTCCGTAGGCTCAGAAATGCTTGACATTTTGCCAACCCGTTCAGCACATCCCAAGTTCTGATCTTTTGAAAAGTAATTCATATATCACAATATTAGAATGCCTTCCATGATGTCATCAGAAAAATGCTATCACATGGACGAACCCGAGAATAGTATTTTGCTGACCTCATTAATCTCAATGTACTGAAATGGAGAGATTATACCGTGACCTCTGTCCCCATCCAGTGGTCTGTGTTAACTAGCTTAATGTTGTTTACATCAAGAAAGAAAAGCACAGTGGAACAAAATGTCTTATGTCTGAAAGTAGTTCTTGTTCAGTCAGCAGTCCACAAGCATGAAACAGTGAATGTTTGAATATGAATTTAAAGAATTTTTTTCTAAGTGTACTTGCTGCATTATTTTTCTATACTCTAAAGGGCAGCAACATGAACACTGTTGGTCACTTTTTTCTTTTTTATTTTTATAAATATGCTAATAACCTCAAGCTAAATGTTAATGTGGGTCATTCTTTGATAAGGATAACAATTAACTGGTAAGACTGCATAGTAGTTTTCAGAGGCAGAACGTTTTCAAGCCTAGCTTGGAATGGATCCCATTTTGAGAGGTTAATGAGAAGGTTACTGATCCTTTGTGTCTTATGTCTAATAGTTCTTTAAAAAAAATAGTTTTATTTCCAATAGATATAAGCTACATTCTATGTTTTAATACTTTCTCTGTGTAGCAACTAAATTTGCTTCTGAGGAACGCAGGAAAATATGATGAAGCACCTAGATGGATTATATCTATTATACTCTAAAAATTTGTTCTCATCTTTTTTTTGTTTTTTATTGACTTTATTTGATAAAGTTATTTATACAGGAAACTCTCTAAGCATACATATTTCCCAGATGTTGTTTGGCCAGCTCGATAGCTCAGGATGTGCTGAAGCACACTGGGCTTGGAGGCATGAAGATTATAAATTAGGAAGGCAGACTCTCAGTTTCTGAAACAGTGGTGCACAAAGAAGTGCAAACATCCCTCCCAGAACTAGGATGGGAGGCAGAACAAATAATGCTACTACCACCCAGGCACCTCTTTGGCAAGGAATGTGGGGAGAAAGGAAAACACTCTTCTCCCTCATCTGTTACAGTCTCAGCACATGTTTATTTCTGACAAAAGCTGCACTGAGTTTAGAGCTCTCTGTTTCTAATTCCCAGCCTTTCATAAGAAAAGAACTTGAGATATTGCTTTAAATGAGAAAGATGAGTTTTAAAAATCAAAACACATTTCTTTGATTAACATTCAGGAATCAAAATACTTAATCAACTCTACTACCCATCTTCAATAGCAAAACAAAACCACTCCCTCCTTCGAAATGACATTTGAGCCACGGAAAACATTGCAACACAAAAAAATAATATAAAAATATTAGAACGTTAAATCAGGTCAAGTGCAGACACTAGTTAATGAAAATTATTACCATTTATCAAAATTTTTGTATCCTTTATAGCAGTATGTACTTTGTTCATAGCCCACAGCTTATTCCAGTCCACCCCACCCCACCATTACAGTGTCAGTCTCATTGGCAGTCTTATCCTAAGGACTTTTCCTGCAAAAGCTGAGATTTTAAGTAGCAGCTGAGTCCATCAATTGTGATGGTGGTATTTAATTTTTAAAGTGAGTTTAATCCTTAAATTCTCTGTGAGATGAAGTCCTGAGCGACGCTCAAACATGAAAAATGCTTTAAGCATTGTGAATTAATTCATCAAAACAATTTTGGGATGATTTTGAAGGAGACAAGAACATTTTTTGCCAAGAATAAGCAGGCTGATGGTTCTGTTAAACACAGCAAGAATGTGCTCTCTTTACTGTGTAGCTGAGACTGCAGAAGGTTTTCAGCTGTAGAATTGTCATATGTACAGACATTATTTTCATTGGTCTTCTCAGCTTTGTCTCTGTCATGCTTGTGTTTTGATATCTTGCAGGGTCTTGGGCCTGAATTAATGAATGCACATTTCTTTAATCATTGTTACAAAAGAATATAATACTTTTATAACATTCTAAAGTACCAAGTGGTTCCGTGCTTTCACATGGAGCTTCTGTACATGAAGCTGTGTGAACCCAGACTTGTTGCTATCTGATGAAAGCCTCTCAGGAATTTCAAGAGCTATAAATGGATAAAATCTTTAATTGTATTCTTATATTGACAGGAGAAGTATGCTGCCCTAATGAAGAGGAAAACAGAGTTTCAGTTGGAATTGGTGACTCCTGCTGCCAGGGAATGCCTTACTCCACATCAGGCAATCAAATCTGCTGTGGTGGATCCCTGCATGACAGTTTCAATCAGCAGTGCTGTGGTGGAAGGGTCGTAAGCATGGACTCAGTCTGTTGTGGTGATGAAAAGGAAGGGACTGCATACAGACCTCTCACAGGTAGGTGATAAGTCCTCAAGAAAAAAAGGTCTTGATCTTTCTAAATCTCTTGTGACACCACCTGTTCAGTAGTGACACACTCAGGTTTGAAGTGTGTGTGCCAATTTGTTCAGATGTTGTTGCATTTTAGTCACCTATTTTGCTATACTACAAAATGCTGAGTGCTCAGTACCCTTCTTTGCCTTTGTGCAAAAGCTGCAGGGGCTGGAGAAACCAGACAATTCAAAAGGATTGAATGATCTTTTCTTATGCAAGTCAGGAAAAAGTCCCCTTGCAATGAAGTTAGATTGACCACCTTGTGACACCATGCATCCCAGTGCAGGGATTTTCTATTTGCTCTGGAAATGCGGGGTTAGTCACCTGGAAACTGAAGATTGCAATGCTATCTGCTTGGTGGTCTATGTCCCTCCCTTGTGTTCATCCCTTTCATGGGGGTAAACCTTCTAAAGTTTAAGAAAAACTAATCCCCAGCACTACTCACTGGCTCATCTGGTGTATCCTGTTAATTTCTTGCAAACGATAGGAAATTACTCCATCATTCAGAGGTACAATCTGAACCTTACTTCCTCGTAAAACACTCTGTGACAGTCTGATGACAGAGATTGGAGGTATTATTACAAAACCTATTCTGATATTTTCATGTGTCTTTTCTTTCCATGGTTATTAGACAAATTATACCCCATCAGCCTTAGGCTTTCTCAGCCTGACAGAAAGACTTCAGAAACTATTGTGGTCTCAAAGGGGAGCATGATTACAAAACACAGAAATAGTGAAGGTTTAATACCAGCTGTGCTTGGCATACAGAGCTGAGTGATGGTGTGTGCCGGTTTGAGCCCCTAGTTGTACAACTAAGAATCTTGATATATAACTAAGAATCCAGATCTGAAGGCTGAACTCCTCCTTTCCACAAAAAATAAGCTCTGTCTTCAGCTCATTTTTTGTATTTCCTGGATCCTTCAGTGGCTGTGGTATGAGGAGCACCCTCGTTGGGTCCTGGCTGTCAGGACAAGCTAATCAGATGAGCATTGACATGGTTTCTGTGGTTTCCATACTATCCTTCCCTTCCAGTGGTGACTCATGGTGTTTATGCTGTGAGCAGCACTGCTTGCATGATTTTAACTCCCTCTCCCTGTGATCCCTAATTGTGCTTGATCTACAGCAACCATGCTCACAATACCAGCTTTGAGCAAGGCCCTCTTGCATAGCCGCGCATTGTGCGGCTGCCACAAGACAGGGCTGGCTCATAAAACATCTCTTTATGTGCTTTATTACTTAAACTCTTTTATTTGCCTGCAGGAGCCCTTTAACAAAATCACATTGAATTGACTTTCTCACACCAAATCAAATCTCCCTGGTCCCAGTTCAGTTGTCTTTGTCAATATGTATTTTATAAATGGAGTGAATTAACAGATGCTGTTGGAACAGAACTGCTGGGGTAGCGTTTATGTTTTTACTGCTCTCTCTGGGCAGATGAGTTGTGTAGGAGTGTAATACAGGTATCTTGGGATGAAAGTTATGTTCTTCATTTCAGAATATATGTATTCTTAACAGTTTCTTTTCCCTTAAATATATATATTTAAAAAACCTTTATATCCTTCTTTTAAAAATGTGTTTAGCCTGTAGCGCTCAATCATTTACACTATTTTTCTCAAGAATGAGTCAGGATGACATTTTTTTGGCTATTAAAAAAGAAAACAGTGGCTTTTTTCATCGCTCACGGGTTTTCTGTGAGGACTTTACACTGTGAGCCAGCACACAACTGAACACAAATACAGGTTTGAAAGATGAATTAGACCACAGTTGAAAAGAGATCGTATTCTTTTACATTAAGTGTAGCACAGATTGTGGTTTCTTATCATATCATATAGATCATGCTCAATTGTTTTTTGCTTAATTTCTCAGAGTAATTCAGCCTTGCTAAATGCATCATGAAAATGCACAAGCCAGGCACAAAAATCTACCTGCTCCCTGTCCTAATTATTATAATGATTCTAATGGAAAAAATACTCTTACATAAAAATATAATTTACTTTTCATTGGCAAATGGATAAGTAGAATTTTGCAAGAATATGGTAATTGGAAAGCTGATCTCATTGTCTGGAGGGAGAAGAGGTAACAGGATAGCTTTATGCAAAAGCTGAACGGCTTCTGGAGCACTATTTTGCACTTGGCAATGAATGCCATACCTAAAAATCTAGTGACAATTTAAAGCTTTTGTTTGAGAGCTTCAAGTCCTTCCAAAAAAAGCATACAAGAAAAACTTGATCACTAAAAGTGCAAGCCTTGCACGCAGTCTCATTTCATTGCATGACCAATTCAAAATCAGTGTCTTTCTGCTGAATCTAGACCCAGGTTTGCCCTGAATGTGGGTTTAAGGGCTTGAATCATAGAACTTTTTCATTTGCCATTGCATACCTTTTCCAGAGAGTCTGCCCTGCAAAAAGAGATGTTTTGTCCATCCCAAATTAGTTTTTTCCCTTTATTTATTGATTTCTCTTGTCTTAGGTTTCCTTTTTCGCCCCTTGTTGGCCTTATTTAGTGGGGTGACCATAGAGACATCTACTGGCAAAGGCTGGCAGTGGTGTACATGCACATCCTGAGCCCCACTGCTGCACTGTGATTATCCAAAGTTCTCTATTTCTGGCTATAAAGGATAATGTCAGCTAAAACCACTCTTGGATTTTCTCTCTCTCTCTGTCTTTTTTTTTTTTTTTGTCCTTTTAATGCCACTATACTGACATCCCAGACTCATGAAAGAAGATGCTTTGTACTGTTGTGGTTCCTGATCTGTAATAGCTGCAATACCCACATATAAGCCAAGGATTTTTGGAGTAGCTTGCAATGTACACTGGCTCTGTATTTTGTTGATCCTCTATTCTGGCTCCAAAGGCTAAGCCTTTTAATACTCATTTTTCCCTTTTGAAAGCATTGGTTTTGCAGATTTACTAAATTAGTAATTCATCACTCAGCTAGGTTTATAAATTTTTTCAGTTGCTGGGGATGAACATGAAATAATTGTTGACAGAAATCAGTGTTAGCAGGAAGTATCTTTTCCAGCCCATGGATTTTCTTTTTGCTGTAATGCATTGCGTGCCTATGAAACATAAATATATAAAATATGACACACACATTCCAACTGAGTTACAAACAAATAGCATACATTCTGATATTTTGCTGAATTCAGCAAGGGTTTATAGGAATTTCTGGATCCTTAAGGAATTGAATAAAGTGATTTTTAGAAGACAAATCAATCCATCAATATTACATGGTCCTATTTGGTTTTTCTTGGAGCATATTTAAAATTGTACATTTGAGGTGTCAAGGTTCAGGAGTCAAGTGCTACATGTGATAAATTAAGGAAAGGTCAGAGGCTATGCAATGCAGTTTCAGAAGATTGTCTACCTCTGCCTTTGCAGCTCATTCATGCTGAAGTGATGCACTCTGGGAATTACTACCAAACTCTGCTCTGCAACATCTGCTCTCCCTAAGTGAGTTAGTGCACGTCAGACATCTTTATGTCAGAATATTGCAGTGATGGATGCAGTCTTCAGAAAATGCTGCATAAAAATCTGGTGTGCCGTTCTGGCCATTAAGTGAAATTACTATTTAAATTAATGGCGCTGTCACAGTTTATCTGTGCAAAGAATGAACGCTGATTAGGGTATTAAGTAATTAGCAATTTATCACACTGGAACAAGGTTGATAATAATTAAAGAAGTAATGGTTTACCAAAGAAACTAGAAAGGGAGTCACTTCTTGTTATGTGAGTGAAATCTTGGCTGAAAAATTTAATTCAGTTAAACAAAGATGAGGTTCACAGCGAAAGAATACAGCTTTGTTTGTTTCAATAGAAAAACAGTTCATTATCAAAATTCTAGTTTGCCTGTCAGAAGTCCCTTGGGGCTGTCTGAGTTGCTTATTAGTATTGAATTGAGTCATTTTCTGCATTAATTCTCTGTTTAAAATTGGTAGCATCCTAGGACAATTTGGAGAAAGGGTGTGAACAAGAGGAAATATTTTACCTCTTGAAGTGCTGGTGATCACAGTTGGATTGCTGTGAATAGAACCAGCCCTGAAAAAAGGTTAAGTATGCAAGTAACATCACCATTTTTAGTCATTCCAGTGATTGGAATGAAATGTTCTGAATGCTTTAGCAGGGTCATACCTTTAAAGATTAATTTTCATTGTGTATGACTTCTAAGAGAGATTTGCTGCAATAAATGACAGCGAAAAAGTGACCACTCTTGCACGTGTTTTAAATGCCAACATATGACAGAAATTACGTCAAACACAAACTACTTTGTAGATGTAACAGAATATCACAGCCCTGTTTTTTGTGTGATACCTTTCCAGTTCAATTAGGAATAACACTCATTTCATTGCCAATTATAGAGGAGTTTGTAGTGTTTGTTCTGGGTTAAAACTTACTCCTTTCTTTAGGTGGTGTTGGGTTCAACACTGGTATTATGTGTGAATATGTGGAAAATTGCAGTGGTTATGATGAGCTTTTAATTTAAAAATGAATTCATTAAAACCAGAAAAAAAGACAGTGGAATTAATTTTGGCAGCTTATCAATTTCACTATAGAAATGCAAATTATATCAACTTCTTGAAGAGTGATTCTTTGTATTAGATGACAGAAGCTTCACTGTGGGTATTTTGCAAGTGACCATTCAGTTCTAGGTACCTAATATGAACCCCTACTTTAAAATATAAAATATGTGATAAATTCTGGAATGCTAAGATGCACTGTTGGAAGACTGCCCATGTGAGGGGGGTATGAAGGAGACCTGAATAGAAAGTACATGGAAAGCTTTCTCAGCTTTTACGTTTTACAAGAAATTTTCATCAACGATCCATCTCCAGCCTGCTGCACCTGGTACATTGGTGTGATATTTCATAGCAAAGTTCTTTAAAAAGTTCAGGAGTGGTGAATGTTGATTGTAGGGGACCCTGTTTGTTCCTCTAGTTCTTGATTGTTTTCAGTAGGTCTGGATTTCAGGATGCTTACTTCGGTCACCTCACGTTTGAATTTAATCTCACTTTAGCTAAATCTGCATAATTCCAGTTGCTCGTGGGTTTATGCCAAGATATATTGCATTGTGAGCTTTCTCCTTTCTTATCTATTTGTTTATTGACTTTCATTTCATATTCAGATATATTTTTGTTTGTTTGTTCGTTTCAGGGATGTTCTGTTGTGGGCAAGAGTACGTGAATAAGTCAGATACCATATGCTGCTCAGGTTCCAGTGGTGAGTTCCTAGCACATGTTAGAAAGAATGACCAAGTGCCAGTAAAATGCTGTGAGACTGAACTTATTCCAAGGAGCGAAGAATGCTGTAATGGAGTTGGATATAATCCTTTGAAATATGTTTGCTCTGACAAGATTTCAGCTGGAATGATGATGAAGGTAATTGATAGAAAATCTCTCGGTAGCTCTGATTTGATGATGGAAAGAGAAATACACTGTTCATAACTATTTTTCTAAAATAGGAATATAAAAACTCTTGTGTGCATTATTCATTTTCACATTACATCCATATTAATACCGAATGAGTTCGCCATGATTGATGTTATTGCAATGAATTCTAAAGGAATTAATAATGATTAGCTGCCTCTGTGAAGTGTTGCCCAGCACTTCAGATTAGTACAGTGGCTAAAAGCTGGCATACTAACAAGACTGACATGTATAGCCAGTTTCCATTCTGTGACCACTGTTTCTGATGATGTTCATTAAGTGGAAATTAAAATTGGACTGGCCAGTTCTAAAGTATAAAAACGCTATAACATTTCAATTTGGTCAGGCAGTAGGACATGATTCCCCAACCCCCTAAAAAAAAAAGAAAAAAAAAAAGGCAACTGACAATTTCTTGATGGACTTAATCCTGATCCTACAGAAGACCAGTGGCCATTTTGGCAGAAATTTCAGCAGTAGTAGGATAGGTCCTTTCATACCTAATGAATTATATAGTTTATTCTTATTCTATTTTAATGTCAGAGTAAACTAAACACCATGAAGGCTAATTTGGTCTTTTTCAAGAGTGACCTGTGACCATAGGCATCAGCATGTGACAATTCCAAGTTGAATTCAACAGAAATCTTCACGAATTAGCATCTTGGTGGTATACATGAGCTGTAAAAATGTTGTCAATTGTTATTACAATTTTTGTTTAAGAAAATGAACATTTCAAAGGATGGAAACCTGATTCATATATATTATATATTATTTTTATAAAATTGTATTTCTATTTATGATAAGAGAGAGAAAATGGTTGAGGGGGGAAAAAAGAGGGTTTTTTATTGTGAATTCTAAAATATGGAAATCAGAGAGATATCATGGAATTTACCAGTAAAGTAAAACAGACCCCATCCTGCCATATGCAGGTGTTCCTATATCCTTGTCATTCATCTGCTAAGTTAATACGGAAATATTTCTTACATCTTCTCCTTTTCATGTCAAGGTTTTCATGTAATTTCATTTTCAGACTGAATAATTTTCTCCTAGAGAAAATCCAGGTGTTGTGATGAGTCAGCTACTGCTCCTCAATGCATTGTATTAGTAGTTCATGCAAGGCAAAAAAATGGCTGAGAACAGGTTAATGAATTCTGGTAGATAACACACCAGATCCCTGCCTTAGGTATAAAGTATAAACAAAGGAAGTGCTTTGTATTTCACTTACCCACAGTAGAAAAGAGATAGCGGTGCTGGCTCTCTGATATGTATAGATTTACTAACAGTGAAAGGGCTGATAGTCTGACACATTCTGGAGCTACTTTACATGGGAATCCAATCCATCTACATCCTGCATCCTATATGGATATCTATCACAATGTAATTTTCAGGAAAGTGCCAAAATTGGGAAATTAAATTAGTTGAAGTTCCTAATCAGCTAAGAAGCTAATTTCAATAGGTGAATTAAGGAAGTGTTAGATATAATCTGTTTGGTTTTCCATCTGAAGTTTATGACCTAATGGGCAGAAATATCTGTGTCAAATATGGCAGTACATTTCTTTCTGCAGCAACCTATATTTTATGAGAATTATTGCTCTCTAGCTTATGGTTTGGCAAAAATATTATTTCATGAATTTTAATGGAAAGTTGTGGATGTTCAGTGTATATTTCAGTGAATTGTTCTTTATGGGTTAAATCTTATACCTTTATGTTTGCAGAGGTCCTCTTATTGCAGCAAAGCTTCTGTTTAGGAGTGATGTGGCAGAAGACATGATTTATATAGCCCATGAATAGAGTTCTCAGCCTTAAAAGCTGCCAAGGACTTGCACAGAGCCCTCTTGTGTGTTTGGCAAGCTGTGTGAGGGGCTGGGAATTTGCTACTGATTTGCCACAGGGTATTGGCCTTTGCGGGAACAGAATGTTCAAATTCTTGGATAAAATCCTGTTCTCATTGATTCTAGACTCTTCTGTTTTCAACAAATCCAGCCATTTGTGCTTCCAGTACTTAAAATTTGTGATGCTCTCATCCAAGGACCCTAAAAAAAAATCTGTTTCTTTTAGAAAGGATTATGAAACAATAATTATCAAAGACAGTAGACAGGCCAAAGGCTGAAAGGGTCTCCCCTGTGCTAGAAATATCAATGTACTCAAGGTGGTGTCCTGGTTTTGTGTTGTAAAAGGATAGAGAAATACTAATGGAAGCATTGATATAGAAAGGAAGATGCGGGAAATATGTTTAAATTTGCCCGTGTATTCCTTAGGTAAAAGAAGAATGCAAGGCTAATGTCCTCTGTCCTTTATCTATGGAGGGAACAGCACATTGTGGGAAGTGTGACTTTGATCCTAGGGAGAATATCTGTGCATGGATAAAAGGTTCACAGAGTGCTACAGAAACGGAGGTAGAAGCAGGTGTGTGTCCAGCAGAAGAGGAGACCGTCTACACAGGAGGTTCAACACAGTATTCATTTACAGGTAAGGAAAAGTGGCAGACCAGGCTGGTGATTTGCTAGTCCAGTTAATTTGCTCTGGAGAAAAAGATGGCCTGAATGCTGTCAGATATCCTAATTAAATGTGAGGCAATGTAAAGAAGGGCATGGATCTTCTAGAGCGAGTCCAGAGGAGGCCGTGAAGGTGCTCAGAGGGCTGGAGCACCTCTCCTATGCAGACAGGCTGAGACAGCTGGTGTTGTTCAGCCTGGAGAAGAGAAGGCTCCAGGGGGACCTTATAGCACCTTCCAGCACCTAAGGGGGCCTGCAAGAGAGTTGGAGAGGAACTTTTTACAAGGGCGGGTAGTGATAGGACAAGGGGGAGTGACTTTGAACTAAAAGAGGGCAGGTTTAGATGAGATATTAGGAAGAAATTCTTTACTGTGAGGATGGTGAGGCACTGGCACAGGTTGCTCAGAGAAGTTGTAGGTGCCCCATCTCTGGAAGTGTCCAAGACAAGGTTGGATGAGGTTTTGAGCAACCTGCTTTAGTGGAAGATGTCTCTGCCCATGGCAGAGGGGGTGGAACTGGATGGTCTTTAAAGTTGCTTCCAACCTAGGCCATTCTATGATTCTATGAACTGTAGTGAAGTAGAATTCATTTAAGAAGTAATCTGTGAATCAGGACAGAGACTTCAGGAAAATGGAATGAGCAAGATTTAGTGAGTACGTAATGTCTAAACCTGCTTTCAGAAAAGTTGATACGACTTAATAAGATGGAGATCATTCATACGTAACTTTCTTTTTCTAGATGTGAACCTTGAACCTTTTGTCACATATGAGTACAGGGTGGCTGCTTGGAATAGCTATGGAAGAGGTTTCAGTGAAATTAGCAGAGCTGTCACTAAGCAAGATGTGCCACAGGGTGTAAGTCCACCAAAATGGGCCAAAGTAGATAATCGGGAAGACATGATACTTCTGAACTGGGAGGAACCACTTCAACCAAATGGTATTGATATAATTTTTTTTAAGTGTTTGTTCTATCATTCCACTGACAGTGTTCCAAATTCACAAAACATATCTTAATTAATCGCTGTCACTGAGGTATTCGTATTCCTAAACTCTTCAGGAAGGTTTTGCTCTAGGTTGCTATAATTTTCATTGCAAATAAGACTTAGAGTCTTCTTCACAGAAGACAATGTAGTGTGTCTTTACAAAGTGCCAAAAAGCCTCTTTTGAGAACAATTGTAATAATAAGTGTGCAAATGTGATCAGAAAATGACAATCATCATAAAAAGTATTTGGGGATTCGGGGGTAGGGGTGGTGGTGCTTATGTTTATTTCAGGAAATCTTGCTTATTATTTTAAAACTGTGAGAAAACTTGGAAGAGCTCTCAATAAAAACTGGGATCTACTCAGATGCTGATGCAGATCCTGAGGAAAGTAGCTAGTAATTGACATTGAGCATTTAATCAGAATTACTATCTGCTACTGTGGTCATGCAGATATTTCATTGGATGTTTTCTGTATGCAGAGTAGGTTATTATCCCATCACACAGGTTCCCTCAACTAACAAAAGGGAAAACTTTCTTTCTGCAATAGGTCTTATTATTCACTACATCATCCTCCGAAATGGAATCGAGCATTTTAGAGGAACGGAAATGAGCTTCACAGACACCAGTGGTGTCCAGCCATACCAAGAGTATTCCTACCAGCTGCGAGCCTGCACTGTGGCTGGTTGCACAGACAGCAGCAAGGTTGGTGAAGTGGGCTTCATGGAAACTGGTGCCAGGGTTTTATCAGCCAGTGTGGCAACACAGAAATGCTTTTGGATAGGTGTCATTTGAAGACACGATGATTATTGAGTAAGTGAAAAAAATATCTATAATCTGATTTGGATTCAGCTACTGACAGGTGAATATTTGGAACCCAAGGTTGATACAAGAAAATGGAGGAGGAAAGATGTATCTCAGTCTTGGCAAAGCTGCAATTGCACTGTAGGAACTGATGTATGTTAAAGAGAAAGCTGTACATGGCAGCATAGAGTAAGGAGTATTAAAATGCACTTTCTCTAAACCTGGAAATTAAATTTTTGCTTCAAACTAGGAAGTCTACAGCCTTTTCTTCCTTGCTATTTCTTAGATCATCTGCTTTAGTTATAGTCTATCAATTTGTTCAACAAATTTCTGACTCTTCCACTGCAGTGGAAAAGCCTCCTTTCACTATATTACTCTTTGCTGGCTTTCCATGTCTGCTCCTGCTTCAGGCTTTACTGTCCCTTTGTGTACAACCTGCCTCAGCTTTAGTTTTAAGCAAACAGGATCTCTTACCTCCCTTTCTCACAGTTTCATTTCCTTTTGTATCACTCTGAATCATGGATGCCTTTTACCAACATTACTATTTAACCAGCTCTAGGTTTTATTCTGCAAAGTACCTGCCTTATTCATCATTTGCAAAAACTATTTCTTAAGTGATGTCTTTTTCACAATATTATTCTTGCCTCTATGAAAATGAATTTCTAGGACTACAAGGGTAAGGTCTGTGGGGCAGAGGTGGGGAGTAATGACTATGTTTTGTAATTATAATACCTGTGGGATTGAATTTTTATTATTTGCAGGTGTTTAAATGTTTTTCTTATTCATGCAAATCTCAGCCAGAAGTCTAAAATAAAAAACACTGATGCAGAGAGATGAAGATAGGTGGATCATTCTCTGCCTGCACACAGAGTTGTGGTCTGGGAGCTATGTAGGCACAGTTGCTGCAACCACTGACCTCACAATAAATCCTGCTTATTTCACTTGCCTGTAATTAAGGAGTTTACTGTTGCAAACACTGAAGTCTGCAAGTAGGGACTGATTCAAATGCACTAAGACAATATATTATAGAGGGCACATTTTATATTTACAGCATAATATAAATACTTTATGGTGGTAATAACAGAAAAAGAAAAGTGATTCTCAAAGTGAAAATGGTCTGACTCACTTATTAAACCAGTATAATTTGGAAATGCCTCTTCTGTAGTTGATGGTGGAGATGTGTCAATAGAAAATTATATTTTTCCTTTTTTTTTGGTAGAAGGAGCTTAAAAAGTGCAAACTTATTCTATCTTTCAGAATCTTTACATTCCTTGCAAAAGTATGGAGTTGCAGATAACTACAATAGAGTTCGGATTGCATGGGATATATGGAGGCTTAGCCCCCTGTTTACTGGTGCTTAAAATATATGAAATCAGGCAGTTAAAATGCAGAGACACTGACAAACCATATGGAAGAGAGTTATCAAGAGTTCTCCAGCAATACAGTTTTTGTTGTTTCACCCTGTGCCATACACTGCAGCTAAAACATGGTGAACCTGTTGTGATAAATTGTAGACACAGACTTATGTAATGTATTCAAGGTCAGATTTCATTGTGAAAAAGGAGGAAAAAAGTAACTAGTTCTCCAGACCCTTGGTAATGATATGCCAGCCCAAACAACATTTTAAAACAAAAGTGACATTCTCATTGATCATGGTATCTAGTGTACTATTACATTAAATTGCTGTTTAATTCATATGTCCTCAGGTAGTTGCAGTCACTGTCCAAGGAGTCCCCGAGAGTGTTCAGCCACCAGAAGTCAGTGCTCTGAACTCCACAGCATTACATTTAAGCTGGATTGCACCCAAGAAACCAAATGGAATCATCAGAGAGTACCAGATCAGTCAAGTGGGGAGAGGACTTATATACATTGATGCTGCAGGCAGAATGCAGCACACTGTGTCAGGTAAGGAGGCAGAGCTCTTTGACAGGCTAATGTCCTGTCCTTAAGATATAAGACAGTATTAATATATTAAAAATGCCACTTGTCAGAAACTTTGAAATCCCCAGTACTGTGCACAGTTTGGAATGCTTTATCATGACTTTACATATCTTAAATTTATTTTTTTTCAATCTCTTTCATTTCTAGCTGCTGTTTGTTAAAATATTAATAGATTTAATTTCAAAATTTTAAAATAAATCTATCCAGCTCGTTTGAAGATGCGTGCTTTGTGGTGTGCTCAAGGCCTCAGATATTCTGTGTAGGCTTGTCATCCCTTCATACAGATTCAACTCTCTCTTTTAACATCACTGATGTGCAGTAATGCAGTGTTGGATGTGTAGCAGTGTAGGATCCAGTAGTTTATGTCTGAGATCATAAAAAGGAAAGGAAGACAGAACAAGAAAGATCCCGAATTCTGTTTATAATATTATATGTTGCTTATATTCATTTTCTAAATACTTGGTGAAAGAAGCTTTATTCCAGGGATTTTGGGGGAAAGTTTGGCTCAGACCTCAAATGTATTATTTTCACATATCCAATTTTTAGTTGTTTTTCTGAATGTTACACTGAAGCAAAATTCTTCTTAGAAATGTTTCAGTTGAACACAGATCAGGAACATAAGCATTATGGGATATCTTTTTTTTTCACTCTTTGACCACAGGTTGCTCATCAAATTTTTATATCTCACAAATGCATTAATTTTTTCCTGGTTTTTTTTTCTCCACGAGTAGGAAATTTCAAGATTCATATGTTGTACACACCATAAGATAGCCAGCCAAAGAGCAGAAGTTGACTTAAGGGCACATAAATCCCCTAGAGCATAGATGGCACTGTCAAACACCCCTCAAAGCATGAGTCCCGAGTCAGGGTGGATCCCTTAGTGCTTTAAAAGAGTTTGTCTCTGCTGTAGTCACTCACAAAGGAGCAAGATGACTGTTCCTCTCTGACAATATCATGCTCAAGTGTGAAATTCATCGACATTGTATTACTCCTATCTCCATATTCAGTGCTTCTGGACATGAGATATTAGCCAGAGTTGGTTGTACATGTTTTGGAATTGCTGTTGTAAGTTCACACTGTAAAGAAGGAACATTCCAACAAGGAGTGATTTATCAAACCCATTGAAAAATATTTCTCATGCTCGTCCAAGGCAGTTATATCTCCGTTTTAATGCCAACAATACTTACCAGTTGGAAGTGAGAGGAAATGAAATTAATTCCTGAGAAACAAGGATCTTTTTTTCTTTTGTGTGCCTGTCGCGTTGAGCCACTGTCCAGTGTGGCCCTGTTAAGCCAGGAGTGAAATAAGTGATCATTCCTCCTGACAGGCATAATCAAACCTTGTGCTATTTTCTGCAGGAACTTCCTTGGGTAATAATGTGGAATTCATGACAGTGATTTAACAATGTGGGTAATTATTGCTCTCTAAATTAGAAGAATACGATAAAAGAACCAAATTTACTTCATACATAATCTCAAATGTTTGAACTGTTTGTCTTATTCCCTGTGGATGTATGTTTCTATTTTCCTATTATCCTTGCTTTTTCTTTTTCTTTTTTTTTTTCCTCTCCAAAACTGCCTGCTTTTCCCTGAGCAACAGTTGAACATTAATGAAGCTGTAGCATTAGTATTTGCAGAGACTTTGAATCTTGGGTCTCACAAATAGCAGACGTGAAGGCTAGCACCTTGCCACGGCACCATTGTCTTGCTGCTTATTTTTAATTACATCAAAGCTTTGGAAACATGATCCCACAAATGCTTTGTGGGAATAGCGGTGAATGTGCTCATCATGTGAAATCCATAAATTGCTTATAATCCTCTCAAGATGTTAAAAAAAGCATTAAGTAATTGAAGACAGGAAGTCCTCAGTTAATTATTTAGAGGTGTTATCAATGCTTTAAGCAAACTGAAGCATTTTCTGCTATCTCACTGAGTTGAATGCCACTGGGACCTAGGGGCAGCAGCCATCATCTTCTCATATTCTCTAATGCAAACAGCACATGGCAGCTTGTCAATAAAAGACCTTTTTATATCATTTATTACTGAACACTTCCAGTACCCTGTACAGAACAATTTGGATGACAGTTATGGCATTGTTTCACTTTGTGTTACTACTACTTTACAAATGGGCCTGCTAATGCTTTGCAGTGGGGCCAGGCAGAGGGGTAGGACTGAGGAAAATAATTAGGGGGATTGTAAAAGAAAGCCAAGAGTGCCCTCTTCAGCAGCAGCAGGTGGGTTTATAGAAAGGATTCTTCTCAACTCCCCCCTTTTAATACACTGAGGTTAATATCCCAAGTAAGAGGCTTTATCAACAATTCGTAGGATCAATCATTTTTAAGTCAAAGCCAAGGAAGATAATTGATATTTATTTTAGTAAAAGAAACAATAGTAAGAATGCTTTATGAATGATGGAATCGTTTGAAATTCTTTTATCTGAACATATTCTCCATTTCAGGGCAATGAAAACGGAAGAGATACCAAAATGTTGTCACTGGTCAAGTCTATCTCCATATGCCACACTGAATCATTAATAATATTTATCTAAAGGAAACTCTTGGGGGTGGAGAGGTTGAGTGAGGCTGTGGTCAGCAATCTGACATCCTCCTGAGTAAAATTCCCACGGCGGGGCCCAGGAGCGTTATCTTGGGAGCTAATTACTGACCTTGCTGGAGCCATACCCACAAATGGAGACAAACAGTATCAGAAGAAATTGATTTAGCTAATAGAATGATGCATTCTTAAAAAAACATCACTGTTTCACAGCCTTTTGGCAAATGGCAAATGCTGCAACAATATAATAGACTGCTTAAGTTGACAAAAAAAAAAAAAGATTAAAAATTCCCCACAATAATAAACCAAAAAAAAGAAAAGGAGGTTAGAAACATCTTCCAATGAATGATCAAGTAGAGACATTGGAAAAGCAAAATGCTGTTTATATTTCAAGATTACCTTACTTGTTATTTTTATTATCAATCACATACATGGATTTGCACAGAACTTCCCAAAGCATGCATAAGACAAGGTGTCTAATAATCAAAGACAAAGCTAATAATCTAGATAAAAATCTGCTGTGACTGCTCCATGTATGGTTAGAATTTCAGGTATCAGAATTTCACCAATAAATTTAGTGAAACCATGTGCTCTTTTTTTAATGCTCATTTTTCTCTTTAAAGTGTAGTTGTAAATGAGTATTGCTTTATTATGCATGTTTCCTTTAAAAGTGAACATGACTCCCTTTAGGGGAATTCAAGTAATTTGTTGCCACAGTAATCTTTTCTATCCTGAAATGTTAAATACTTGGCTTTCCTCCATGCCTTTGCCTCTCTCTAGTCTACAACTGTCATTTTCTCCCTCCTTACTTTTATACACAGTGTTCAGATGATTTTTCTTCTCTTCCAGTTCATGATTAGGTTACAGCAAGGGCTGTCCCTCTGAGTCATCTCTTTATTTTCTCTCCTTCACATCTTGTTCAATTTGTTAAGCAGCCTGCACATCTTCCATTCAGTATTTTACCTTCCTATGTAATTGCTGCTTCTTCTTTCACTCTATTTGCTTGTAATATATTTTAATTAAAATATCTTTGTACTGGGTGTAAGCAAGGATTTTTTTATAAACAAAGATCTGGCACAGGCTTCTTTTGTTGTCAAAGAATTGCATTGTTCTTGAAATAATTCAATTTAGACACAGGAGCTGCATCAAGAGTACACTGTTAAGACCACAAAACCACATGCGTAAAAATTGACCTGTATAATATGTATAAATTGACCTGTATAATCCTAATTCAGCCTCTTTCACACAAGCAATCTGAATTATACAGCAGTACAGTCATTTTGTGCATAGGGTTACTGCCTCATTCAGTCCACAATCTGACTGAGGAATAAAATTAAACTCCTGTATGGAGGACAGCTGCCTCAGCTTTGGCTGTGTTTAGTAGATTTATTCCTTCTGGGAGTCTCAGTGTAGATGGGCCTAATTCTGCTTCTGCCCAGAGCTACGCTCCCTTTCAGGGAGGCAACTGGGACAGTGCCAGCCCAGAGGGACCAAACATGGATCGCTGAGGGGCTGATGGCATGGACTGCCAAAGGGAATGGCCTCACACCCAGGGCTTTCATATTTGTTCACACTGTGCTACTGAGGAAGGCACGTCTCATTCTTTCACAGTTTGTCAGAGCCACATCTTCCTGATTTTCATTACCCTGCCTGAGACCTGAATTTCCTGAGGTCTGAGAGCTGCAGCTGAAGGCACCAGTTGTGCTTGGATAGATCAAGTTTTGCATAACATTAGGTAGTCTGACAGTCAGGTCCCAGGCATCCCAAACGGCCTCCTGGCAGCTCCAAGGAGATTTTTGGTTGTCTCAGTCTCTTTGAGTTAGTATCCTGATTCTGAGAGAGAAATCTTCCTCTTGTGGTTTTGTTTTTTGGTTTTTTTTTTTTTTTTTTTTTTTTTTTTTTTTTTTTTTTTTTTTTTTTTTGGTTTTTTTTTTTTTTTTTTTTTTTTGAGTTTATGTGGGTTTTTGTGGAGTTGGGTGAGATTTTTTTGTTTTGTTACTGTTTTAGTAACAAACTAGGGTTTGCATTTGGAATGCTCAGCTGGTTGGTGTTAGTAAAGCACCACTCTAGGGGTGGACACTACAAAGAAAAGTCTCAAATTACATACAATAAATCAGGCCAGAGACCACATGTTGGAGGCAGTTTTAAAAAGGACTGTGCCACAAAGCCTGTGAACAAAAGGGGATCAGTTTGTATTATACAATGTTCTGGAACTGGGATTTCCTACTTTTTGAGTGTTTAGTTTTGCAATTTTAATACTTTCAAAGAGTTTTTGTGTCTAATTTGCTTGTTGTTGTACTATTTGTATCCTTTGCATTCGGGAACAGGAACCTTTAATGTGTTATGACGTGTTAACAAGTGGGTCTTTGAAAACATGAGAAAGGGGTTTTCAGTTTTTGTGCCTGGTAATATCTTAAAGATCAGTTTTGAGAAATATCCAAAAGAGTAATTTAGCAGAGCTGCTGTATTGTGCGCTGGAGGGTGCTTTGTGACGAAGGATGATCAGCAGTTCAAGCTGAGCTTTAAGGTGATCTCACAGTGGTCTGCATCTTTAACAATTTAACTACAAGAAGCCTTTAATGGGTGCACAGATTTGGCTATTCTAAAAGCTTAGTATCTTAGCCGAATTATGAGTGCAATTTTATGAGGAGCTCTAAAGTCAAATTCTTAAGCCACAGGCATTTTGATGTCAAATCTGAAGTCATTGACACACTGCACAAGGATGTTTGAAAATTTCCTTGAAAAAGACAAAGCAATATATTCCCTTTTCATCTCATTCAAGGATGTCCAGCATAGAAGATCTGAGCTGAAAAAAAATAATTTAAAAAAATTACAAGTAACTAAAATTAATATCTTGTAATGAGGGCTTGGTTGTCAGTTCAGCTTCTAACTGTTTTGTAGCATTTATAGTAAAGTCTTGTAACCAATAGGGAAAAAAATAGGGGGGGAATGAACAAATAGAAATTGAGAAGGTGACAGGAGTATCCTTGGACTTGTTTGCAATGTAGTAGAAGGCTTCATGTACAAGTGAGTATTTTATTATCTTATTATTGCAAATGTATTTGTAATAAATTTTCAAAACATTACAGACTATTCAGCTTTTCAAGTCCAAAACTCTAAGCAATTGCACTTTCAGGTGTTTTTCTGCATTGCAAGTACGTTTTTTGATTTAAAGCTGGTTCAGATTTTTGAGGGACATTCATAGATGCATTACAGCATAGGCAGACATTCAATCTGAATGTTTTTGTTGGGTCTTTTAAATCAGTAGAGGATTTATGTCTAAATTAGTGAGAATTCACCATTTCAGTATTGTTCAGATGTAATATAAGAATGGTTCATTTTGCCAAAAATGCTAAAAAGTAACTTTTAAGTCCAGTGACTTTCTATGTCGAGATATAATTCTTGGGATGGATGATGTCAACATCTCAGCCTAACCTCTGTTTTCTCTTTCTAGGTCTGCAGCCGTACACTAATTACAGCTTTGTGCTTATTGCGTGCACATCTGCTGGGTGTGCTTCCAGCCAAGCACTTTCAGGTCAAACTTTACAAGCTGCTCCTCATGGTAAGGGAGAAAGTCATTCTTGTAGAACTGCGAAGAGATGGTCATACGGGCTTGTATTTTCTGATGGTTTAACAAGGTGCCCAACTCCGCTGTCATCCATCAAGCTATCATGTAGAAATTTACACAAGAGAATTTGTCTCTCTTGGAGTTTTTGTATCTTGCCACATTCTGTTTACTGCTTGGCACTTCATTTCTACTTTCTTTTTGTGAAAATTTCCCCAGATTCAACTTTAAGTTAATGAGGTTAGAATTAGAAGATGAGTATTTTTTAAAGCACAAATAAATATGCAGCGACTACTGGGCATATAAAGGCTGCAGCCTTTGGCCTTGTTCTCCATTAATCTTTACCTTGTCTATTTGGTTGCATTTGTTATAGGATAAATACAGAAAGTGTGTTAAATTCTATCATTCTCTCTGGCAATATTTTATGTTTTCATTGCGTTGCTGCAAGCAGCTGCACGAAGTATGAGAAAGGAAAAAAACCACACCTTTAAGTTTCTGTCATAAAATTAAAATAGTGTCATTATGACGTCAATAGGGGTATGGCCACAACCTCATCATATCATAGTCAGCTCAACAGAAGTGGAAATGTACTGGAGTGAACCAAAGGAACCCAATGGACTCATTACTCATTATCGATTATTCCGTGATGGAGAGCAGATTTTCCTGGGTGGCAGTACAGACCTGAATTTCACAGATGTTAACCTGCAGCCTAACAGTAGGTAAGGCATGTTAAAGAGCTCTGGTAACAGGTAAAAGGCATTGAAAAACATAGGTACTTGTGTTAGTGAAATGTACAAAATATAACTCACTGTGAACATGAGAAAATTCTCTTACAATATTACTTTATTACTGAAAATTGATAGCGCACTTTAGGAGTCTTTCAAATGTTAGAAAGGCCTTAATAAAAAGACTTCTATTTCGTTGTTGTTGTTTTTGAGAATCAGTCATTCTGATTCACAGAAATGAAGCTTTTTTATTATTTTTTTTCTTGTCTGGTTCTCGGTAGCTCATTGGTACGTATTTTTCCATCATGGAATATACTCTGAAAAATTCCAAGTTTTGTATTACAAACAGCACTGCACATGGTATAGAATGTTTCAGTGCATATTGAACATACAGGCTCAAAAGTGATTGCTGGTACGTATGTAAACTAATTTGAATTTTAGTATTGGTATTTAGTAAAGTATTTAGTATTAGTATTTTAGTATTAGTATCTAAGGTTCTATGATAATTAATATTTTAAGTTACTTCTCTCACATGAAGAAAACTTAAATGTGAAAATCTTCACTAATGCAGTATTTGTAATACTCACTGTATTCACTTTAAATTGGTGAAAATGGAAATGTTCTGTTACTGATATGCCTAAAGCTTCTAACTGCAGTGTCTACTGATGTTTTTGTGTTTGTGCAGATATGTTTACCAGCTGGAAGCCAGCACTTGGGGCGGCAGCAACACTAGTGATAAATATGTTATACAAACACCAGTAGGAACACCAGAGAAAATTCGTGTCCCATATAATGTCACAGTAATTGATGCATATTCTATATTTCTAGCTTGGGATGTGCCAGGTAAAAATGCATTTCTATGTAGTACTTTGTAGCAAAATGAAAGGATTGAAAAATTAGTATATCCAGGTAGGCGGCTGAATCATTCTGATATTTTTATTCTTCATATTTGCTTCTAGTGTTTGTGTGATTTAAATAACCTGTATGTAAAGCTGCTGTGTCCTAGAGACATATTATTTTAATAACGTTGACTTAGATACTTGACCATGGGTATTGTGAGGTTTAGCTGATCAAAACCCTGCATATTTTGGTGTTGTAAACTATTGGCTGAGTGCAAGTATTAAGGAAAAAACCCAACAAGCAGTAAGTTTTCTCTTCTGTTCATGCTAACCTGAGTTGTCACCAGGGTTGTGTGGCAGAGATCCTGTGCTAGCTTTGACCTGATTAAATTTTACTTGCTTGAGCGCCTTAGTGTTATGCGGATATGGTACCTTGCAGTATGGTGGGTCAGCAAAGGCCCAAAAATATTTTTCCTCCAGTTACGCTTCTGCTGAACATGATCAGGTGGCCTTCATAGGCCTGCTATAGAGCTGGGCTAAGAAGGGATAATTGAATTATAGTATCTTTCTATAAAAGAAGCTATGCAGTGTTTCATCAATATAGATCATAGCTTAAGTTATTGGTGCACTTTACTGATGTTGTAAAAATTGTATGCTGTAGTTATCGTGGGACCATGAGAGCCTTGTAATGAACAGTCTTTTGTCTAGTGTAGCTCATCTCCAACAAGGTGTTTTCTAGTTTGTAGATACTGGGCTTTTCCAGTTAAAATTATGTCTGCTTTTTAGAAACTTCAGATGTTTGCTTATTGCAATAACGGCCATATGAGTTTTATCAATGAATTCATGGAAGTTTTTAATATCTCCTCTTCCTAATTATTTAAGATGGTCTATCCTTGCTTAGCAAGGGTCAATTGGCATTAAAGTCACCTAGAAAAAGTATTTTGCCTTCAAGACTGGGATTGCAAGTATTGTGGCAGTGCTTAGCAGCGCTCACCCTACCCATTTAAGCAATGATTAATAAATCTATAATACCCTGAGCTGTCAATCTTTTAGTTTTCAAGAGCACAAAATCCATTATAGAAATGCTATAATATATGAAAAAGATTAAAATCTTAAATTAAACTTTTCCCCCTACTGCCTGAAAGGATTTAGAACCCAGCAGAAGGCAGGTGAATTCAAATGGCATATAATCTGCAGTTGGCTTTATTGGAGAGTGACTCATGCTGCATTATAGTTTTGATAATAAATATAATTTAAGGCACAAAATATTCAGCAACATTATAAAGAGATTTAAAACATAGGAATATATTGGAGTAGCATAGTCTGTGAAGAGTGGGGTGTTTCCCAGAAAAGCTTGTCCTTGTTCTAGACCTTTTCCAGCTGCTTAAATTCCTGTTACTCACAGTGGGTTACAAGCCTGCAAGGAGAACCAGGCTCTGTGGGGTACATTTGGTTATGCTGCAATTAAGATTATGCATACAAAGGTCCATATGTTCCTGAATCCACATAATCAGAGGGATGAGGAGGAGGCTGGAAATTATGGATCTGCAGAAGATGCAGGGTTCATGTATTCACACATCTGTAGAAATCATTCTCCTCAGACAGGGAAGGAACACAGCCTTCTTTCCAGATATTGGGACACACCTTCAACACTTACCTCACTTCCATGGTTATTTGATAACTTGTACCCTTCCTCGCTGCCATCTTGTTGTGGGGCCAATTATTTAGGTTTTTAAATATGAAGAAGGGATTTTCATACTGTGCTTCTGTTGGGTATTGTCCTGGTTTCAGCTGGGATGGAGTTCTTTTTCCTCCCAGTTAAGAAAAAGACAGGAAAGCAAATCTTGCTGGTCCTTTTATTATTGCACTTCAGGGCCACCAGCTGATATTATAGGAATGGGGAGTACTAACAGCAGAGAAATGTTACTGAATGTTACTGAAAGCTACTAAATGCTACTAATGCTACTAAAACCTGTGTGCAGAAGCACAGTTCTAGGCAGGAGCTAATCTAGGCAGGATTCTTGACCCTTCATAATCCTGCTTTGTGCTCAGTCTGAGGTCCCTTGTGCTTCTAGAGGTTTTTTTTTTCCTTAAGACTGCAGAGGATGCAGCTGGAGGTTTATTCTGAAAGTTCTGATCTTCTGGAATGGCATAAATCCCATTAACATGTCCTGTGCGTTCAGTTGTCTGGGGTCACATACATCCCCAGCTTGGTAGGATTAGCCTGAAGTGTCTACTGCTTCTTATCCTTATTTATGTCCGTGTACACAGAGTAACTATATTTTTTTCTGATCTATTTCCTTTCTGCGCGTGAATCCTTGTCTCACAATTGGCTATATTGAGGTAACATAGGTTTTCCTTATAAACTCAGAATGCGCCTTTACTTATAAGGATTGTCAGGCTTGGCAGTCACTCTTGGACAAAACTGTTATTTTCACTGGTATAGACTCAATGTCAAAAAAGGTGCATTTAATTAACAAAGTTTTGACGAGAAGGTACTTGTTCAGTGTCTTTCTGTCTGTGGATATCAGGGCTGCTTTGGCATTCTGTGTTATCTGCTGTAATAAATTTGGATCAAATAACCACCCTCAGGATTAATTATGGACACATCCTATTACACAGACCTTCCTTTTGGATGGTTTAATTATAATGTTTCAGCATCTGTAGTGTATCTAAATCTTGTGACTTTACAGATATGTAGCATTTCAAAACTCCTGACTTAGCTAAAGAGCAAGGTGGCCCAGTAGTGGTTAAAGTGATGGATTCAGAAAAAAAATATTTGACACACCTCACTCACTATGGAAAATAGGACTTTATTTTCTGCAATAGGTATTGCATTATCTTGTGTGGCGTTGCCTCAGTGCACAGACCTCAGAGGTACGGTACATTTCGCTGATATGCTACAGAAAGATATGTTACAATTCTTATGGAACTATGGAGCTATCAGTGCCATGGGTAGAAGCAGAAGAGCCGAATGGAAAAAAAACCCTACCACATAATTTCCCCAAGGTATATCCATAAATGTTATTGATAGGTAGCTATCTTGCATTCTGCATTGCATCCTGCATTGACAACCCCATTGGTCACACGGGAGGCCTGACTCTTCTGGGTGTCTTTAGTTGCTGCTGGTGGTAAGTTGAAAGCTGAATATACTCAAGATAGGATCCTGTCCTCTGTTCCTAAGATACCTGCTTCATATGTTAATGATCATCAGGATTAAAATATTTTATTCTTCATCATGTTGTAACGCTCTATCCACCTCTAGGTTTGCTTATCAGTTAGAATGAAACTTGTGTAAAATATGGATTTTTACTGTATTATTGTTGGGATCAAACATGGTATTTAAATGCCATGTGTTTGTCACAGCTTCCCCAACTAACCTGGTTTCTTGTGGCCTAAAAATGGACTTTTGATGAGCCAATTTCACATTCCCTCATTTTTGTTTTTTTGAGTAAATTATTGTTTGCTCCACCTCACTGTTGGACAAGCTTTTCAAGCTCAATATCCAAAGGTCTGCGTCTTGTGAACAGTCAGCATCTCGAGTTGTTACTGTTTTCAGAGTCTAGGTGGGAATGCTTGATGCAACCAGATTGAGACATCTGGATATTTGAAGCGTAATGTAAATAGTTAATCTCAGGAAGCCAAATTGATTGTTTTGTTTTGTGAATTTAAATATTAAAATATAATTTTAAAAGACATTCCTATTTCAGTATTTGTTTCCTATAAGTGAAAAAGTTTAACAATTTTGCTTTAATTGTGATTGGATTGCACATCACAGTAAACAATTTTTCAGCAATTGATTTCAAACAGATTTTAAGTGACCAGTCTGTAAGTCTGTGGCTTTTCCTCCCCAGTTCTAAGCATCTTGTGCTGCAAATTCTATTTTTGACCTAGCCTAGTTTTGAAGTACACAGAGCCGTCAAACCTAATTTGCAGAGTTTTGCACGGAATTGTCCATTAGATGTTATCCAAATACGCCCACAAAAACCCAGGGTTTCATTTGATTGATTTGTCCCATTGCAAAATGTGCACCTGCTGTGAAATGAAGTCACAGAGAAAAAAAAGTGGAATAATTTTACTTTTTTATTTGTAAAGATAATCAGGGTTTTTCTGATTACATCTTAACTTCATAAATGTTAAATAACCTATCAGCATCTAGTTGTTGTAAATTATGAAAAAGAGTATTGCTGGGAATATTAACCAACTAAATCCTTGTTCTTTAGTGAACATGAAAATGTGTTATGGCAGGTTGTCATTGTGCTCGTGGTAACTTTGACACCAAATAACAAAACTGCCATTTGCACTTAGGGTAAATTGGTTCACTTGTGCTTTTACGGTTGCTTTTATTCTGACATAAATTTATGAACTCTGGAACTAACCAAGTAGTGTGGTTTCCCCACTGACTTTAACAAATATGCCCATTTTGTTTCCTTCAGTCATCAGAGCACACAAGGTAGTGGTTTCAGACTGGCTGCAGATGCTAGAGGCTGTTCTGAATGAAAGGGGATTTTTTACAAATTTCTGTGTTGCAAGAGTACATATTATAATTTTTCACATTAGAAAGTGATCCTTTCATCTTAGTAGTCAATGAATTTGATCAGAGTGTAGAAGGATTCCATTGGACATAGGAATTTTTCAGGATGCTTATGTGATTTTATTTGCAATTTCATTTTCACTTCTTGAGAGTGTTTTTTCTCCTGAGTATATTTATTATTGGTATCATTCCTAATATAATGCAACATTTAGCAGAATTTTAAGATTTTGTGTTTCAGTTGTGGGGTGGTGTATTTTTAATAATTTCTGATATGGACTGAGGACTGTCCAACGTTTTTGGATAGGTCAGTTATTTCGAAGTAGGTGTCCTTTGCTGCATACTGATGGCTGGATTCAGCTGTCCTTGTTTGTATTTAATCTTCCTTGGGAAATCAAGCATTCTGAATAGTTTCAATTTCAAAGGTTTCTGGTGATTTTGCCTAGAATAAATGCACTGATCAGATGCACAAAACTCAATTATATCATTTTCATAAGGGAATGAGTTTTTCTGGCTAAAATATCTGTTTTCAGGACTGGAGAAGAAGGGGACTCTAACTAGGAGGTTAAAAGTTTCTATTGGTGGGTTGTGTACCATTTCAAACTCTTTCAGATATTCTGTTATATCCTTTGCAGGCCCTCCAATTACAGGGTGGAAATGCTACTAATAATACTAATAATACTTATTATTTATCTTTAACAATATAGATTTAATTAATGGCAAAATTTTACAATGCAAACTCAAGTGCACTTTTCTGGATCATTTCATCTTCCATATATCAGGCAAAAAATTATTTCCTTTGTTGCACAAGCAATCTATTTCAAGATCACCTCTGAGAGGTTTACTCTGTAACATCCTGCTTGATTTAAAAAGTTGTATTTGTGTTAGTCCATTCTTAATGATTAGATCTTGTTTTTCTTGTAACTTTTACACTGAAGAAGGAAAATTTTACAGAGGAATTTTTGCATTTTTTGTCTCCTTCTCTCTTCACCTCTTCCAGCGACTACTTACAACATCTTTGTTCTTCCTGTAAGCTGAGCAGTTGAATAAGACTGAAGTCATGCCTCTACTTCAGGGCTATTTTTCAGCTTTTTAGTGTAATGGCATTTTCTTTGTCTAGCATCTAGTCAGGCAGCAGAATGTTATTTCTTTGGGATTTTTATATTCTCTTTTTTTTATGAGAATTGTAAAAACATGGTATTTCAAAGATTTTTCTGATCTTCCAAAGTACATCAATTGTTTATAGTACCACAACTAAACTTGAAATCTCTGATTTCTTGCAAACTTTGGGTTTTTTTAGTTAACGTGCATGTTCACATACATACTTAGCTAAAAAAATCCATCTAGCAGATGCACAACAGTGGAAAAATGCTCTTTGTAGCTTCAGGGTAATAGTATCAATGTAGATGCTTTATCAGAAAAGGACCAAAGATTGCAATTACGAGAAAAAGCTGAGTTGTTTTCCAAAGTTACAAATGGAAAGATTCTCAAGGTCTGGACAAGTCTCAGAACTGCTCACAGGCATCTGGTCCTTGTTGCAGTCACAAAGACATCTCTGTGACATCTAAAGTAGGTGTTGTGTTGAAAGAGAAATGTGCTTTTACTAATCTTGACTCATCTCAGAAAGGAACCTTGTCTAGTTTGTACTTTGTCCTTTCTTAGGGCTGTTCCTTCCCTGACTGCAGAATGAAGGAAACACACTTAACACATGCTCTTCTTTGGTCGTTCTCTTGGTTTTACGAAATTGCTGCTGTCTGCACAGACCAGTCTATAGTGGACAAAAAATAAAAAGCCTACAGCCCATTTCCTAATAACAAAAAATACCGCCCAAGGAAACCAAAAATCAAATGAAACCACCAATCAATCAACCAAAACCCTTAGAGAAGCCATGTGAAAGAAGGAAAGACAACATCCAGGAACATCTGCCTGTTGTTCTAAAGGGATGGTAGATGGCTTAGCTTGTTCTTCTGAAGGAACTGAGTTTTTCAGCTTCTCAAGAAAACTGGAAAATTAAAAACTGACAGCATGGGGATAGGAATAGATGGGGAAAATGTTTGAATTCAAATAGTAAAAATTTAGAGGTTTTTTTCAACAAAAACTGGACAGTTTGTTTTTACATCATTTAAAATTATATGGTTTTTGGCTCACACTATTGTATTGTACTTTACTGGTGAAGCAGGCTAAGAACCTATACTCAGCTACTGCTTTTGGGATAAAAAGGCATAATTTGCTGAATGATTATAATTCACTTGTTTGATCATATGACTATTCAAACAGCAGTGCTTAGTTGCTGTTACTCCTCCAAAATACAGAAAAGCTGCCTGGTTCCAAGTCATAAGGTCAGTCTTCCCAGAAGTGGCAATTGCAAAACAGGCATTGACTGAATTGAATTTTGATTCTTACCTAAGAACCATAATGTCTATCTTCCAGTTATAATCTGCAGATGGATCTGTTTCAGTTTATATTTAAATGATTGTAGTTTTTGAAAAGAGGCAGTAGGGAAAACCTCCAGAGGGGGCTTACGTTTAAAATTGCGTGTGATGAATGGCTCTTTGAAGTTGTCCTGCACTGTTGTTAGTGTTTCAGATAATCACTGGTTCCTCTCTGTTTCACAACAGGGATATTCATTGTCAATGTGCCTTTGGAATACAACATCCTACTAAATGCGAGCAGTCCCACTCTGCTGGTGAAGCCAGTAGGACGCGCACATTTTGCCTTTGTCGATGGCCTGGATCCCTACACCCTGTATGAGATAAGAATACAAGCATGCCAGAGTGGTAAGGCAATTTAAAACACTCGTCTATGTGACTGGAACGGATTTTTAGGTAGATTCAACTCTGCAAAACAGATGAAATTCTATTTTTACATTGGAGTCAAATGTTTACCTAGTAAAAAGAAAGCCTAGCACTGAATGAAGCATTAAATATTCTCCATGTATCATGTATGTATTTCTCCATGTATCATGAATATATTAAATGGAGGTTTAAAATATGTATTTCAGGTTACATGTGCCACTTTATTAAAAAGCTCTTCATAAGCAGCTTAAAGATCTTTGAAAATGGATGTACAGAACTGAATCAGTTGTGTACTACTCAACAAAAGAAGTGGTAATCATAAAGACAGGAGAGAAGAGCCCAAAAATTACAAAATTCCCTGACTTTGATTGAAATTTTAAAAATCCTATTGAAACAAGTGTTTCCAAAATGACCATTTTGAACCAATTTTCTCCTCACTCTCACTGGTGAAAATCAGGAGTAATTCATTGGTAGAGTTGTGGTAATTTAAATGAGTATTTAACAATGAAATGAGGTGAAATGAGGCACCATTTCTACCAGCAGCTACTTTACTTGACATTTATTTGCTTTTAATGTATTTTTTTGTTGAGGACAAAGCTCTTCTCCCTACACAAACTTCTGTTTTTGTAGGTGGGTGTGGAGTGGGTGGTCAAACATACTCAAGAACTGCTGAAGCACCTCCCAGAGAACTGAGCCCACCTATTGTTAAAGCAATTGGACCTGCACTCATAGAAGTGAAATGGGCACCACCCAAGAAGCCAAATGGCATCATTACTAACTACTTTATTTACAGGTAAATGCCCTTATCACCTCAGAATCTCAGTCTTACTTAACAGTTCCTTTCATTATTCCTTGATATTTTGGGAGGTGAAAAAAGGTGTAGAAGTACATGAAAAAATAAATATTACCTTTGAAATGCTAAGGTAAGGAGCTGATCTGTGGATGGCCATGTTGGGAATATGAGCTCAAACAAGAACCATTTTTCTGAACTACAGATGACAAAAAGTATGTGAAAATATATGTTTTAAAAATTCAAGGGAACAGAAGTTTTTATAAAAAGTTTGTAGGATAGATACTTATACTGTGTTTACCCAGACCGCTAGGTACAAACTTCATTCTTCTCTGATAGACAGTTGAGAATTTTGTAATTGAAACAGGAGTAGTTCACCAATTCTGAGACTTTTAAAAGCAGGAAAAGGCATCTAGGTTCCTAAACCACATCAATTTTCCAAGATAATTTACATTCCTAAATAATCTGGACAGTGATTACAGTGCATCTGTTTATGTTCCTTGGTGTTTGTATTCATCTGCCCTGTGCAGGTTGTTGACTGATGCATTCTCACTTCCCATAAGTTGTATTCCTAAGCCCTGAGTGAGGAGTTTTCTGTATAGAGAGCTGTGTGTAGGGCAGTATTAAAGTAGCAGAGCACTGATGTCTGCTGTGCCTGTTGACCCTTTGTTAAAAGCTCACTGAAGTGACCTTCTTGAATAGCTTCAGAAGTTGGAGAATATAAAACTCAAGTCATATATTGGAGAGGGATTTAAACTCTGAAGTTCCTGGGTTTTCCAGTTATAAGTATGCGTGGCAAACACATGCTGGGCTGATCCTAGCCTCCCACAAAGAGTTTGGGACTTTTTATTATATTAGGGGTGTGACTGAAAGGATGGGGAATCAAATTACCTTTTGGAATCCTCAGTGATAATTAATATAAATTCACTTTTGCCTTAAACATGTTAGTAGTCTCTAAAAATTCCTGCTGTCTTGCAGTACCCTTTTGTTTGCTTTTTTTAAATTGTCTGATCAAAAAACCCAAGTCCCTCCCCTGCATAAAGAGAAACCCAAGTCCCTCCCCTGCATAAAGAGGAATAAAGCCTATGTTATAGCCCAAGACATGTCTTCACTCTGTTGGTTTTGTAAATAAAGCCGATGATTACTGCTGCTATTCCATGGCAACCATAGAAAGGGAAAACAGGAAATATAATGCAGAAAGCCTGCTTCAGTGAAAAATACTGTAAATTGAATTTGACAGCATTTGATGGCATTTGATTATTCTAGTCACAGCCAAACAATGATATAAAGAGTAATATGAAACAGAATGTGTTACTGCCTAGCAGACTCAAAAGCAATAAACCTTCCTCCAATGTGACACAATCACTTCACAATCATAATTGTAGCCTGTTTGATACCTCTGAGTACAGCAGAAGGGCACTGACTGACATAGATACATTTTGTTTTTTATTTAAAGTGAAATGAAAATGGCGCACTGGGGCTCCAGATACAATCGGTATATTCACCTACATAGGCATGAATCACTTGGCAGTTATTTCAGCTGAAGTTTAAATGTGCTTAGACAACAACAATATCAAATCTTTCTCAGATAGCTGCAAAAAAATCAGAAATGGGATGTAAGCACATAGTTCTTTTTCATTTTGTAGCCACACATGGCCTTACATTGTTATAGCAGCAAGACTGCAGTATTTCTATGGGAGGTTATGGAATGTAATTTCTTCTTCGGTATGTGCCTCTTCCTTACTCCATCAGCACCAAAATAAATTCATTTAGCTCAAAACCTGGAATGCTTGGGGACCTAGTCTGTGTGTGCAGATCTCTGCATTAAAGTGGCAGGACTAGTGCTTTCCTGTAGCATCATAAAAGTACTCCCAAGTTTGCAGCCATTTTGCTCGAAACCAAAAAATTTAAATGTTATTATATGATAGAAGTGATGGTGATATTTTATTTTTGATTCATAAGGCAGCTTTAAACACAGATCTGAGGCTTTTAAAATTTTCTAGCAAGGACCACAACTTAAAAGAGTTTGTGAATGAGAAAAGATCTGGTTCATGAGATAGTCACCCAATCTAGTTCTGTTCCCATTCATCACGACATAACATCCCTGTGCCAACCACAGAAGTTGTTACCCTGAAAAAAATAGTATCATGAAAATAGATTAGATATATTTGTTTCTGTATTTTCATAAGTTAATAGGTCACATGAGCTAATGGAACTGCTCTCTATTGATTACCCACATGCTCTGTGTAGGAGGCACATGAGATGGCCCTTAAAGACACATTGCCTGTAAAATTAGGAGTATTTTGGTTCTTAACTTCCTTAAGGGAGTGTCTGAATTTCTGTCAAACTGTCTATGTCTTGCCCAATAAGATTCTATTATTTAGTATATATTTGTGAGATTGAAATGTGGCTCTCTTGAGCTGAGCAGTCCTGTTGGTGAAAATGTAGCAGAAAAATCAAGAGGCAATTTGAGATAGAAGACATGTCTCAGTGGCTGTCATGACTTGCAGTGTAGAGGGTTCTAGACTGACTCTTTATGATTAATTCATTGCTTAACCATACACTCTTAACCATGAGTTGTACCCAAGACAGCTTCCAAGGAATATATGTTACTGGATGATTTAATGTAGGAATCCCTATGGATGGTTATGTCATTGAATACAAGAACTCCTGAAGACTTTTATTTATACCTGTAATTGATCTAATACCCAACCTAACTAGTGTATTACATGCAGTAACCTCAAATTCCTTTTGTTCTTTTTTTTTTTTTACATCAGAACTCATGTTTAAAAAAAGTATCCCCAATCATAAAAGCTACATTAGTGTAGATTTGTTGAGTACAAATGTAAGTGAGGTTTCTTTGTTTAATTAGATGTGAAACTGCAGAGGGGGAGCATTGCTAATGTTGCATTGTTCTCCTACATTTAACAGTGTGATTCCCCAATCGTTTGAATTTTACCCCAAGACTTCTCAGTGTTCCTAAAAATAACTCACTACCACTCTGGTAAGGAAAGCAGCAGGCACTGCTAAAACATGTAATTTAGTTGTATGGTGAAAGGTAAACATGTGAGGAATAATTCTGGCTTGACCCGTGAGACCTCGGGGATTCGCCGTCTCCGCACACACAGGGAAGCCAAGGGGCGAACGCTGCAGTCAGCGCTGCTGCAGCACAGCTCTGGAGTTATCTGTCACAAAGAAGATTATATTCTCCTTCTTATGTCATCCGCCTCAGATTGGCACTGGGGCAGGGAGAATTTGCCCTTATAAAAATTACTATCTGAACATCTTCAAAATGAATGTAAGCAGCAAATCAGACTATGCAGATTAAGAGACAGCTTCCAGCTCTTGGAAATGTTATTCTCCTTTGCAGCTCATTGTACATAAGAAATACTTCCAGTTAAATGAGCAGCTGAATCTTAAATCTTAAGACGATTGAAATGATTACAGATTGTTGAACCACTTCTGTTCAAAGTTTATTCATACATGAAGATATTCTGGTTTTTAGCACTACAGATGGAACCATTTACCTAACCATAAGTTTCATTCATTAAATATTCAGCAGTAATAAGATCTAAATACTTAACCAGGCTACAGTGTACAGCTTTGCCTGTGAATCAGCTTACAGTTGGTGGCATATTTGATCATTCAGTGTGAAAAAACTGTTTATCACAGAGTTTAGAATATTTATAAAACATAAATTTATGTATTCATGTAAGTCCCATACTGTTTGGTCAGAAAGACACATTAAATGTGACTTTATTGCATTAAAATGTACTCTCTTTTCCCTTATTTACAGAGATTTTTTTAGACATGTTTTTGAGAACACAGAGAAAAGACTATATTTTTAGGTGCAGGAAAAAGATGATGTAGTGATTCACCTTTCAAAATTGTATGTCTTGCCTTACGTCAGTGAGCAGCATCCAAGGGAGAGTTCTGCAGGAGGCTTAACATGCCTTTATAATAGAGAATGGAGAATTGTCTTAAAAATTGCTGCTGGAATTTTGGAGACAATGGGAAATTTTGGACCCTGACTATTACAGAGAGGCTGAGGATTTCTAGGGAATCTTTCCTGCTTCTTCTGCCTGTCAGTCTTTGCCCAGTTCTGCCAACCAACCCTCAGTATCAACACATCTTACAATTTGCCTATTTCACTATGATAGAGTTATTGCACCTCAAAACTCTCCTATTTATAAAAAAATCACACTTCAACCCTTAACTAAGGGCTGTAAACTAAGCAGTGTCCATATAATCTGCTTATCTCAGAATTTAGCAAAAAATATTCAGCTTCATATGAGAAAATGACGTCTTCATTCCTGCCTTATATATGCATATAAACAAAGGATGAATAAACAGCTGTGTACACACTTGCATTCATTATGTTCTTCTTATTTGCATGTTAACACCTGGGAATATATTATTACAAGCAACTAAGATTATCAGTTTTAAAAAATCATTGCTTTTTTATTTTTACATTAATTCCTGGTTTGATCTAACAAAATAAAATCCAACAGCATTCTTTGAAACACAGATTTTCTCTTGCCAAAGGAATGTTCTTCAGCTTCTCTGTGTGTGTGTAGTGATGATGACACCCAGTAGCCAGACAAACCAATTTTACTTTGGTAAATTTGCCCTACTTTCAATAAAACTGGCAGATAATGTGATTTGGATTTTTTGTTGTTGGCATTGAGGGTGAAAGTGCTTTTACGTTCTGCAAAGGCCAAGGTTCTTGTGAAGAGTAGGGGAAATACTTAAATTCATGTGCAGTACAGCCTAACCATCACTGGGATTTATCACAGTGTTTAAATGTAACCAACTTAATTTCACACAAACATTTTTATGCCAAGTGAAAGAATTGATTTGATAACTCTGTTTTGAAGATGAGCGCTCAGCTTATTAAAACTGTTGTAAATTATATAGAAGAGGGGGCCATATTACAGAGGGGCTGCGAATCAGCTGTAATCTCTGGTACTCAGAATATCACCAGGTCCAACACAAGCATATCTGGAGTAGTAATGCTGTATATACACATATATGTGTACATATGTGTGTGTCTGTGTATACATAGATAGATAGATTGATTGATATATATATATATATACACACACACATATAGGTACTAAGAGGAAGACCCATTGTGCCAAAAACCTATTATACAGTGAATTTTCTTCGTCTGTCTTAGGTTTGCATTTTTAAACAAAAACAGCGTTGGAAAAAATGCGTCATTTATTACAGAAAACACTATGTGTGATATTTTAATGAGGTTTGGTGGTGGAGCTGCAAATTCAGCTAAGTTTATGCACAAGGGATTATTTATTCCATTTGCAAGAAAAAATGGGATTTTTAGTGTGAACAAGCCAGAATTTGAAAGTGCACAGCTTTAGTTTTGAGGACATGATAGTATATTTATCCCTTGTTCACTAGGTAACATTTTTCTCCAGTAAATTGGTCATAAGTTTTCCACAAATGAGGGATCCTGAGGTGAATACCTTCATAAATAGATTGATTTTCAGAAACACTGAAAACTTGCGCCTATTGTGCAATTCAAGTCATTGCTTAGCAACTACAGTTAGATTTAAAATTTCATGTTCTAAGTTCTGAAAGTCTCATTTGTGGTGTGTTCTGTCCTAGAAGGACAACATGCTGCTGTGTTGCTATTCTGTTACCCTGGACTGGTTTGCCTTGTTTTATAGTATTCTTCTAGATAAAGGAGAATAATTGATTGCCTCAAAAATCTCTTCTTCACTACTCAGTACCTAACACAAGTTCAGGGAAATGCTTTTAAGATGCGAAGTTCCTTGTGTGTGTGTAATATACAGAAATAAGTTCTGTATTTTTCTGAGATACAAATTGAACTTGGAACTTCAGGATCTACTATTATGGGACTGCTAAAGCTATTTTCAATTTTAAACACACTGCTTTTGATTTAATTCCAGACGTCCTGTGGGCAGTCAAGAAGAGCTGCTTTTGTTCATCTGGACTGAAGGAGCTTTGGAATTCATTGATGCATCCGATGCTCTCCAGCCTTTTACTCTCTATGAGTATCGTGCCAGAGCTCAGAATTCTGTGGGGTCTGTGGACAGCCTGTGGGCTTCAACCCAGACTCTGGAGGCTTCCCCGTGGGGCATGGCAGCCCCTTGGGCACAAGCCACAAGTGCGTACTCGGTGCGGTTGAACTGGACCCAGCCGGTCTCCCCCAACGGTGTCATATCTCTGTACCGAGTGGTCTATCAAGAAAAACGCAGCGACCCAACATTTAGCACCCCAGCTGTCACAGCACTCACCGTAATGGTAAGAACTGGACCACAAATCCAGTTTTAAGATGTGTTTACTCGGCTTTGATCTCGGTTGTATTTTCAAATCTCCTTTAACACTGATGTGAAAAGTGGGGTTTACAGTTGCCAGTTGTTCTGTAGGTTTAAGTTTTGTGTTTGGCCCAATGCAGACTAAAACATTTCACTTTAATATTGGATTTCTGGTAGAGGCAAGTAGACTGCTGAAAAGCATGGGTGTGTCATGTCTGGAGGAATTAAGCACATGCATTTGTCAGCCTTGCTCTGAAAATACTGTCCTGAGCTTTTTGTCCGACTGACAAAATAGTTTCACAGGACCTGCACGAAGAACAGCAATAACACTCCTTCTTGTATAGAGTTCTATTTTTTATTTCAGTTGGAATCATAAAGTGAATGAATTAATTAGTAATTACATAGTTCATATATACAACCCATTTGCATGTTCCCCTCATAATTCATCAGTAATAAAAGCAGTTCTACTTTTATTTCCAATTCACATGCTTATATTAGAATGTAACTTTGCACTGCTGATCTCTCTTTCCCTTCCTTTTCTTTTCCTGTTTCTATTCAGTATGTGAAGGGATAGATTTGGGAAAGGGCATTGTTTTGTGAACTGACTAACAACATTGTGTAAACCAGTGACAGAAGTGGTTGTGTTTTGTGCATTTACCACTGCTCCTTCCCCCTGTATATTACATTCTAGTCCTTGCATAGTAAGACAGCTTATAGATAGTTGAACTATCTATATTGTATTACTGTAATATATTTATATTGTTGTATATTAGGACAGCTGCAGTACTTGGTCATCTTCTGAAAATAAGTTTTAAAAGTTTAAGGAGGTTGTAATAAAGTTTGGTTTCCTCAGCAGTGCCACCTCAAGTTTATAAACCTCGAATTTTCCCTAAATTATCTTCATAGTCCATGTTTGTACCAAATAACACCAGAAATCCCCTAAATTCTTAATCATCCCAATTATAAAGTATCTGCTTGACAATTCAAGTAGGATTCTAAAAAGCTTTCCCTGGAATACCCAGTAGTAACCTTTAAGGAACTTCCTCAGACAAATCTCTACATTACACAGTGGAAGAAGTTTCCAGCTCCGTGATCTTACATACCCTTGATCATAGGGTTCCAGAGCAGTTTTGTTTCTAGCTTCCTAAATGGATTAAGTTTTTAATACATCTTTTTCTGAAAAGGAAAACAGGTCCTGAACTGAATTATAGGAATAATGTGTACTTTTGCCTTCTGAGGCAATTGCATTCACGTTGCACAGCACGCCAGGCTTTAAAAAGTAGATTGGGATTCTAAAGTTCAGTGGCATTTTGGTACTTAGCTCCCTTAACTTGTTTTAAGAAAAATAACCACCATCATAATAGTGAGGATGCACCTAAGATTTTAAAACCAGTGAAAAGCCAGGGCTTCTCCTACTACTCTGCTTCAGCTGCATGCAATGTGTTGCTGAGCATCAGAATTGACCTGGCTGGTCATGCATTGCAATGTCTTCTAAGCATGCCAACAACAACAGAAAATATCCGAGATGGTTGTACTGTGGGCAATAAAACCTACCAAAATGGTCTTTTAAATAATGTTGCTACAGCATGTTTCTTTGACAGCGTCAGTTAAAAGCCTTTTAGATTAACAAGCTATTATTTACTGAATTAGTATTTTCCTGGCTCCAAAATCCTTAATTTTCCCCAAACAGTATCCTGAATCAAAATGGCATTCTGGCAGCATATGTATAGCTGTTCTGCTAGCATTGCAGCAAAGCTGGCTTGCGTGGTTTTTCTACTGTCCTTTGTCTTGAACATGGATCAATTATTATTTTTGCTATCTATTTTTATTTAAAATACTATACTACCCCTTGGGGACAAATCTTGTGCACATCTCCTCCATCTCCTCTATCAGTTGCGAAGAAAAGTTAAGCTGTTGCAGCTGCATTAACTGACTAGAATTGCTGCTGATTTATACCAAGGACCTGAGATCTGAATCCCACCTCTTCTGAATATAGCAGAACAGCTAAAGTTATTGACATACAGTGCATGGAGTCCTGTTATCAAAGATATCTGCAGGAGGTTAGGTCAATTATCCCAGCAGGCAAAACCTGGATGCCAACTTTCAAAGTTATAAATGCTTAAAAATAGAATTTTATCATGGAATTGCTGATATACCCTTAACTTTGGCTTTGTGAATGAGATACTTTAATAAAAATGTAATTCTATTGAAGGAACTAGAATTCCAATGATTAAACTTCTGCCCCTTTAAAATATAGGCTTCATGGGTACTAGGCTAAATCATTTAATCTCCTAAAGCATCTCTATTGGAGCTCCCTCATGGGATATGCCATTAGTCATTCTCTCTCACAGGCTTCCATATTACAAGTAAGACTTAAAGTATTAAGAAAGCAATGAGTTTGGTCCTTTATTTAATCTGTTAGACTCCATTCTTATCCCATTAGATTATTGCAGAAAAAAGAGCAGTGCTAGAATCACAGTGGCTGATCCCACCCTTGAGCTTGTCGGTTGCACCCTGGTTGCCTGCCCTGGGACGTAAAGCTTGACCAAAACTTAGAGGGGAAATACAATCCTTGTGACGCTGCAGGATACAAATTAAGCTTTTGCTAATATCCCTGCAGACTGTTCTAATATGACAGCTTTGTTTCTATCCATTTCAGAGCCAAATGAGAAGCATCTTTGGGGTTTTCAAACAATTTGACAGACTTATCCACTATACCTTCCCCAAATCCATCTATTTACTCCCCGTTTATATGTATTTGAGTTAATATGTCAAAGGAATGGCTGTCTGATATGTTAAGGTTATCACTGACCCCTTGAAATTTTACACTGCCTGTGGAGATAAAAACAAGAACTCAATTCTCAGAGCAAAAGCTGCTACCCCTGAAATGAAAGGAGGGTGTTCTGCACCGTTAGAAGCAAGTGACATATACACAAGCCGTTTTGATGCTTCACAGTTAAAGAGCAGTGTCACCCATTTCCTTTAGCTTGTTTGGCCAGGAGTGTAGTGACAGATGTTAGGTGACAGCGAGTTAAACTGACATTCTGGTTTATTTGCAGAGCAAAGTCAAGTCAAGACTGGATACAGCAGCGCAAGTGTCTCCCACAATGTCTTTGCACTTCATTTTAACCCTCTAAAGCAGGAATCATATTTAGTGTCTTGACAGCATTAACATGAGACAGACGTGTTTGTAGGGGAATGGATTGGCAGCAGGTTCTCATTCACAGAAATCTGCATAAAGTGACTGGATTGTCAAAGCAAGCTTCTCAGTCCTGTGAACTTAGAACTTAAGTTGATTTCATTATAAAGCCAATGAGTGCCTGCCAAATGTCATCAAACCATCACAGCTCTTTAACTGCTGTATTCCAAATGTTGCTCTGAGGTAGAACTGTGGGTAGGTTTGGACATTTCTTGGTGGATGTTTTGTGGGTGTGTAATGCTGTTTTTCCCATGACAATTATATCAAGTGTTTTCTTGTTTATTGTGAGCAGAAGAATTCAAAGCCAGGAAGATGAGTAAAAAGATATAAAAATATGTAGCTCTTAGAATAAGCCTAGAGAAAGAAAAGCATCCAGAGATGAGGGTTAAAAAGAAAAACTCTGCCTGCTATGGGCAGTGCCCCCTAGTTATTATTATGTAGAATCAAGGTCTCAGTGTGTTAAATTCACCTCAGCCAAGTGTAGATAAAAGTCCAATGTGCTTGTTAGAGGATGCAAGAGATAGGTGTAAGCATTCTAGGCCTTTTTCCTGGGAAATCCTGCACCTGTGCACAGGTCTTCTCACAATGTGTTTTGCAATGTGAGGGTCTCAGTCCAAACTTATCCTTAAAGGCTTTTTTTGTCATAACCATGCCAGCTTGGGGTGAAAAAATTAATGCGTCTCTTAGCTGCTGTCACTGCCCCAGCAAAGCCTCTGGTTTGGATGCAGCTGTGCTAACAGTTGAGAACACATGTTGGCTTCCCTTACATTATTTGGGGAGATGGTATATAACTGCACTGGCCAAGCTTCTCTTGGCAGGTGCTATGACAGGGAAATCTGTAGGCATATTGCAGAATAGCAGTAATAAAGACTTTGGTAGGAGGATGAGGCTTTGGCTGACATGATTGTGTTGTTATAAGCAGACAGTAATTTAAGCATCAAATAAATAAACAAACTGAGTCAGAATATTAAGTATAGTTGACTTGTTGAAATCTCCATATCAAAAGTAGTATATCAGAAATAATCTTGAGTGGCCAGTACTGCCATATATTCATGCCTCCTATGCAGGATTTTACAGATATCTAGAATCATGCATGCAGAGTTAGTTTCTTTCTATTCAGTGCATTTAAAAATATTTAATGCATTCATGTGTGATCCTTCACTTCTATTTCCTCGTATAGACCTGTGAACATTTGGCAGCATTAAAGATGAGATACCACATAGTTATTAACTTCCTTGCACAGACTATTCAGAAATGCAGTATTCAGCGCTGTACATGGCAACTTTCTTAGAGAAAAAGTAATGAAGATTGTAGCCACAAGAATAAGAAAAAAATATGTCAAGGAGAGGGACCAATGAAACTTTTTGATACATGCCTATTGCAGATGCCTGGGAAATGGAGTGCACCCTAAGAAAAGAGGTTGAGTGTAAGGGAAGGAGTCCCCGCACATGCCATAAATTCAGAAGATGTGCTACTTAGCAATGAGTGAAAGCTGTAAACGGCAGTGGAGGGCAAAAGTTAATTAGGCTACTGTGCTGCTGTTAGACAGTGGAAAGTAGCCACCAGAAACAAGATGGCTGCTCAGCAGTGCCCTAATGCAGCCAAAAGATCATCTCCTTAGCTCTGCAAGGGCTTATGGGTTAGGGGAAATCATACACAGATGACTAATTTTTTTATGGTTCACAGACGATCAAAGTGAAATTCAGCAGCTGTTCAGGACAAGTGACCACTGTAACGGCTGTAATATAACCTGCTAAATAGAGAGGGAATTGCATGAGAGCAAGAGGTTAGCTGTGATTATCGGCAGGTGAGTGCTTTATTGAAGTTGAAAGACCATTAACATTGATGGAGTAATTATTTCAACTTGAAAGTAATTACCTTGATGGGTGATAACTTCTTCAGTGTTCCCAGATTTGATTGGACCAAACAATTGTGAACTCTTGAAGCCTAGAAAAATATTACAACAATACTGCAATGTTTAAATTACTGAAACCACTGTTAGAGTATTTTAATTACGCCTAACACTGAAAAGATTTTAACGTACAACAACTGGTGACCTCTCATGTATGGAGACATTTGCTTTCTAATTTCAGTGAAATGATCTCCACCTACCATGTGTATGCTGTATGTGATGGGTTTGCAAATGAATCGTTTGATTTAAATGCAGTTTTTAAGATTCAAAGCCTTGTTAGTCCAGTTTCACGAAGGGCTCATACTGGAATTGCTCTAATTGTTTTATTTGCCAGGAAAGGCCAGCAATATAAAATGCTTTCCATGTTTTAATCTCTGGACCAGTTAAGCTTACCCAGGATGAATACAGGACAAGTGCTCCTTCACATTGAAGGCTGCTTAAAAAAAGTGTGTGAGGCAATCTGTGTCTCACAGATTCTGTTGTTTCCACGCTGCTGCAGAATATGCTGGATTTGGCACTACAGCTCTGTTTAAATAAGCATTTGGATTGGCACTATGATGCCCCTCCAGAAACTGATTAAGTGCTTCAGTAAGCCCCACCTATCAAGACAGACATGTAGAACTGCCTAATTAGAGTAGAAAGGATGAAATGGATTGTTGCACAACTTTGATGATTTTGAAGGACTGTGGTAATGGAACTGGAGGGGAATGGTGAGAGAGAAAGAGAGAGGCTTCAGCTCTTCTATTTATACCTTCCTTGCTGTAAACAAGGCCACTTCGCTGTCTCCTGGATGTTTCCGGCAGCCACAGAAACACAGCTTTAAACCCTGCTGGAAGTCTGCCAGAAAGAAAAGAATCCTTGCAAGTTGGGAAGGAAAGGTTTGTCTGGTGTCTGTGAGGTCTTAATATGTTATCAGAAAACTGGTGATTTGAATTAGTGAAGGTTATAGCAAAGAAGTTTATTGCACTTCTTTTTTTCTTTAATGTTTTCTCCCTAATTCAGTGTGCAACGAAGCTGACATAATTTTGTCTTTCAATAAATTTTTGGACCAGACAGAAGTGAAAACGTTGATAGAGTTATGTCTCACCATGCCTAACCACACTCTAGATTGACTAGGCCAGAGTGCCTGGATCAATAGGTAATTTCTTCTACAAGTAAATTAGTCACCTATTTGGAAAAATCTGGTGTATTTTGTCCTTGGGCTTCTCCTTGTGCAAGGTCCATTTTTCACCCATTGTGTAGTCTTTTTTTGATGAGTGAAACACATGTAGAATTAGGTCTTTTGAGAGATATTCATAAAGTCTGACTTCAGACATCTAACCTAGTTAAGAGCATGAATGTCCTCTATGGACCATGAAACATCCAGAACATTTAAGGCATGGACTTTTACCATCCCTGAGCTGCAGCTGTTCACACGAGACTGCTTTCCTGTGGTGCACTTGTGTGCCACTAGTGATAAGTGTCAGTCAAAGAAGGTGATTGATTTTACGCTGATTAATCAGCTTTCTTAACCCAGACAATGGAATTATGCAGTTTGACAGGTTTAAAAGATGGTACCCTTTGACAGAAAGATGGTGGTGGGCAGCACTCTGGAAGTGGTAATCGTTTGTGTCTGTGCACCTGCAGCCATAAGAGAATAGGTGACCACCTGACAAAGCCTAAAGGCTGATGGCTAAAATGAGATTGCATAAATGTTCCATATGCTCTTTCTCGAGGTATGTTTTTATATATGCTTTATATTTATGCTTTTCGCTGTGATTTTTTTCTGTATTTGCATTCCAGTTGTGAGAGGAAGATCAAGCTAACCAGGCAGTGTAGAAAAACACCACTGACAGAAAGTTTTCTAATTTGTAAAAACAAAATAAGCAAAACAGAAATCCCCACAAACCTTCATCTCATTAAGTATAATTTGTTAGGAAGATGTAATATGGGGACATTCTTCCCTTTGTGCCCTGTTATGTGAATGCACTAAATCAGCTTTAAAAAACAACTTTTTAGCAAGCTACAGATGCTTTTTCATATATAAGTAGAAAATAAAAATGAAGAAGGAGGAGGCAGAAATTTGTCGGGTAATATGTACAGCTGTTTTTCGAATTAGATATCTGTTCAAAAATGCTTAATTGGATTTGACTAGATTTTAATTCACATTTAGCCAACATTCTTAAGTGGATGTATCAGGCAACTCCAAGATAACACTCTTTGTTGGTGAAGTCATAGGGCAGCTTCCTAAAATCCCTGGGGTCATGCCCAGCAGTTACAGATACAGGAATTCTTCAGCTGATAATTAGAAAGGCCACTCCCCAGCCCCCATCCTACCCTCCAGCCCCACTTCCCTCCGCAGATAAGGTCTTTAATTCAAATTGGCTGAGAAGTGTTATGTCACATGCTTACATTTCATGGGGAATTTTAGCAAGCAAAGGGTAATTTTAATAAAGAGAGACTCCTACCTTTTTTTTTTTTTTTTAAATAAAAAATAAGTCAGCAAAAGCAAGCTATAGGACTCACGGGAATTGGTAATATAACACAGAGCCTCATACCACTGGGGACTCCATTTGAATCTAATCCAGGTCTACAGTCACCAAAGTCATTCTCATCAAACAGCCGTGGGGTGTCCTATGCAAGATAAGTTTAGTATTCTCAGCTGACCTCCTGTCCTTTCCCTTTACTGCTCCCTTTTGAATCCATTCCCATCACTCAGCTTCACAGCCTCATTCAGTCTCATCCCCCCTATGCTTGTTGCAGTTTCCCATTTTCTGCCTGCCAAGTGACCCCTCTCTCTCCTCTTTTCAGACTTTACAAAAAGCCCTGGAATGCATGTATAATCTTGCCTATCATCTTGCCCCTCTTTCTTTAGGGAGCAAGACCCTAATATCTGCATGGTGCTAAAAGATGAGTTTACCATCAGAAAGCTTTTTGGGAGTGGGAATGGGTGTCCGTCTGTTAATTTACAGCTTTATATAAATATTATTTTTGAGACTGTAACAGCAATTATGGTGAATAGGGGCCAGATGGCCTCTGTATCTAGAAAGCAGAATGGCAGTGTATTTTTAATGGACTTAAATGTTACTTTTTGACAGGAAGGTAATACTAAATTCTGTGTTTTATGTTCCTGTCAGGTGAGTATGGCTCTGAGTTTTGGTTTTTCTTAAAGTAATTACTAATGTCATGCCTGGATACTTCTGCCCACTAAAGCCCTTTTCTGTGGTGGGGTCTTTGTTATTGCTCTGGTTGTGTTGTTTTGTTTTGTTTTTTAAGGATGGTTATTGATCTCTTGCTGAGCTGAGATTTCAGTTTTATGCCAGATAGTTTGATTAATGGGTTGATTTCTGTAAGTGGACTGAATGGGGATAGGAAGCACAAGCCGCTCATGCCGCCAACCCTAACTCCGTCAAGACGCATAGCTCATTATGAAACAGTTATCAAGTATACATGAAAAATTAATTGGGCTCAGTTTGATTCTGAAAAGGATCAGCTTTCTACTTGGCGGTCCCCCCAATCTTTCCAGATGTTGCACACTAGCCCCTCGAGAAGCAGCGAAGGGAGATGTATTAATACATTGTATTGATTAGATCAAGACCCCTGACAGTTATTTGTAGAGATACCATCTGGCTGCTGTTCGAATTCCTTCACCAAAAACAGGACGTGACATGTTATTAATCTCAACTCTCTAAGTATAGACAGTTGCCTTTTCTGCTAAACCGCATTTTACCATTCCGTAGGAGATGGAGGCAGACCTGAAGGGTGCTGAAATTAAGGTTATTACACAAATTGAGCCATATGGTCCAAATATTTCAGCAAGAAAATTGCCAGGCAATAAAAATTGCTCCTGCCTTCCTAATGGTGTAAATTACAGTTTAACCATGGCTCTAATGATGTCCTTCTGCCGCGCTTAACTACTGTTACATGAAGGACATTGTTTTAAAAATATAAAAAACAAGTAAATGCCAGCAGCGTGTTTTACAATCTGTTAGTGTGTCATTAAGAACACTGTCAGAATTACATAAACATAATGACAGGCAACCTAGCATACAAAAGAACGAGTATGGAAATAGAAAGTGTCTTGAAAACTCCTTTAGCTTTGTCAAGAGCCCTTTCCCTTCTGGAACTTTTCCAGTATGGGCAAATGTGGCTGCTTATTTATTCCAGTTCTCACCCAGGCTCTGATGGAGACTTTAAAATCTGAAAAAAACCCACTGAATATTCCAATGCATTTTGAGCAGGTGACAATGGAGGGGTATAAATTTACTATCACATTATACTGTAGCTGTATATAAAGTTAACTGGGTATGAAAAAGAAATCCAAAATGTGACTCTCATTTCAAAGTGCAACATTCTTTTTATTCTTTTGGATCATAATGGGACTTTCTGTTGTTTTTCAGATTGTTGGGAGAATTGCAGTGTATTAAGATGGTTTCAAAGCTGAACAGCTCTGTGAGATTTTACTGACAGAGCTGGCAGTCTTAAAAATTAGTTTATTAAAAATAGCTGAAAAACAAAAAACAAAATGGAAGTGGTTATCCAGTCAGCAGGTGCATTACTGACTGATTCTGGTGACGCATCTTACAAGGTGGGAATTAAATTGTAATTAAATAAATTGAGTGATTAGCTAATATAATTCATTTTGAAAACAGTCATACAGCTACTAAGTTTGTAAAGGGAAAATTCTGAGATGGCCATACAAAGAGGAAAAATCACAGAAGTTTATAATAAATGCTATTTGGAGTATTCAGTTTGACTCTCTCCTGTTTTCAACCATGTGCAGATTTCAATAGTTCATCTATGCCAGCCCTTTTGGTAAAACAGCCTAACTCAGCCATGTTCCCAGCTTGGGATGAGGCTGCCTGGGGGCACATCAGCAGTTCAGGGGATGTGCCCTTGGAGCCGTCTGTACCCTGGCGGGTGCTGGAAACCAAGGGGTCCCAAGTCCCACCGCTGCCACCCCTGCCTCCCTTTGCCCTCATCACTTCGGGTCTGCTGTGCTGGCAGAGCTGCTGCTCCCCTCTCCCATGCCCCTTTGAAGGCAGGAACTTCCACACCCTTGCAAGGGCACCCAGTTCCTGCTGGATCTTCACGCTGGTCGAAATGCGTTTTGACAATGTTGAAAGCAATGTCAGAGAGACAAGGGAAGGGAGATTGCGAGTTAGCTGTCTGGGCTGACTGGCTGGTCAAGGAGTTGACAGGCAGCTCTGGTATTTGTCTTCAGACCTAGCACAGTTTCTGAATTGTGTGAAGATGTCATTTGTGCATGGAGCAGGGAAAAGATGACAGGGGACTTTTAGTCTTGACAAATTTAAATTGAGCCCGAACCAGACAGTTAATCAGATTCAATAAAGTTCACAACAGTGTTTATATTTGTCCTTCTTGCTTCTCAGCACCAGTAACATCACAAATGAAAACATCCAAACATAAGTAATTTGTTGTTGGTGGTTTGTTTGTTTCCAAAGAAACGGAAGGTAAAAAATAGTAGACTCCTGTGAGGATGGTAGTCTGAAAACTGATCTGCGATGTGTGGGAGTACTTTACATATATATAATTTCTATTAGGAGGAAACAAAGTCCGATTTATGAGTTTATCCCGTCATAAACTACAAATATTTCTCTCAGCACCTTGAACTTTTTGTCTGACCAAACTTACAGAACTGCATGACAAATGGGATCTGCAGCATCAAGTGTATTTATACTCTACTCACAAGGACCCATGATGGATGGATTTTATTGTTTAACTGTAAAAACTGTATTGTGTTCTGAAGTCTGTTTCTTTAGCATTTTTAAAGAAAATCTCTTTGGTCTTTAAAGAAAGAGAGAGATTGGTACAGATGTCCCTCCATCAGCATCTGACAGGCCAGATGATTTGAAAAGGACATGCTTGTTGAACTGCTTTATGAGTGCCAAGAAAAACTATGAGCGTGAAAAGACGGTTTCTACCCGTGAAGTGGAGGGCTTGCTGCAAGAACCCCAACCAAAGCTGCTGGTAGATTCAGAGTAATGTTTCTCACCTTATTAGTCGGTGCCATGTCACAGCTTTTGTGGAATAAAATATCATCTGTTACACCTCTGGCACCTTCAGGCTTCTTTGCTCCTACAACCCAAACTGTGGAAACTGTTTCTTCCTCCCTTCTTTTGCCTTTGCCAGCCTTCCTTCCTAAGAGCACAGTTAGAGACTATGATGATATAAGGAGCAGGAGTTTTCATCCTGAGGGTCTAGTAGAAAATAACTTCAGTGTTTTTCAGATTTTTGTTAGGTGATGCCTGGGAGTGGCTACCTGAAAACAGAGGCTAGGCAAGAGTTAAGAGAGTACAAGTAGGTATTTATTTGAAGGGCCTTCAAAGGTACACCCGGTGCAGTCAAAGCTTCCGAGGGGCTCCACCCAAGATGGATGCTGGGTCACGGGTTCTTCACACTTTTATAAATTTGGTCCATTTGCATATCAGGGTTAATTCTCCAATTATAATTTCAGATAATGATGTAATTACCCCAAGTTTGCCCCTCCTCTCAAAGGCTTTTAGTTTACACATTTTGGGGCCTGGGACAATCGAGGTGTCCTTGAAGAGCAAACATAGAGGGGTTTCTTATGTCTAACCAGCATGAGAGAACAGCAGCTAACAGGCTGCATGAGACTTCAGAGTTACACACTAGGCAGTACAGGATTTGAAAAATATAAAAGTTAAAACCCAAGGCGTCATAGGGACTTGTTTCTGCTCCCCGATACTCTGAGGGTCCTGCAGTCCTTACAACAGGCAGAACTCTGCTTCAGTCAGGTAATGTCCTGTAAAGGCCTTGTATTATCAGAGGCTATGTAGCTACACAGGCAAAGCTTTGGGACACAACCACTTAGATGTTCACTTAAGGCAACCTACGGCTGGTGCAAGAGCAGCAGCAGGACCTGCAGCACAATGTCCTCAAGCTCTTCAACTTTGCAGCTGTGGCTGTCTTTGAACTAATCTATGGCTGTTCCACCTTCCTCTTTTATGGTAGCATGTTTGTCTTCTCAACAGTTCTGTGCCCAGACCACCCTAAGGTGGAGATGATGTGACTGCTGAGGTTTGGTCCGTCTCAGTGAGAGCCCTGGAGTGGGTTTTCTGTGTGCCAGAAGGACACTGAGGAGTAGTATATTCACAATGGGAAGATGTACATAGGTCCCAGGATCTAGTTAACCTATTGGGGCATATCACAAATCATTACTTGTTTTGGTTCTGAATTTTGCTCCGAGTTTCTAAGTACACTTTCTGTGGATTTGAATGCATCAATTATTTTTTCCCCATCCAGAGCAGAGTTCCTAGTGTGAGACAAATATTCCATTCAGCGTGGACATGCTACTCTAGTGGCTGCAAAAGAAAAGGCATCAAGTTTACAATTGTCCCACAAGATCAGAATTGCAAATGCACTTTTAATATTGCAAGACAGTGAGGGAAGTGTACTCCTTGCAGTGATAAATCTTCTGTATTTTTGCTATAAAGAAAACTACGCTGCACAAACAAAATGAATGAAACTTTGCAGAGCTCTTACATTTCAACAGGCTTTAAAAAAGAATTAATGAGAAGTCAGAAGACATCTTCTCCCAGATGAAGTATTATTCTTGTCATTATGGTATAATAAATTTTTTTTTTATTGTTTTCTCTTCAGGGGTTCGAGACAGATGATAATTTAGATTTTCTCTAATACTAGTCCATGCTAGAAATGCTACACCCGTGATGTACTAATAGATCATGAGATTTATACTATAGTTGCAGCTTAAGACATGACATATTTAAGTGCTGTTCTTAATGTTACTGTAAAGTCCAGGCCTAAAAAGCCTGAATGGAGACCCTGGGAGCAAATGGGAAAGAAAACATCACCTTTTTCCACCAGGTAACACCATAGTTCGAGCTCTAGTAGCCCTGATGTCAAATACAGTACTGCCTTTGAGGCCAAACAGAGTTGAGAACATGTGGCTTTTGAAATAGGACATTTCTGAGACAGAAGTTCACAACCGCTCTTTAATGCTGCAGTTTTTCTCCTTTTGGTCCCACATAGAAGCATCGCAATGCCTTGAGTTGCTTTGGTTACAAAGCCCCGTATTGATATTTGGTCTGAGGGTATTAATGGAAATTTTAAACCAAACTTGAGTTACATCATCTCAGACTGAAGATCATCTCCAACATGCTGGCCTGTGCATGGAAGTCAGGAGGCCGTTTCGCTCAGTATTAACTACATAGATACTTTCTTCAGATTAACGAAAGCAAATACCCGTTCTGGTTGGGTGCCCCCTACATTCACCCTGTAGTTTTGTTTTTCCGCTTATGAAGACCCTGATCCAGGATCCTTGGAAAGGCAAATGGAAGCTTACATTGATTTCAAAGTCCTTTGAAACTACTGCAGTTTAATTTCAGAAGCTATGAAAGGTTTTCTGTTTCATTTTAGAGAAACAACAAAAAGAACACCTGCAGGGTCTCTTGCTGTGTGCTGTGTGAAAATGTTGTCAATGGCTTTATAGCTCTTTGGGTTTTACATGAATTTAAGAACAAAATCACACCTGGGAATTCTGTGAACTTTGTTTGGATGATAAATCTAGGCGAGTCAGACTAATGTGTCATGACAGATAGTGAGGCTGATCTGACAGACCGTTCAAAAGAGACATCTCCATTTGGAGAGCAACTCTACCACTAACCCTAGCCCCAACCTAATGCTAACACTAAACTTAACACCAAATCCAAACCATAACCATAACCCTAATACTAACGAGAAACCTAACCCTAACCCCAAAACCGAACCTTAAGCCTGACATTAACAGAAACCATAATCTAACCCTAAACATAACCTACTCTAACCTGAAACCTAAACCTAAACGTAACCCCAAACAATAATGCTAACCCTAAACATTTGGAAAGTATAAGCCTCAACCTAAGACTAAGAAAAAGCATAGCCCTAACCCTAACCCTAACATTAAACCAAATCTAACACTACCACCAAACCATAACCCCAACTCTAAACCTAAGACTAAACCTAACCCTAACCGTAACACTAACCCTAAACTATCCCTAAACCTAACATTAAACCAAATCTAACACTGCCGCCAAACCATAACCCCAACACTAAACCCAAGGCTAAGGCTAAACCTAATCCTAATCCTAACACTAACCCAAAACACAAAACAAAACCATAAACCTGAGCCTAACACTAACCCTAAGCCTTACCAGAGAGCCTAACCAAAACCCAAACCTTAAAACTACCTCTCAACACAAAGCCTAACCCTAACCCTAATCTAACACTAACCCTAACCCTAAACCTAAACAAATCATAACACAAAGCCCTATCCCTAACCTGAACCTTAATACTAACACAAACCCTAGGCCTAACCCAAAGCCTAAATCTAAGCCAAAACCGAAAACTAAATTTAACCCTAATCCTAAAACTAACCCGAACCCTAATCTAAACCTAACGAAAACGGCAAACCTAACCGTAAACCTAATCTAGCCAAAACCCTAACCCTAAACACAAGACTAAGATTAACACGAACCCTAACCATAAAAATAACACTATCGCTGATGTAACCCTAACCCTAAAACAAAACCTAAATTGGAATCTCACCAGAAGACTAACCCCAATCACACCCTAACCCAGATGCAAACCCTACACCTAACGTAAACTTAAGACGGATCCTAACCCTAAATCAAATCGAACTTAACCCTAACTCTAATCTAAGACAAACGCGAACCCTAATCCTAACCTCAACCTGAATAAAACCCTACTCCTAATCCTAATGCTAATACCAATCCTAACCCTAAACCTAACCCTAACCCAAATCTAAAACTAACCCAAACCCTAATCCTAACCCTAAATTTAACTTAACCCTACAATAAACCCTCACCATTAACCCTAACCGTAACCCTGTCCATTTCCACTATAAAAGGGGGAGCCCAGAAGGATTCTTTTGATAGATTTTTCTGATGAAGTATCATGCACTAACACGGCAATGTTATATCTGGAAACCGTTTATTGAAATACAATTTAAAAAAAAAAAAGAGACAAAAAACAAAAAAAACAACTAAGTGTTCTTACTCAAATGGGGGGAGCATGAAAAAGGAGCAGAGAGAAAAGAGAGAGGGGGAAAGAAACAGAAGACAGGGGACAGCATTACCACAGAACCCCGACTATTTGTCAGCATCAGTTTGGCAATCAGAGCGTGCGTGTTGCAAACCGCGGCGCGTTTGTGTAGCTTCCATGGCAGGCTGAGCATGATTTTTAAACAGCGGCAGGCTGCATGTCCCTTCCATCAGCGAAGACAGGCTGCTGCGGTTACAGGCGCGCTCCTGGAGCAGCTGTGGTCTCTCAAATTCAGGGTGAAGCGGCTGTGAGCGGCGGCAGCTGGAAACTGGGTGCGGGAAGCAGCTGCAGACGGCGGCTAAGAGCTGGGTGCAGCCAGCAGCTGGAAACTGGGGGCAGGGGGAGGTTGCAAGCACAGGATCCTCATGTCGACAAGCTAGTTCCTGGAACTGGCACAGCAGAGCGAAGCAGGCACAGGCAGGGAAACAGGACCACAGGGAAGAGTGTGCGAAGGCAAGCGCAGAAGGGGCCAAGCTGACCCTGCAAGCTACCCAAAGCAAAAAGACAAGACAGACCTGCTGGTGTTGCGTCTAGCTGCTTTTATGTGCCCCCAAACTCCTCCCCAAACTCATTTTCACGGGCCCATTTTTGGCGGACATTTCTTGCAGGCATGTTTCGCAGGCATCCAGGTTGTCGCCTTCACCAGAAATCTTATGTGTAAGTGTGGGGTGGGTGGAAAGCTGCTCGCAAAATAACACCGGAAGATTTCTCGGCATTGACTGGCTGATGGGTGAAGCATTTCAGGGGAAAGGCAACACAAATTTTTTTATAGGGCATTTCTTCACCTCAGTGGTGACATATGGAAAAGAAAATATTGGTCCCTTTAAAATTGTAATGCTAAGGCTAACGCTAACATTAACCATAAACCTAACCCAAATCTTGTTCTAACCCTAACCATAATCTAACCACAACACTGACCCTAACCATACCACTAAACATAAGCATAATGCTACCCCTAACCATAACCCTAATGTAAATACAACCCTAATCCAAACCCGAAACCAAATCTAACACTAACCCAAACCCAAACCCTAACCATAACCCTAAACTCACCAAACACCCTAACTCTAACCCTAACCCGAAACCTACCCCTAACCCTAATCTAAGTCTAACCCTAAACCTTGGCAGAGCTGGAATTTGGGTATTGGACTGATGCAAGGCTTGATTACTCCACTTGGCAAGCCTTTCCCATTGTCAATGTCCCTGGAGAGCTGGGCTTTGTAGTTCTCGGAATCTTAACCCTAGGCGTAACCCTAACCCTAGCCCTAGGTGAAGCCTAAGAAACAGGATTGGGCTGAGGCAAGTTCCGAGCAGAAAGGAGGGAGCATGGTTGGGACTGTATTGCGCTCCCCTTGGCATGCCTTTCACATGGTCAGCGCCCATAGAGTTCTGGACTTCCTGGTTTTCTAAATCCTAACACTAACCATAACCCTAACCCTAATCCTAGGTGTAGGTCCATATACAGCACTGGGCTGAGGTGAGTGCCAAGAAGAAAAAAGAGGAGGGAGCATGGTTACAGCAGTGTCGCGCTCCTCTTGGCATTCCTTTCACCTTTTCAGATTCCCTGGAGCTTGGGACTTTGTGGTTTTGTGAACCCTAACCCTAGGCGTAACCCAAAACCTAACCCTAATCCTAGGTGGAGCTCCATGAAGGGCATTGGGCTGAGGCGAGTGCCAAGCAGAAAGAAGAAGAGGGAGCATGGTTGGGGCAGTGTCGCGCTCCCCTTGGCATGCCTTTCA